>JAFBJW010000365.1:5222046-5730093 GCA_016785235.1 Pseudorhombus dupliciocellatus
GTGTGTGTGTGTGTGTGTGTGTGTGTGTGTGTGTGTGTGTGTGTGTGTGTGTGTCAGCATGGAGTGAAGGGTTCACTGAAGGAAGCTGATCTGTGGAACAAAAGCCCCTCTGCAGGAGTGTGTGGGAGCTGAATGTCAGTGTGAGTTTGCAGCTCTTTTGTGGGTTTCTGGCCTGCACCAGCTGTGGTTGCTTTCTGAGCTCAGCTGGAAGCGACATGCCGATTCCCAGTGCTCAGAGCTTCCTCCTGCTGGCGAAGTCACTGGGTTAATGGCCGCTCTTCACATGAAGGAAACAAACAACGTTCGGCTTTATTTTGCAAGTTGCATGTTTTTATTTATCTTCCAGAACTCACAGCGGCAGACAAATAACACTTGGCTAGGCAGAATTTTATATTAAATTATATTAAATTCGATATTTTTCTGGTGCTCTTGGTCAAAATGTGACCCTTCACCGAGAGCGAACGCGTGGGTTCGTAATGAAAGCTGAGAAGTCGTAACACAAATACACACAAACGCACCACATCCACCACACGTCTGCCAGACAAATCTCCCTCTCCATCCTGTCACGGAAACCAAACATTCTGAGGAAAATATTATGAGAGGCCGCACGAAAAGTTGTCACAGCGCACGTTCCCTCTCACAACGGGTTCCTCTGTTTCCCCCTCACGCAGCAGATCGCGTTAGCTGGGGTGCAGCACGGAGCTTTACGGCTTTACTCTGTCATCCTCTGGCAGCAGACGAAGATCTGTCTTTGTTCAATGACCCCGAATGAGAATAATCAACCTGCAGAAGAAAGACTTTTGTTGACTTTTTCAGTACATTCAGTATTATATTGGTTGGAATGTGTTTCAGCTGCTGCTCCCAACTCCACTATTGCATTTTTTTTCTTCAGGCTTATGAGACCACATTTCTAGATGCTTGTGAACTGAACTTTGTGTGAGTGGATTTTTCCTGCCCCCCCCATTGTTTCTGGCAGTGGGTCAGTATGTGTGAGTTGACAGCACCTTTAGTCCAGACAGGATCAGTGCACTTTAAACACTTGTGTGTGTGTGTGTGTGTGTGTGTGTGTGTGTGTGTCACCCACTGGTGGGGAACAAGCAAAGATCTCGTCTCTGTGACGCCGTGATGATGACGAGGGAGAAAAGAGTCAGAAAGTCCTGACGTTGTTATTTAGATTATAACTGGAGGAAACAGTCACTATTTGTAAATATTTATACAATAAATGCTGGGCCTCAAGCCAGCTGGTGTCATTCTGTGAGTGACTTTTATTTTGAAAGGGCCTTTAGAGCGAGGTTCACCCAGCGAGTATTTCTGTGGTCAGTTTCCTGCGTAAGCACGCCGCTGTGACCAGCTTCATCTGAAGTGTAAACCCTGCTCATCACCCCCGTGCTTAACTCACCGCGTTTGGCTGCTGCTTATGTTTGTGTTACCTTTGTAAAGATGCCTGCTCATTAGCTGTGATGGGCCGGCTCATTGCCCTGTTGGCACATATGCAAACTAACATGGATACACAGTGGAACACTTGCATTGTGAACTGACAGAAAAAAATATGCTGGCACTGCCAACTGCAACGGAAAAGGCTCATTTTGGTTCGTTCCATTTCTCCAGCGGGAGGGGAGGCACGCAAGAGGGAGGGAAAAAAATAAAATAAAAATAAACACAAGTGTCAAGTGAGGAAAGAAAACTTTTTACAGCGGATGCGATTGGCAACGTCCTTGGGAGAAAACACACCAGAGCCAGGCCCAATTTAAAGATTTTAAAATGACACAAGAGGTTGGAACATGCTCAGTGCTGTCCTCTCTGCATTATGTCAAACTGTAGTAGTTCATTTCAAGTCTCTTTTGAGCTTTTTTTTGGGCCGGCCGCTGCACCCGTGACATTAGTGTTTAGAAGGATGCGTCTAAATGGGGACAGGGGTTTAGAGGTTTGCTTTTATTATTCTCAGTAATTAGATTCTCTAGCAGAGCAGAGTTTAAAATGCAATGAAATATCACGCACGGGGACAGAATACGCAATCTTGACAAGTGGAAGTAGCTGATCAACTCAACGTAGGGCCTGAGCACGGACCACACCACTGGGCCCGAGACACTTAGGACCTGTGCACACACAACAGACTACCAATTACCAATATGCCTTCTGCAGTACTCAGAAAATGGCAAAAATACTCACACAAACAAAAGTGGAAGTACTGCATGTACTGCCTGCCTTAGGTGAGTATGCCAAGAACTTTTCTTTTCCTTGGGGTGCCCATGATAGGAGGCTGTATTCGTATGCAGCGTTCTGGGCTCAGACTGACGAGCCACCGCGTCCCGGTCAGGACAGACAACAGTGATCTACGACAGGAACATGCAGAGGAACACAACACCCAGCCTGGGGAAACTATGCCAATAAAATAAACAACAAAAAGAACCATTAAATGTCTATTAGATGAAAACAGGTAACAACAGGACGATGCAGCTGAGTCCGTCAGATGGGAGGGGCCAAGTTTGGCAGAGTGAGGTGTGTGTGTGTGTGTGTGTGTGTGTGTGTGTATGTTTTGGAAAAAGCTGGGAATGTATTTGCAGGTGATAACCTGCAGTACTGCAGTACTGCTTGTCCTTGTGAGTGGATTGCAAGAAGTAACTGATAGCTGCATAAAAGGCAGACGGCTGGAGGATCCAGACACCAACACTCTGGTCGTCTGTGGTGGTACAGCAGAGAATGGGCTTCAGTTAACGTGTGTTTTTATATCCATATCTTGTGTATTTTCCTGTTATTTGGGAACGTAGTCTCCGTTGACAGCCTTTTGTTTATTTCTCCACTTAGGCCCATAATATTTTCCCTGTAAACATCTTCACTGCTGGGAATAAACATCACTTCTTTCAAGTGTCCGGCTACTCGGCCGGCACTCACGCCCGTGACCTTCTCATCAGAGACGGGGCTGGGTGGTGAACCCACCAGTGCTGGAACAAATGATGTGGTCGGGACGTAAGTGGCTCTCTCTGTCTCCAGGGCGACAAACACGATCACAACGTGACCAGCGCGCTCGTGGCCCCGTGAACCCACGTTTATGTTCCCCGCAGTGGAGCTGACGCTGGCGAGTTTAACCCCATCCCGGTCGCTGTGTGGCTCATGCTCATGGCAGCGTGGACCCCCGTCACGGTGGCTGCTCGGTGGAGCGCGTGCACATACCTGTACTATGGGAATTGACTGAAAGGGAACGAAAGGTTATCGCTAGACTCCTGTTCCCCGAGGGGACACCTTATTACCCGGCTGTGCAGCTGGGGTCAGTGAAGAGGAATTAAACTGAAGGAATACTGTGCAGATTCTATGCACAGACAGGGCCACAGGCTAACAGCCGTAAACAGCGTGCAGGGACGTCTGCGGTCGGCCCACGTGGTTGCACGATACCCTGTATTCATAATCAGCCCCTGCATGGGTCGCTCACGTTCTTGGAAATCACAACCATCATTCGTACTGAATGAATCTTAGAACGATACAACAGAGAAGGGATGTATGCAGTGGTGCACACGTACACACGTGCTCATGCACAAACAGGCACACGCCCACAGACTCTTGCTGGGGGGAAGTTGAAGCCGATGGGCCTCATCCTCACCCACAGGCCTGGAGGACGTTTGTAAAGACACCTGCGTCCCTGTGGTCCTGCCCTGTAATACACTGTTTTACTATATCTATGTATATTTCAGAGCTAGAGCTGAAAGAAAGAAAGACAGTCCTTAATTTGTCCCAAAACGGGCAAACTGTAGTCAGTGTCATTTCGGGAGCGCACTATACCAGTGGTGAGTGTGAGACCCAAAGACATGAAGTATTCCTGGAAGACACATTATCTGTTGTCAAAAAAAAAAAATCATAAAAATAACTTGAGTCTGACACCTTGGGTCCAATACTTTTCTTCCGAATATTTTTGGTGAAAAATGTACCTAAAACTAGTTTCATCATTGTTTCGTATTGAGCTCAGAAACCGGTCAATGGCAGGAGGCCTTGTTTGTCAATGTCAGCGCAGTGCCAGTCACCCAGATCAATGACGTGATGATGGGCAGAACAATCCCTGCGTCACGGTAAATGCAAAGCTCTGCTCCTCCATCTCGGCCTCGTATTTCTAGTCGAACCTTGAGCCTTGTGGTAAGCGGCTCGTCCAGGGGAGCTGGGGGGAGCTGCACAGATGTAGGTGGGGGCCGATCCTGGAAGTGCTGAGGGCATCACTCAGACGACTACAGAGAGGAATGTGCACGATGGGTGATGACACCATCGTTACGTAATGACGTTACGAAGCAGAGGATGACAAGGAGCAGTATTTAGCTGATCTATAGAGCTTATGCATATTATTACAGGGGTCTCCAACGCTGAGCTCCGATAGTTTCCAAGTAGCGAAGTAGTGAATGTTCCTGTTTGTATCATGGGAGCTAAACAAGGAAATACTGTATGTACAGGTATACAAAATGCACACGTCTTCGAACCTAGCACCTTTGTGTTGTTATTGTGATGTTTCAATGGGAGCTGACGCCATCGTGGTCAGGGTGGATGCAGGAGCACAGTGCAGAGCTACCAAAAGGAGTCTTTTTTTTATTATTAATAAAGCCACTGGGCTGAAGAGAAAATACAAAAAGTACAAAACTCTTCAACAACAGGACCAGGACACATGGACGTGGACATGGAGCGTTGAGGTGACCAAGCACAAAGAAAGAACAGAGACTAAATACCGACTAATTACAAACAAGACTACAGAATAAATTAGACCTAAAATAAAAACACAGCAACGTAAACCTGGCTCAAGCTAACCCAGCCCTGTGGGTTTATTCCAAAACACCAGGAGCTCCTGGGGAAATAAAACCTTTATTTTTTTAAATCACAAGTCTGAACTTGACAGTTGTTGTCATCAGACAACAATGGAAGCTGGCCCTGTCCCCTCCACGGTCCTGCTCCTCTCTGCGGACTCAGGATGACTCAGGAGCAGGTGTGAGGGACTCACTCCTCCTTCTGTTCGCTTATTCTCCCAAACCCCATCACACTCGTCCCGAGCTCCTTCATGTTCTCGTCCCCTTCCCATCCGTCAGCGGCAGCGTCGTCCAGTCCTGCCAGCGCCTCGGAATCAGGAATGAGGAATCAGGAATGAGGAATCAGGAATGAGGAATACCCCCTCCGAAACTGGCACACGCGCAGTGGGCGTGTCTTCGCTCGGGCTGGAGTAAATAGAGGCGGCGCGGCACCGAGCGCTCCGGACAGGGACTGGCCGCCTCTCAGCGCTCTGACGCCGGCCGCCACATGAGCAGCGCCCCGCTCCATCTCCGCACCGCTCCGAGCTGCGCGCCTGCCGGGCTCCGGGCTTAGACGCGGATCGTCCTGCACAGGTCGGTGGGTCTCTGCTCACTGTGCGTGTGTGTGTGTTGTGGTGCATCCGGAGAGGTGCGTGGCTGCGTGTCTGCGAGCTACAGGTGTGCGGGTAACGCGTGTATGGGGGGGGGGGGGGGCGGGCATGTCACGGGGGGGGGGGGGGGGGGGGGCACTTCACGGGCATGTCACGGGAGACGGTGCCGGTCCGAACTGGGTCGCCGGGGCTAAAGGTAAGTGCACTCCCGGTCAGTGCGCGCACTCCCCGTGCTCTGTCCGTGCGTGCACACACACAGAGGCAGAGTGAGGTCTCGGTGAGGACAGGGGGGACAGGGGGACAGGGGACAGGGTGGCGCTGCTGCGGTCCCCTCCAGATGCTGCTGGAGCACCGCTGTCTGTGCCCGGGCGTGTGTGTTGTGGTGCATCCGGAGAGGTGCGTGGCTGCGTGTCTGCGAGCTACAGGTGTGCGGGTAACGCGTGTATGGGGGGGGCACTTCACGGGCATGTCACGGGAGACGGTGCCGGTCCGAACTGGGTCGCCGGGGCTAAAGGTAAGTGCACTCCCGGTCAGTGCGCGCACTCCCCGTGCTCTGTCCGTGCGTGCACACACACAGAGGCAGAGTGAGGTCTCGGTGAGGACAGGGGGGACAGGGGGACAGGGGACAGGGTGGCGCTGCTGCGGTCCCCTCCAGATGCTGCTGGAGCACCGCTGTCTGTGCCCGGGCACCGGAGGACACGTGCACGGGCTCAGTGAGCGGCTGTTGTCTGGAGCGCGTGATGTCTTCAGATGTGCGCGTGTGCTCCAGGTGTCAGAGGAGCGGTCAGTTAGCGCAGAGCCGAGGACAAGGGTCCACAGTCCTGTCCTGCTCCTCACGCGCACACCGGAGTGAAGGAGTGAAGGAGGGTTTAGACCCTGGTGACTGGGCTCGAGCCTCCAGTTGTGCCACTGGCCGATTTCTGCTTTCATTTCTGCACATTCAAACTCAGTGTTAACCTTTTCTGCCACTTGAAGACAACTGCAACTGTGGCTCCATGAGACTGGAGGTGGAGCAGGTAGTTGATCACAGACTGAGAGTTCCTTTAAAGTCAGGGTCCATGTGCATGTGCTGCTCCCTGTGTTGTTCTGGTCGTGGTGGTCCCAGCCGTGCCTCTCCCCCTGCTCCCCTCACACCCCCCGGAGGAGACTGAGGAGGTGCTGCAACAGAGAGCAGAGTCTGGGGATGAGGGAGATGACGATGGAGCAGCATCTGTGTCTGAGTGACCTGCTCCCCCCAAAAACTGGGAGTTACGCAACCAGGTGACGCCAAAATAAGACTCTGGAAATGAAGAACAGGGGCCGTGAGCTGTCAGAGGCGTGTGATGATGAAAACTGAACAATGGTGGCGAGGAGAATCTTGAACATGAACCAGCAGAGAGAGAGAGAGAGAGAGAGAGAGAGAGAGAGCTGCCTCCCAGGGTGTGAAGCTGGAGTGGAGACCACCGAGCAGAGTGGTGGCAGTTCCTTTCATGTGCCGCCGCCTTGCAAATAAATGTACAAGCTGCTGCAAGAACTGCTGCGTGTGTGACTGTGACACTGTGTGTGTGTGTGTGTGTGTAGGCGGCTGAGAGATTCCTTTCCTTATAATAGGTTTGCATCACACATGACTCTGCACCTGCTCTGATGTGTCTGGTCTGGGCTCAGCTGCTGTCCAGCCTCCGTCCAAGAGACACTGCAACATTTCACTCCTTAAAAAAAAACACAACAAAGCATGAGGTCTGCAACAAGTCCCAGTGGATGTCTCTCAGTACAGTGGGCGTGGCCAGTCTGTGACAGTTTAGGTCCATCGACCCAGTATGTCTTCAGTATGTGTGTGTGTGTGTGTGTGTGTGTGTGTGTGGCTGCTCTGGACACACACAACTAACACGGTCCGGTTTAATCCAGAGCGTCAAAGCTTTGACCGTCTTTTCTGTCAACGCTCATGTCAACAGACTCCATTCCATTCTGTGTTTCTAAATCTTTTTAATGTGGCACGAGCATGGCTGCTGAGGAATTAATCTGAATGCATTTGCCGCTAACGAAGACCTGATGTCAGAGATGCATGGGCACGACAACACGAGACCTGAGACAGAGTCTGAAGAAGACCTCGGGCTGCGGGGGTGTTACAGTTCCTGCAAGAAGAAGAGGAAGGAGGGAGGGAAAGAATTCTGCCCAGCCTTCAGCTCAGACCAAGGCACGAGAAGCCAGTAAAATGTTCCCAGTGTTTGAATCCCCCTGAGTGCTGGCTGCACAGGAGACGGCTCTGCTTCTTGTTTGGATGGAATGAGAGCTGGGCAGTTTCATGTCAACGGTGCCACCTGCAAACATCTAAACCGCGCTGTTGTCTAAACATCAATAAAGCAACAATCTAGAAACTCAGCTCAGCTTCCCTGAAAGTTCCAGAAACACATGAAGCAACTTGAATGCATTTGAGCCGGACATTAATACGCAGGGACGCTTTGCTGCTCGAAGCCAGCCCTTTGCAACGTGAGCAACACAAGGCAGAAATAAGCCAGCGCTCCTCAGTGGAGGCTGGAGTTTCCACACAAACACCCACATGTTCAGAAAGAGTCATAGCAAAAGGAAAGAACTCGCAGAGAGCTGCCACTGTGGATGACCGGGCCGTCAGCCAAAGGCCACAGTTTACTTGAGGAAATCATCAGCTCTCTTGCTTCAATTGAGAGGGGGAAATTCTTCCCGGCTCCAGTCGCCTGCTCCTCTCTGCTCCGGAGAATCCCAGATCCGTGTTTGTAGATGAGGTGACACAGATGGAATCTGGAAATATGTTTTTGTATTAATCTCTGTGACCCATCCGTCAGCTCCTTAACGAGCTGTGAAATTGTTTAGATCTGTGTCTGTCCTGAACTCGCCCAAAGTGGCAAGACCCAACTTCAGCCTGCAGAAAAATGCTCTTAATTGATGAAATCAAATAGCAATGACGGGCCTGCGAGGATAACTGGGTGTAAATAGATTCCAGGCCCGGGCCTGGCACCTCAGCACACAGCTGCTCACGCTTAGCGCGCGAGGCTGTTATTTTTGTCGACTGATGGGATCAGCTAAGAAAACCCAGACAGACACGGCCCTCTACCTGCACGTCTGCACGGCAGAATCTTCAACTTGACACACAGCAGCTGCCTCAGATCTGACATTAGAGTCACACAATGCAGCCACGTCGTCCAGACCGTGTTTGGTTTGGATCCCAAGAGTCTCATTTAGATCAAAGCGCCGAGAAGAGCGGTGCAGTGTGGCGCACGCCCGGAGGACTTCTTGTTTACCCACATTTTGGTTTTCAGGAACTGGAGTTACCACCTTCGCAGGCGAGGAAAAGACCTGTGACGGATAGAAATAGCACACACGTTGTCAGCACGTTGCTTAGTGGACAAAAGCTGACAAGCAGATCAGGCCGTGGAGCTCAGGAAATGGAAGGAAAAAAAAAAGCTCCTTGCCACAAACAAACACCTGTTTGCAACATGCAAATGCGGCTGATGGTTTTAGACTTAATACGCAATTAATGAGTTTGCCCTGCTGCGTGTGAGGACTCTTGCTATTAAGGGCGCCACATTTCCCTCAACAAATGACATTGAACCTGATAACGCACGAGCACACATCTGAGCTGTAGCAATAACGTTTAAAGTGATAAAGTTAGAGTTATTTCAAAACAAGACGTGTTTGTGCTGCTCTGGAGTCAGACGTTCTGCCAGAGAGGGAAGATCGTTGTTGAAGTTCCCAGAATTCTTTGCTTCCCACCCTCGTGAAGCTGGTGCAGAGCTTCAGGTGAGAGTGCGGAGCTGCTGCAGGGCCTTTATGCAACTGGCCAAGAATGTCTCACAAGTGATCAGTAGTTTTTTATTCAGGCACGGAGCTGTCGACAGAGATAAAGGAGCATGTCTGTGCTCTCAGAACAGCAGATCTCTCCATGATACCGCTGCACTGACCCTGCATTAATGACACAAACGCAGTGTTGAAGGCCTGCAGTTTGAGGCCGGTGGAATAGTAACGGCCCCTGAATCATCTGAGCGGAGCATAAATGCAACAAAGCAATCCTGAGACGTTGGGTTCAATTTATCCAGATTCACAGAATAACACGTTGTCTTTCTGCCCTGTGTTGGAACTGGTTTTTATCCCAGTGTGATCCCTCACCTACTCCTGTCCACATGTTGTTGTTAAATCCTTGGGCAAGACTCCAAACCTCAAATCGTTCCGTGCACTCAGGCCAACACCTTGCATGATAGCACGGCCGCAACTGTGTGAGTGTGCATGTGAATTCAGCTATTTATGCACCACAAGAGGTAAGTGAAAACAAACACTGATCCATTCTCATGCCCGTTGTGTTCCTGGTTTTGCTGTTACACGCTGTATTTATGCAACGGTCTCCTTCGTTTGTTTGCTCCAGTGGAAAATAACAGCGTTTTGGGTTTTTCCTTTTTTTTACCACAATCACATGCATCACATGTGGGGGGGGTTAGCAGCTTTTACTCTTACCACTGAACTTGTTGAGTAGAATCTCATCCTCACCTTTATGCTGCACTCACTGCATATCCCTGCTCCGCTTCTAAATAATGCATCCGAGTACTGATGCGAGCGGGCGTCCTCCCCGTGACCTTGGCGTGACGGCAGCCCGCTCAGCCCAGACGGCATAGCGTGTTTTTGCATGAGGCTTTTTCGCTAACTCGCTTCCTTGCTCGCCTCTTTTTCACTTGGAAGAAGTGAAACGACTGTTCTGGCATTTTACCTGCGAGAGGAAACTCAGCCGTGTTGTTGGAGGCGGGAACGAAGGGGAAGAGTGATGGAGAGTGAGATGAAAGAAAAATGAACTTTGGATGGATTTTACCAGCAGAGAGCTGTCGGGCTCAGCCCTGACATGGTTTCACCTGCTTACGTCTGATACCGGGGGTGGTGGGGGGGGGTTTGCTCTGCTCTTATCACGGAAACAGAAAGAGACGGTGCAGACGTACGTTGGGAAGCACTACAAGAGGTTCCCTGATGTTCCTCACGTTACTCAGATGCTCATCCATACAAGGAGTTTATCTTATGCTTAGTTCTTCAGTTAAGTCACGATGGAGCAGTCCATTAACACTGGCGTCTGTGTTCCAGTCACTGGAATTCCCTGAGAGTGTCTCTGAGGTATGGGTCACACCTTCTTTGTATCGCCCACATCTTTCATCCTCCACGTGTTCACGGTAGCGAACGTACACGTGTTTTTGCAGGAGTACTCTCTCAGGGCTTTTCCACGGAGCTGGCGCTAGTGCTAGTTCCAGGCTAGTGCCTTGGTTGGAACTGGTTCTTTCTGTTTCCAACAACAAGGAACTGGCTCCAGGTGCTAAATACCAGTGTTTAGCAGGCACGTGACGCAGCGACGTGGCTCCATCTCGGCCCCGATGGAAAACCAAAGTGGTTCTTGGGAAGAATGTGATTAGCAGCAGCTAAGCACTAGCACTAGCACTGAACTAGCACCTGGTTCTTGAGGTGGAAAAGCCCTAACGGAGACAAGTGCAGTGAGCCAGTGGTGTAAAACGAGTTTGCTTTGAAAGGAGAACAGAAAACAAGTGGCCTGTGGTTAAATTCACCACGAGGCCGAGCTCTGGGAGCTTCAGTGGCGATGGATAAATACAGCACTGGAATGTGGGCTTGTTAAAACCCTTTAATTGCCAGATAACTGCTGATGATGTGTGCTCAATGCAACAGTAAACGGATTTCATACTGTCACTACCAGCGTATTTATCTTCGGTCCAAAAATACATATCAGGGGGAGGCAGGCGGCTGAGTGACTGACAGATAAGACACGATCATCACACGCATGTTTCATTCAACACGCAGCACGGCCGACACGCTTCCCTTGCACTGCATGTCCTGCCTTCGTATCAATGGATGGATATTAAAAAGATGCCGTTACCTTTGGGAGCGTGTGCTATGACACGCTAACTTGCATCCAGATGAGTCGTGTGTGTGTGTGTGTGTGTGTGTGAGAGAGAGAAACTGACAGAGATTTCTCTGCATTGTGAAAAGGATCCTTGAGGAGGGACGACAGCTCTGACAGCAGCTCATGGGCAACAGAGAAGAAACACGTGAGAGCAGAGACACAGACATGAATAAAAATTACCTGAAAGGAATCCCATGAAAATGGATGGAAATCCCAGTGTCACGCCTGACACGTCCGATCATAAAGCTGCAGAGCTGCAGCTCACGCTGAAGTTATTCTACACAGTCACATTTCTATCATATTTTCTCTCCGCTCCGTAACTGAGGAGTTGGGGATGGAATGAGTCTCCGGGCACAGTGACGTCTGAGGATTAACGACCGTTCCCATGATCTATGATCCATATTAGCGCCCATGGCTCAATTTATTCTCTGTGATGGAGCGTTACAAGATCATATAAAGGGAATGAAATTGGGATATCGTGAGAATAAAGTTGCAGCATTAGGAGAACGGAGTCATGATTTGAGGCTGCGTGTTAGAGATGAGTGTCATCGGATCAGAGCGGCGGCCGTGTTGCAGTACTGCTATACTGTGTGTGGGTTTAACAAACAACAAGACGTCTCGGGCTCATCAGTGTAGACGAAAGAACCACACAGAACCTTTGATAGGAGGTAAGACGTCAATCCAGGAACCAGGAACTCCGGAGCGTAATTACTAAAGACTAATTGGACTCTTCAGTCTTTTTTTTCCCTCTTTAAATAAATGAATTCAATCAATTCTAATGAAGCATTACACACCCCCGGTGAGCTAAATGCTCCTTTAGTGAAGCAGTGACGTGAAGCAGTTCATCGCTGCTCTAATATCGAAAATGATAATTTATTCGGACAGAAAAACAAATCATCGTCTTGGCGAGCTTTGACTTGCTGCACACACACACACACACACAATTGTGTTATTTTTGCGATAGATAAGCAGGACTGTGTGTGTGTGTGTACTCGTGTTTGTGGCTTCTCATGTCTTTTCTCTAGTTCTGGTTCAGGTCAGAGGTCAGAAGCTAACGGCTGTGAGGTCATGCTAATGGTTCGGCCTCAGTTGGTTCAGGCCAAATTCAAGGGTACGGCTCCTTTTAATTAATGGAAAAATTAATGGCTCCTGTTGGTAGCAGCTCAACTGTGTGTGTGTGTGTGTGTGTGTGTGTGTGTGTGTGTGTGTGCTCCGAGGGTGAAGCAGTCAACAATAGTCAACAATAGTTTCAACGCAGTACAAAGTACCGCGTACTCTTTGCTGTTATTTTGAATTCTTGAATTGTTTTGCTCCTCACAGCCTGAGCGCACGTAGCAGGATTATGTTGAAGCGTCGCTTTGAAGTGACGCCTCAAAACGCGCTGACAGATCATTTTATTGCTGCAATGGTTGTGCAGGGTGACGGCATTAGCGCTGGGAGTGAGGCCGCGCGGTGCTGCTTGCGTCTCACAGTTTGTACTGAGAAGATTTCCATTTCGAGTTCCTGTGGAGGATTTTAATTATCTTCTATTCCTCAGACGGAGGTATTTCCTCATTCAGAAGCGAATATTCCGCCGTGGGATGATGGTCAACTCAGTGTCAAGGTGCTGCCACTGCTGCTCCATTAAAGCTTTTTGTCAATAGACCGATGGCGCCAAATGGAGGCCTCCACTCGGCGAGCTCATAATTCTTCCTGATGCCAAAATCAATGGCTTTAATGGGCTGCACGCACGCTAGCATTTATGGATTGGTGTGAAAATTAATTGTGTTTATTTGTGTGTTGATGTATGATAGGAGCTGCTGTGTTTGAGGACAGAGATGCCTATTAACAAATGTGTAACTTAGATGATGGAGCTAGTTCTCCAGGTCAGAGCCCAGGGCCCAAAACGGAGGAGACGCAGACAAATCCCATCATGAGAAATTATAATTACAGTGCCCTCCTGTCATTCTCGTCTGAGTGGAGTGTTCATTGCAGTGGTCCTTATCCCCCCCTTGCTGCCATCCTGTATCATGTAAATCAGACTATACTGCCAGTACTGCTCACTGGGTCGGATGACTGTCTCCATTGTCCTGAGCTGTGCAAGTGCTCTTGATAAAGTTGCTCTAAATGTAGGTTTATTTTTAAAATATTCATGCGATGGAATCCTGACTTGCTGTTGCAAATGTGAGAGCACTCAGGGGAGGGGAGGGGGGGGGTTAGGGCTGATCAGAGGGGGGGGGGGGGGGGGGGGGGGGGGGGGTTAGGGCTGATCAGAGGAGCTTGTCAGCGTAGAAGGTGCGAGGGATAAACTGCTTGTTAGACAGAGGCTCAGCAGCTTAATCCCCATCTGCACCAAATACATTTTCATGATTAATGAAAATGTTGCTTTCTTAGGGCAGCACAGCACAGCGCAGCTGCCTCACAATAAGAAGGTCCTGGGTTCGAGTCCCGGGCTGAGCCAGCAGGGCCTTCCAGTGCTCGCGTGGGCCCACAGTCCAAAGACATGTCAGGGTCATAGGTCAATGAATTGAGGAAATGATGAACTGGAGACTTGTCCAGGGTGAACCCCGCCTCTCACCCAATGACAGCTGGGATTGGCTCCAGCCCCCCCCACCCTGTCCCAGAGTGACCTGTCAAAAATGATCACATTCACCCCCCCCACTAACAGCTGAGTCATATCTCTGGAGCATGTTTTGGGAGGAGTCAGTATCAAATACATTTTCATGATTAATGAAAATGTTGCTTTCTTAGGGCAGCACAGCAGCGCAGCTGCCTCACAATAAGAAGGTCCTGGGTTCGAGTCCCGGGCTGAGCCAGCAGGGCCTTCCTGTGCTCGCGTGGGCCCACAGTCCAAAGACATGTCAGGGTCATAGGTCAATGAATTGAGGAAATGATGAACTGGAGACTTGTCCAGGGTGAACCCCGCCTCTCACCCAATGACAGCTGGGATTGGCTCCAGCCCCCCCCACCCTGTCCCAGAGTGACCTGTCAAAAATGATCACATTCACCCCCCCCACTAACAGCTGAGTCATATCTCTGGAGCATGTTTTGGGAGGAGTCAGTCACTCATGTGAAATGGATTATTATGTAAGTGAAGGACATGTTTGGTGCTGATATTTGGAGAATAAGCTCCGACCTCGTCGCACAAGAAAATAAAAAACTCTCGTGAGGAGATGGAGGATAATCACCTGGCCAGGATTTGCCATAAATACATAGTCACCTGCACTGACAATGGCCCGCTGCATCTCAGCTACCACACTGCCAACAGAATCACTGGGTTCTATCACAGGAAAGATGCATGAGGCAGCCCTCTGAGGCTCCTCCTCTGGCTGTTCTGCACGATCAGCCCTGAGACTCACGTGCACCCTGACGGTGGTGCACCCCAGGGCGAGCAGTATGCCAGAGCCGTGAAGGAAGGAGCCTAAACTGTTCTTGTGCTCTGTCCCATGAGTCCACAGCTGAAGAAATATCTGGCAACATCAAGCGTTATCTTCCAGGATGAATGGGTGTACTGATACTGTGTTTGGCAACTGTCAGTAACTGCATTAGTACAAGCTGTGTGTGAGTTTGTCTGTCAGTCCATCAAACCCAGTTATTTGTATATTCAATCCCAAAGTCACAATTTGTCTCATGGGGCTTTAACAAGATGAGACATCGTCTGCCCTCACCCGTCAACAAGAGTAAGGAAAAACTATTAGAACAGAATAGAATAGAATAGAACGTTTTTATTCCTCCCCCATGGGGGAAACACACATTTACAGCAGCTCAGTGAAAGAAGAATCAGTTTAAGTAAGATAAAAAAAACAATAAGGATAAAAAAAAAAAATACTCTTGAAATCCTACCTATTTTCATTTTTAAGTTAAATCCAAAAACAGAATGTGCAAAGAGCAAAAATTTAAAACCCTGAGCAAAAAAAAAAATTGTGCTGACGTAATGAGACTGATTTTGAGATGTTGAGATTGAAGAAATTGCAAAGATAGCGTAGAAGTAGTATTAAAAAAACCTGATCAGGTTAAAACAAACCGTATAAACACGGAGACAGAGCCACATGTGAGGGAGGGCAGCAGCAGAGAGGGAGCATGTCGTACACGCCTCGCTGTGAACCTGTTGCCTGCCAGCGAGCCTCGGCTACTGTTAGCCACTTACTCCTAAATGGTCTCTGGGGCAACGCCACAGGCCAGAGATCACATCAGCAGTGAAATCCCGCGTCCCCCGTCTGAGGCTCTCTGAGCAGTGGAGTGGGATTTACAGTTCTACTAATGGACAATCATTTCCAAACCTGGAGGAGAGGAAAAAAAAGAGAACACATCCAATTAAAGTGAGCTGCAGCCCTGCAGGGGCCTCTTAATGAAGAAAAGAAGCTTTGGCAGAGAGTTGACCTCAGGTCCCCAGACTCCTAAACACTTGCCTAGAGCAATACTTGTCATTTTCCAACTCAAACCAAGCTTCATTCATTCTCTCTCCTCTTCATATTAAACTGTAACATCAGAGCGAGAGAAGAGTGGAGTGGGAGGCGGGGCCTGGCAAAAAACTGAGCTTCTCACCGTGTGTCCTCTTGTCTGCTGGAAGTAAATACATGCAGAGAGGCATGAAGATCAGCGGTGGAGTTCAGAAACTAGAGCTCCTCCTCCCATCTTGCAACTTCAGTGTTTTTTTCTCTCTTCATTGACCAGTTTTGATTTAATGGAATTGAAGGTTGCATTTTAACCTGCATGGGGACTGAACCCATGAGAAGAGTAGTTGGCAAATCTATTTCTCACAACCACGCAGGTCAAGGTATTTTTTTTATGTATCCTAATCGAGTATGTCAACCTGATCTCTGCATTCAGTGCACACACACTGTGCCTGGAGGCACACCTGGGATAATAATATTAATATTAAGGCAAAGAACAAACACTGGAGCTACAAACAGTGGCTGTGAAATGAAACGATTCAGGGTCAGCTTGCAAATGCTCCGGTGTTGTCTCGAGGAAATCAGAAGCACCAGTGGTGATAAACTGGTCCGCTTTAACCGTCTCAAAGCTCCTCCAGTCACATTTTGCTCCTTCAGTGGAGGTGAAGGAGACTTGTAAATAAGACCATGTGTGGTGGTGGTGGTGGTGGGGGGGCGGTTCTGAGCTGAGCTTTGTATTGTGGCGTGTGAAGAGCGAGAGAGAGATTCGTCTGTCTTTGTTTACCTGGGGAACAACTGTTTGGTTCTCCTCACGGTCGATGCGTCACGACAGACAAAGTGTAGCTAGTTGCGTTGCCAATAATAGCAACAATAAGACAAGAGCGTCTGTTCGCGATGAGATGAGCAGGGATCAGGTGCTCGCAGGTGTCTGTCAGCCTATGGGCCCTTTGACTCCAGCAGCGTGAGTCATGCTGCTTGGAGATATCTTTGAGTCAGGAGGATCCAGCTAAATCCAGTTGAATTAAATACATTAAAGACGTTTAGTGGAGTAATATGTGTGATATACAACAGAATATTTATACTTACATACTGTCTATGCACGTACTGCTCCTTTTAGGGCAATACTTTGGACAGAGTATGCCGGAATATTGAATGAGAAACAGTGAAAGAACTTTTCACTGCCTCTCCAGAATTTCGATGGCTCATGCCATTTTCAGACATAGGCTCCAGACCCTCTCCAGAGCAGTGTTCAGAGCAACATTGAAATCGACTCTGGATGTCTGTCTTTGCTTTTTGGTCCTGAAATACTAATATTCTATGAGTGAATTTCATTTTGCATCGACACTTGCTCTCAGGATCTCCTCTTCCTCTGCCACGCTGCACACTGTGTGCTGGGAAGTCGGCAGGACAAAGCCTGGAGGCTCTCGCTCAGATATTAGCAGTCCAGCCTCTCTGGAGATGGTCCAGGGAAGCTGAAGCACACAGAGCACACTTCTGCCACTTTGTCTGTAACTCGGGAGGAACTGCTAGAAATGAATTCCTCGCATATTCTGACGAATGGTGCACACCTGCTCCTGCAGCAGCTCATTATCTTTATGTTATCCAACATAGAAACGTCCCCCCCCATGTCTTGCGTGTTGACAGCAGGTTTGATGGCATTTTAAAGGCAGAAAAAGAATTCCCAGGGTTTCAAGACTGATTGCTCCGTTGAAAACTAAACAGTAAACAAGTCATAAATTAAGCCATGTTTTCCTCTCTTTTGGCAGCTGTCAGCAGGTGCTGCGCATTGTTGCCGCTCTCAGCTCTGTTATGGCCTGGAGGCAGCGTGATGCACGCCTTCTTTACAGTTGTAATGGTCTGCCAGAGGAGACGTACGGCTCAGGACGCGGTGCGCTCCGCTCAGGGCCATGCATGTTGAGCACGCCTCAGCTTCAGCCGTGCTGCTCATAACCTGATGTCAGACCGAGTATAAAACAAGCGCACCTGGGGGGGAAGCGAGCGGCCTCTTTCTGATTTATGATGAGTGGCTCTGGAGCAGCTCCTCATCCATTTCTCCCGCACGGCTCCCGCCAGCAGGGCTCCGCTGGTTCACTGTGCTTGTACCAATTAGACAGCTCGCAAACTATGAGTTTGCACGCCATCTGAAGTGATGTAAGGCTCTTTGAGCTCTGTGTCCGCGAGGCGGGAGAACAGGGAGAGAACGCTACGTGTGATCAGAACCTTTTGAATGGACTCAGGATGAAGGATTCAGTTTGTTGCAGGTACAGGCACCGAGTTTGGTATCAAACGATGACAAGCGATGCATCAACCGATGGGATTAGAGGTAACTGTGAGTCGAGGCTTATCAAACCTAGCTCCTCCAGCTCTATATGTGGAGTGGATCCCTCAGGTCGCTACCATTTTCCTCTGGTAAAGGGGTTTTGCCGAGGGTCTAAGGACAGAAGGTGTAGCCCCGTCAAGTGTGTGACAAAATACACGGTGTCAAAACACATTGTCCTTAAGCATTGTTAGCGGCTGACGATTGTTGTGCGTCCAGGTTCAGATGGTGAGTGTTTGGTCCATTTTACCCCCCCCCACCGTTCCGTGGTGTCTCCATGATGAGAGGAGGCAGCAGGAGGAGGCCGTCACTGTGTCTGCAGGATGACCGTCTAAAGTACAGAGAGTTCACTGAGTCGTGCTGCAGCAGCCGAGCCCATGGCACATGCACACGCAGGCACGTGCGCTCTGCTCTGTGATAAGCTCTCCTCTTCCACAGCCTCTGTTAAGTGTAAAAATGGTTAATTGATAATGACCCTTACTCCAGGCAATTCATAATTACTATCCCAGAACCCAATTAAATCCCAAGCTATTTCAAAGTGCGAGTGCACTGTGAAATGAAATGATTCGTGTACACTCACAGTGTAGCATGTAGGAAATGTTAGTGTGTGTAACGTGTTTATGAACCCAGCCCCACATTGTATTAGCGAGAGACATGTTGGATTTCAGCTTTAGAACAGAGTTCGTGTTTGACGTCCAGGCTCCAGTTCCTCAAAGTAATTACAGGAGATTTGTTACCCCCCCCCAAGGTGCAGGTGGCTTGAGTTGCCTCAATTAACGGCAACGACTCTTCAATTAGATTCATTTATTCATTCGTTTTCAACTGCTTGTCCACGGGCCGGGAATCGAACCCAGGACCTTCTTATTGTGAGGCAGCAGTGCTAACCACTGCACCACGATTCATTACTGTTCTGAGCGTCCTAAAGGACGGCGTGTGTGATGGAGAGGGAAATGGTGGCTGCAGTTTTCAGCTCCTGCACGGAGGGCAGCGAGCGACGTGACGACTGAAAGTGTTTTATTAGAGTGCTGCTGCTGCTGCTGCTGCTGGGAAAGGTGCAGTTCTCTGCGTCTCAGGAAGCCTCCTGAGTGGACCATGGGTCAGTGCAGCACTCCACTGTGTCCCTGTGATTCCAGTGGGACTGTGAGACGGACGGACGGACGGACGGATGATTGAAGGATGGATGGATGAGGGGAACGGCTGCACATCCATCAAAGCTGCTGACAGATTTCTTTGTGGTTGAGTGCACGTGTGTGAAAGGGCAATCAAGCAAGCGAGCGAGGGGAAAAGGAGGAGAAATTCTTCATGCCTGAGAACGTTATTTGACACAATGAAGTTTTAACTTGTTGCTTGAACTTTTGAACTGTGCTTTGATTGTGCAAGCGAGTCAATAAATTGCAGGTGTAGAGGTTCTGTGGCGCCGTCCTCCTCGTTTGGATTCATGGGTCCGTGGTGTTTTTGTGTGAACACTTGATACACATCACACACTCACAGATGACCCCACTCACACTGTTCTCTGCCGGCTGAGCCAGGAAATATTTGGGACGCTTTCTTCAGGAATGTTGGTGGGAGGCGCTGCTCTCAGAGTGCATTCCGGTTCAGCGTGGTTACTCTCTGTTGTTTCCAAATTAAAAAGAACGAGCTCTAATCTCTGATCCAAATGGGAAGGACACAGTGATCTGAGCACGGCCAAGGCCAAGGATCGCAAGTTTGGAAACATGGTCAAATGTCTGATATCTGATTCAGATTTTAAAGCACCAGGAGCTCTTCAGTTCAAACTCCCACTTTAAAGCAACAGATGTGAAAATGTAAAATGTGTTGGACCTTCTCATTGTTGTGGATTGAATGTAAATTTAAAAAAAATGAGCCTTGAATCCAATAACAAAATTGAATCATTTCTAATACAGTTTTTTATACCACATATTTTATAGTTTATAGTTTATAAATATCCTTCACTCGCAGGTATTTGGCTCTGTGGCTCTTTGTTTCATGACATGGACGAACTGAAGCTGCTCAGAACTGCACAATGCAAATGTCAGAACACACATGAAAGGCCGCTGGTACTTGCATGGAAAAGAGAAATGTTTGTTGTGAGTGAGGACACTGTTTAATCCGTAGATGATGCGTGGCATCAGCTCTGCTGCATCTGTGTGTGGAAATGAATGTGTGTCTCACTCGTCCCTTCTCTCACCTTCATTTTCTCCTCTGATGGTTATCGTATTTAAAAGCCAGACGGGTTCCGATCTTCATTCCAAGCGATAGATTTTCTTTCTTTCTTTTTGCCAAGCACCAAGATTGTTTTTCAACGAGGCTCCATCCCGGGCTCTCTCAGTCAAACCTGATGGATTTGGCGTGGGATCGCGGGGCTGCTCCAGGGAGTTGCCTTCTCGCTGTGATTGAAAGCGAATGTCTTAAATCGTGGCACTTCCCGTCAGCCGCCGATAAGATGACTGGCTGAGCTGTCCTTCCACGTTGTCGTCTTCTTCCCGCCTCTCCCCCTCGTCCCTGCGTGGCTTCTATAGGACGATCTATCATCTGTCCCTCACCTGACATCCTTTCATTTACATACATTTTCACTCTGCGGTGGGAACATAAAAATAAAATCCATCCACCTACAGAAGCGTAATTAAATTCCACCAGATTAGCGGTGCTCTAATCTGCCTGTTTGGACACGCTTAGGGCTGCAAACAGCAGATCCTTATTATTTAAATATACTCTGTTAAACCTCAAGCTCCGTTCAGGTTGGCTAATTTGAATACGTGCGCACACACAGATGGGGTTTGTGGTACCCCAGTATTAAACCAGTCCTCCCAGAACTCGCCTTCAGCCTCAGCACAGTAATTAATGCTGCAGCGCTGCTTATTTTCAGTTTATTAGTCATTAAAGAGGCTGATCAACCTCCACCTGCTCACTCGTTTCAGTATCAGTCCACTGATGCAGAGGCGCCGCCACAGCCCCTGGTTAAGGTTATTCTGAGTAACCTGAACCAGGGGCTGTGGCTTAGTCAGCATCAGGTGTGTCTCCCATACAGACGCAAGAACAAGCCCATGCACACAGTCGCAGATTTGGAGACATGCACCTGTCTATCGTGCACAGACATCACTTGTTTGTCGTATTAGTTATGCAATTAAAAAATGTCCAACTTATCTCGCTTACTCCTTTTTTAAATTAGAATACAGGACCAGTTGAATATCCCTTGGGCGTTCAGAGGTCCTTCAACCGCCATCAGGGGTTAGCAGGCGTTAGCAGGTGTTAGCAGGGTTTAGCAGGCGTTAGCAGGCGTTAGCAGGTGTTAGCAGGCGTTAGCAGGTGTTAGCTGGATTTTAGGGGCTGAGCTTCAGGTGCACGTCTCAGTTTCATCGTGTGTTTTGGCCCTGTAATGAATGGCTCAGGCCAAATTAGAGGATGTGCAGAGGCTCAAGGGAAATCTGGCTGCCTGCTGCCTTGTACTGCAGTACTATGAAAGCCAAGTAGATCTGACATAGGACAAGATGGAGAATGCGTAATGTGCTGCCCCACCAGCGGAGTTAGTCCACGTGAGCGACCACCAGCAGAGGTTAGGGTCGTGTCTTCAGGTGTGAACCCTTTTAGGACCAGACACCTCATGTGTTGAAGGCCTGTGGACTTTTTAACAATAGCACGCAACATGAACAACATGAACCTGTGGAGATCCAATGTCATCGTTTACGTGGGAGAAAGAAACTAAAAACGTTTAGTTCACATTTGTGACAGGACTGCATTTTGGTTTCATGAACCAGCCGCTGGTTGGCAAACAGCAGTGTTTTTGAAATAATCACACATCACGTATTGATCGTCAGGAGGCACACCTCAGGTTTCGAGTGTTCAGTCCGAGTAATGACCTTTTTTCTGAGCTGCACTCTTCAATTTCTATTAACTCCCTCAGGACCTGCTTTCTTACTGCATTTTCTCGACACCATTGCACAGATTTGCACCAGGAGATTCTTTTCCTTTATCCATTGATTTTGTGTGTGTGTGTGTGTGGCTGTGTGCCACAGCTCAGTGTTGGCAGAATGAATCTGGCACTGAGGTGAAAAACAAGGCTCAAACTGTAAAGCCCCACCAAGGTTGTTCTGTCCTGGCAGCCTGACCACGCAGCGCTCCAGACCTGGCTTCCTGCGTTAGGACACGCCCCTCACAGTGCGTGCCGCCGTTCATCCCTGTGCAGATGAAATTGTATTTAACTGACAATTGACGTGAATTGTTGTTTAAGGCTGTGACACATCTGACTCAAGGATTTAGGAGGAGGTGGAGTATTTGATTTCAACTCAAAGCCCTTTACCATTCTCTTCTATGGAAGCTGATGGATGAGTGAGGCTCACGTCTGGCTTCTGTTTCCAGCTCAGGCTTTCATTCCATGCTGAGTCAAAGTCAACAGTTTTTACCCCAGGCACATTGTCTGCGTATTCTGAAAGGACAGTGTGTTTACCTGCAGTACACAATGCCAGGGTGTACGAGGAGTGAGGGGCTCACTGTTACTTGGAGAGCAGGGCATCATTTGGGGGCTTAGCTGCTCTGTGGCCGCACATTCATCCGCTGGCCACCGTTCGCTCTGTGAACGGCGGCTGGAGCCCAGAATGTGTCCCAGAAGATGCCGTGCGTGTTCGTGCTGGCGGCCGACACCGTGACTCTCTGAGGTGTCGGCTGCTCGGTGATGAAGGGGAAACAGAAGATGATAAATAGGACATTCAACACTGTGGATGGAAACGGCCCATTTACCATGGTCTGGTCGAGGGTTTCTACCAAATTAAAAAACCATCAGTGAGAGTTGTTTGCTTTGAACAGGCAGGCATCCACAGGGACCGACGGGCTTTCACAGCTAAAAACTCAAGTCGTGTCCCTTGTTCCTGTCATGTGTGGGAGGAGCTTTCCCACTGAACGTTTGCATCACTTTCACAACATTTATAGTGTCACGTCAACAGAGCCAGCTGGCTGATAAAAACAGGCTGAATATGGTTGTTAGCTTTAAGGACCATGTAGTGACTGTCCACTTGAGCTCGTGCTGTGAAACAAGTCAGTGTCAATGTGTTTGTGATGATCACTCAACCAGTCATAAGGTGCATGAATGAATGAGTTCTGAAGGAGATCAGAATGGGATCAGGGTGTTTGTGAACTGGACCGGCTGCTTTCTGAGCTTTTTAAATGACTTTTTTTTTTTTAACCAAAGCTATACTTGAAATATGTGTTATTCAAACAGCAAAAAGACATCAGCATGTAACTGCAGGATAACATCTTGAGTTCAATCACCTGCAATCACAGCTGCTGTTGCAGAATGCTGCGTTCTGCTCGTGTTTGTAGAAACAGCCAGTGCGTCTTCATGTGAGACGTGGAGGCAGATGCTCACACATTTCCCAGATGGAACGCTCCATTGTTGTGTGTGGTTTTTGTGCGACCATAAATAGGGTTTGCATGCAGGCTGGAGGACTCAAAAATAGTAAGCAGCACACACAGAAGAGCCGCGGCCCGTTTCTGACAACACGCCACCATCGTTTTAGCTAACGCTAACCCTGGACCGTCCCTCACGAGGGTCCTCTCTGTCAATGTCTTGGACCTGAATGGGGACAAACCATTTGCTCCCCAGTGGGACAAGCTGTTGACTGGTTTTGGTTTGGATTTGTCCAACAAAACACACAGTATTTCATCAGTACAAAGCTGAAGTGTGTACTACATCACAGTGTATTGGGTCCATGCTGCGTGGACCTGACGGAGCAGATCATCAACACCACTTTCATGTGTTTAAATGTAAGAACATAGTTGAAGTCTTCAATGCAGTATATAATACACTGCTGTGTGTACCCCCGCAGTATATAATACACTGCTGTGTGTCCCCCCCCCCCCCCCCTTGTCCATGCCACAGAGGGATGCCACTCCTCTCCTCTGTTGATTACGCCCCCTGGCCTCCTAAAACACGTGTAACGATGCAAAATGACTCGGCCTGATGGATCTTGGTGAAAGTCTAATCAGAAGGATGAGTTCCGCGATGAGTCAGTATCAGCAGCAGCTGTCAGAGATGGGGATGGATGGAGCTAATGTGTACTGAGCAGTCCCCCTCTGTCTCCGTCTCCCTCTCTTCGCAGTTTGGAGCACTACATCAATCTGATGCCGCCGAGAGCTGTGATTCAGGAAGTAAAGTGGGTCACTCGCTGATTGCAAGGTCAGTTCTCCACTCCTGGGCGCCACCACTAGTCCCCCAGTCCAAGTGTCCTCCGGCACGAGGCTGACCCCCAAATCGCTCCCGATAGCTGCATGTGTGAAGTACGACACACCGAGATGTGGTGTTACGAATGCGAATGTGCCTCGGAAAAGAGCAAAAGGAATGCAGCTCATTCAATAATCACCGTTTAATTTGCTGCTGGCAGATCGGTGCAGATGGTGCAGATGGTGTTGGTTCATCAGAATGGTGCTGCTTTCTTTCTGAGGTGCTTATTTGAAGCGCAGGATAGTTTGTGCTGTGAAATAATCTCTGTCTGTCCACGACACAGAGAAGGAAAAGGCCTCAGAGGAAAAACAAACGTGTTTTGCTCTTGAAAGGACACAGACGTCTCTGTGAGAGCGGCTCAGACCCGTGTCCCAAAGGTAACTTAACTAACAACTGTAATAATAATAATAACAAGACAGTGCGTAATAATGGATGATAGCACTCCATTAGTAAGTGTTGACACAGCTTTTGGAGCGACCCAGCAGACACAATTATTTGCAGGCCAAGTACTGTTTGTGCTCTTAGTACTCCATATATTTGTGCCTGTCCCAGCTCGCAGAGGCTGAGATTAAGCTCTCAGTAACATTGTTATCATCACATTGAGACGCGTGTGGGAGCTGTGTGCGTGTCTGCGTGGCGGCGCGTGTGTCGACAGGTCAGTAAGTTGAGGATTAGACTCGTGAAATGACAACAATGCAGCAGAAGGTATTCCGACTGAATCCCAGTGGCGGGGCGTCGCTGCTCATTTACTGGGCCCAGCACGAAGCTGTGGCAGGATAATAACCAGTTTGGGAGGGGAAACGGTTGTTAAGGAACATCTGGATGCTGGGACACATATGGAGGGCAGCAGGTGTGTGGGGGGTGGTGGGGGGGGGGGGGGGGGGGGGGGGGTTACAGACCTGCAAAAGCCAGGTATGCTTTTCTCTGCAGTATTACAGGACTGAGGGTCAGAGCACCTGGCTACAGTAGCACTGGCGACCAGGAAGAGGTTGGGGTTAAGACCTGCCACATTATGGATGTGAAGGGGATAAGGAACATCTGGATGCTGGGACACATATGGAGGGCAGCAGGTGGGGGGGGGGGGTTACAGACCTGCAAAAGCCAGGTATGCTTTTCTCTGCAGTATTACAGGACTGAGGGTCAGAGCACCTGGCTACAGTAGCACTGGCGACCAGGAAGAGGTTGGGGTTAAGACCTGCCACATTATGGATGTGAAGGGGAATTAAGTGCAAAGAGAATGAGTTGCTGGCAGCAGCAGTACATTTAATTAAACAGTAAAGCCACACTGAGACGTTTAAAGGTGGGACTAACGGAAACTTTGAGCAGGACAGTGGTCAGCACAGAAGGTTCTGGGTTTGAGTCCCGGGGCCTCACCATCACCACATCAGCTCCCCTCTTCATGAAGGCATCTCAGATGTCTCACAGAAAATCTGCAGTACTTGTATAATTCTAAAAATGCAAAACAGCATCGTCTATTGGGTTGCATCAAACCTACGAATGCAAATGGCAAAATCGTATTTTGCATTTCAACACACACACACAAAGGAACTAACTGTGTGTGTGTGTGTGTCCTGATGCTGGGACACTGTCCTCACAGGTCCAGTGCCACAGACACAGACAGGTGAACGTAGACTGGAGCTCCAGGAAACACTGGTGCAATATTTACTGACTTCATCAAATCTGCATGGGGTGTCCCTGCTGCGAACACACACCAGGAAGTGTTGCTAAGCAAAGGAGTAGCGCTCCGAAAAGAGAGATACACCCAATTAAACGAACTGACAACCCATGACTAACGATCGTTAACGCAGCATCAATATTTCCAGGTGGAGTTTTTGTTTGCTAAATTCTTCACAAATGTGGATGTAGTGTTTGTTGTATTAATACAAATATCACTGGAGAAACTCTCTTTACACAGTTACTGAGAGTAAGTAAAACAAAAACCAACACAAACACAAACACACCTCGTCGGCATCTGGAGCTGAAAGCAGACGATGAGATGATTTGGATGTTTCTTTCAAATGTGTTGTTAATTGTGAAACTGTGCGATGCACAGTGACCCTCCTCCTGTCGGCGACGTTTCACGTGTTTAAAAGTGAGTCTCAGCACCCCCCCCCCCACTTCACGCCGCTCTCGGGCCACTTGTCCACCTCGGGGGGGCGGCCTGCGACAGCTTCAGGCAGCTGTGGAGTCACGATGAGTTGGGGTGAGGAAATGAGTCTGTTAGCAGTCACTGAACTGAGCGGATTCCTTGGCCTGTTCACCACACAACACTCATGTCACTGTCACCTTGGAGGCCGCGCTGAATCCTCGAATAAAGCCTCGCTACAAAAGAAGCAGCGAGGAGGAAGAACAAATTGGACTGAGCGGCCACATCTGATCCAACTGACACAACACAGTGAGCGTTCTTCATCCTCTGCACGTGCAAATAAGGTGTGATGCACTTTAGGGGCCAAAGCTACATCGCTGAAATGAGGGAAACCTCATGGTTTGTGGAATAATTTGTCGACTGTACGATAAAAGTCGTTAGAAGACTTTGTCGGGTAATCAGAGGCACAGCTCACTTGAGGCTCTGGACCTTTGAACTCATGAGAGAAACCATTGCAGTGGTGATCAAATTGAAAGTGCAGGACTGGCCGCCGTCATTTGCTGCTAACGGTTGGCACTGCGCTTCATTAGCATGTATTGACCCGGAGTGGCTTTGATCCTCTACGTGAGGTCAGGGGGAGGAGAGTTTGAGGCAGTCGCCTTTAAAAGTGAATTTTTTTTCGTTCACTGAAAAGCTGAAATCACCGAGCCTTGAATTCCAAGAGCCAAAGCAAACAGAAGAGATTCTCCGAGTGATTCTCGGTGTCTGAGCTGGAGGCTTGAGCTGCTGCAGAGACGCTCGTTTGAACCCGAGACCGTCCAACGGCAGACGAAGAGGGTTTAACGCGACGGCGGCATCGCCTGTTGTTCCTCGCGTTGATGTGTGCACGCTGTGGCTGTCCCCGGTGTAGACAGTGCACATAAATCACAGTGAGGTGCGGAGCCCTCACCTAATGAGGGAGCGCGCTGGAGTCAGCTTCTCCTTCCCAGCATTCACGTGGGTCAGCGAGACTGCGGCGTGGAAACACTGCGCCTTCGCATCAATGCGCCGGCACGAAGCCGACACCTCTGTTCCCGTCGGCCGCTACGATGGGACTTTGTGACGGCTGATAAAATAACATATGGACTTATTAAGCTGCGGAGACATTTAACAGCCTCATCGCGAGGCCGCGGGTCAGATGCCTGTGGGTTGGTGTCACGGCTGCGGAATCTTAATCCGCGCTTTTTGTGGCGAACGTTTCCTTCATCAGCCTATAGAAAAACCACACGCATGGATCTGTGGACGTTCAAAGGGAAAGAACAGAAACATACACACGAGTTCGTCCACGTCTACACGAGCACGTTCTCTGGAGGAGGAGCTTGGAAATGATGGAGATTTTAGTTTACGTACATCCACATGACCCCCCCCCCCCCCCCCCCCCCCCCCCCCCCCCCCCCCCCCCCCCCAGTGAGGCCTAGATGGGCGTGGTCTGGTTTGATAACTCTCAGTTGGCTCAGGTATATTTATTTTAGTATGTACGGTTCAACCCATCCGAGCGTCTCACCTGACATTTGATTATAACGTTATAATTAGCGCTCCTCCTCCTCCTCCTCCTCCTCCTCCTCCCTCTGCCTGACACTGTGTTTCTCAGAGAGAGATAAAACAAGGAGGATTTTGCTGAAAAAGCTTAATAAAGTGCGACTGCGCTCACGCCGCTGACATTTCACGCCAGCGGCGTGCAGCGTGTGACGTGTGGTACTGACCGCAGCGTCGGCAATCGAAGTTAGCTTGATTCTGGTGTCTTGGTATTTACGTGACATTTACAGGCTGAATTATCACATGAAGCCCCCTCTTTCTGTTCTCCCCCGCACCACATTGTCCTTCATTGGATTTCTGCTCATTTTATTGAATTTCTCCGCCGTCTATTTTCTTTCCCTCCATCACGTGTCTGCTGAAGACATCAGTTAACTTGTACAGCGTCGAGTGCAGTAATAAAACTCACTGGCACTTGTTCCAGCTCTAAGGCCCATTATGGGACTTTTACATTTCCTTCAGTCAAGTAGCACACGAGCCTGAAACAGAACTCCATTTGAATCATTAAATCATTGAACTTTTACTTTTCTTCATGGGCTGTAATTTCCTCGTCTTCCTGACCCTTCACAACACTACACAATACGAGCCACACGCACACAGTCGCCCTCACATTCAGGAAGTACTATAACACCACTGCGTTTATATATGGCTCCGCGTGGCTCGCTGTACGCGTTCAGACACATTCTCATTCTCCCATTAAGGAGCGACACAACACACAATCTGCTGCTGTTCTGCTGTGGTCTCTCCATTTTGAATAGCCGTGTTATTGTGCGCGATACCTCGCCTCGTTCAACTCCAACAAAGTGTTTTTATGGGCAGTTTTTCTGACTGTTGTGACTCATGGAGGAGAAAAACTGGGAAATGCTCTCCTCTACTTCATCACACATATATGGAGGGAGCTATAGCAAATCCACCAATCAGTACTTTTTGATAAGAGAAAGTATTTAAATGACGAGGTATATTTACACGTTAGTACCTTAAGACTCGTTGTGGTCAACATGCTGGCTGTTACCTCCCGTCGGCCATCTTGCTGCTGGTTGGGGACTGGAATATAAAAATGTGAGGAGCTATTAAAAGCTTAAGATCACATGTGATTGTGGAGCCACCCTGGTATTATCTGCACCGTGGTTGGTTGGTGGGCGCGGGGGTGTGGTTCAACCTCTCCAGTCCTTGGATTATTCACCGTTTCTCTTGATTGTGAAACCATGACACAAGCAAGAGCTGTATGCATGCAGTCACCTGACCATGTTGAATACTGCTGACCTCCCTAAAGCTCCCGGCTCCGCAGTGGATGACATGAGGTCATCCTCTGTGGCAGATAATACTTCTCGACTGTCTGACGGATGTTCTCGCTGCTTAAAGGCTGCAGTAAAGATGTTAAGAACTGGTCTTCACTTTGTGAAATTATTTCCTCTGTGACAGCAGCCCTCAGAATCTGAAACAGCGCCACAGTTAAAAGGCTGAGTCCTTCAGCCGCTCACTGAGTGGTCAGTGGCATTTCATGAAACCCCAAACACACAGCTGACCACATTTCGACACGCCGTTCCTTCTGAGCAACGCAACATGGACACAAAATGTTTCTTTTGACGCTTGACCTTTGACCTGACCAGACGAGGTCCTGATTCCACTCTGACCTGGTCTGCTGTGTGTGTCAATGTGTCTGTTACACAAGTGGGGCTGTTGTGTGTGTGTGTGTGAGTGTAGTGAGTTGGCAACCAAGCTAAGAGCAGCCAGTGAGCTTGGAATAAAGCAGCAGGGCCCATCAGACGGATGTTCTGCCATTTCATTGCCTTCAAGTGATGAAATAAAAGATTCAGAGCTCATCACATCATTGGGTTAAATTCATGTTCATTTTTCAGGTAGTTTTCAATCGTGCCAAATAAATAACGTAAGAAAACATGTCAGATTAACAGCGGCCGTACCGAGAGATAACTATAATTAGAAAAGATGAAAACGAGGCATCACATCTTGTCGCCACCGTGTCTCTTTACTGGTGATCATCTGTCCTCTGCCACAGCCTGAGCTTCAGAAAAAGAAAGAAAAATGGAAGAGCAATGATCAACCTCTAAAACATAGGTCTCAAACTGATTGATATTAAATTGGTTTGAAAATCCCCATGTTCATTTTTTGTCTTAGGAGCAAGAGGTGAAAACAAGAGCTGTAATTATTAGGATTTTGTAAATTAGTTTTTGAAGCATGTCAGTTCTTTTTCAAAGGCTTCGTCCCTTCATTTCACATAGTTACTAGTCTATAAAAATGGAGTTTGTTAATTAATAGCTCATCATTTTGCTGTTCCGTCTGTTCAACGGCGTCACATCACAGTCCGATTCCTCCGGTGCCGTTTGGGCCCCTGCATATCGTGCCTTGATTAAAAACCCCTCAAAGCCCAGTGAGGACTCCCATGGGTCCGTTGAGGGAGACGTGTACTTGGAGTGAGAGCGTCAGGTGATTCTACATCAGCGCTCTGTAGAGAAATGTCAGTGTCCGACCTCTTTTGATGTTCTGTTCTTGTCTTGTTTTTTGAGGAAAGTAATAAGAAGTGTCTCCCTGTAACAAGCTGTTTTACCTGGCCACTCTTTAAGCCAGTGGCCTTTTGCATGAAGGAGCTGGTGGCATTTAGACTGCCACGTCTCGCCGTTCAGCCCGGCTCGGCGCAGCGCCAGCGGCCGCGGGCCATTTCTCTGTCATTTCGCCGACCGATTCGCTTAATGACGGTTCGCAGGATGATGGAGACGTGAAAGGAGAACGGCTAATGCTTCAAAAGCGAGAGGTGAGCGATCTGTGCTGCCTCTCTCAGTGTGGCGCCCACTCACATCCACGGCTCCATTGTCTGGGATTAAGGGAACATTTAAAAGCGATGAACGCGACAAAAAAAGCTTCACCGTCCTTTGATCTTTTGCTGCTCTCCCAGGGGGTTGAGAGGAGCTCGTCTGATAGAGCGAGACACGTGGTCTGTGTTGGAGTTTTTATCCTTTATATTATTACTTGTTTGTGAAATGTAAGCCTGCTACTAACAGATACGTCCAATATGTGCTTGAAATGTTTTCTGCAGACGAGGTGGGGCTAAGTACTGGAGCATGTGTGTGTGTGTGTGTGTATGGAAGTGAAAGTTTAAACTCTGGCACGTGCAGGGTTCAAAAACTGCCTCCTCATGTTTCCTCCCCGTCCCCCAGGAGGAGGGGGGGGTCAGTCTGTTTTGAAAACAGTGTGAGACCCCTAGTGTCTCAAACGCAAAGCAATACCAAACGTGGTCGAATCCCAGAGGCCGGTGTTTTCACCCAGGTCCATGTGACCGGGCCGTGTAGTAGCCGTGACCAATCGTACATGTACATGTGTAGAGTTGGGCTAGACATACGATCACTGCAGGGCTCAGGGTTCTGCTGTTAGATGTTGCTGTCAGCCTGAAGCCGCGGCCTCTCGCTGGACAGGAAGCTCTAAAATGGAAATCATATCAATCTTCTCATCTGAGTCTGGGAGAGACAGAAAACAACGGGTCTTTCAAGCATTCTGGGCTCTTGCTTGAAGCCTTCCTGCCAGAGAGAACCTATTAAACTTAAAGGGAAACTTCACTATCGACCTTTATGTTAAATAAGGAACTTTAATTGCGATCCTCATGTTTAGATGTTTGTGAGATACCCATCACCTCCCCACAACCTCAGAGCAGAGAAAAAAAATCACAGAGAATATTCAGGAATGTGAGTTCCATGTGAGCGCAGTACTGAGGAGTGGAACTATGCCTAGTGTATAGTCTAGTAGCTATACTGGCAATTCTACCATTGCTCCCGTTTCTTGGATGGATGTATTAAGCCTCACAGTCAGGAAACAGGGCCCAGCTATTAGCCAGGTCCCAAAAGCAACGAGTGACAAGCACGGTTAAATCTTTATGACGTGCCAGGTCAAGATTCACGCTGCCAAAAGCCTGTCGACAACAGCACGTTTATTCTCGTCTTCCTTGGTCTCGTGCAATACGTTGACACCTGACACACGGTGAGGAATTCTACTGTTTCACAACTGTTGAGTAGTCCACTGATTTGTTTTCTTTGAATGCCTCTAGTTTAGCTTTAGCTTGATTAGCGCAGTGGTGAAAGAATCCAAGTGGCAAACGTTTCCAGACACAAGTGGAAATAAGTCCAGGTCTCATTACAAAGCAACAGATTAACAACATTTGAGGAGTTCAGCATCTCTGTGGACTGGACTGGACCTTCCATGTAAACCTGCCCGTGCGCTCCAATGGCTCCTGTTTGCAATTAGATCTCACTGTGCTCCAGCTTTCTGCTTCCTGTGCCCTTTCGAGTTGTCTGCTCTTGTTTTCCTCCCGTATGCTCGGAATTCCTTGTGTTACCACCCCCGACCAACAGAGTGCCACGTTACTCCAGCGCGTCCCGTGTGAGCGGGAGTCAGCCAACGTGCACTAGACAAGTCAAGGACCTCATGTACGTTTGTTTAGATTTATAATTAGATTAGGGACATTGCTTTTCCCCTATAGAGTAGCCACCTGCACTGAAGTGCACTTCACTGAGTCGTGGTCGACACATGAATCCATACATCCTGCCCAAGGTGCATGACTGCATGAGCCGTGTTACCTGGCCAGGTTAAAGCAGTGGCAGGCCGACACGGCCAACAGGAATATACATCTCATTTTGATATACTTTAAAAGCCTCAGCCTCAGGTCAGGATTCTGGGGGCTGGCCTTTTTGTTGGAGCTTTTATTCAATCATATTTCAGCCGTCATGTGTTGCCAGGGTCCAGGAAATGTGACCTCTGGCCTCCAGGACCAACAGGCCTGTAGCTTAGCGTTTGGTTTACATAATAAAACTGTGTAGACGAATCCCTTGAAAGCGCCTCCTTAATTTAAGCTTCTGACAGCATCCATGAGATTAAAGCCACTAATTAATGACTCGTAATTGTGATGTTTTGGGAATATTTATATAATAACTCTGTGTCTCTGTCTAAATGTCCAGTTCCTGGACGTCACTAAGTGGCTTCATGCTCACACTAGCATCATGCACCGAGGTTTACGGCTCCTATTAAGAGCCTGAGGCAGGTGGAGCACTGCCGACGTTTTAAATCCCTCACTGAATCTAATTTCAGGGGAGAAGGCGCTGCTCGCTGCCCTGGCTGTTAATTAAAATATGAAAACAAAAGTCCCTCAGTGGCGATCGGACTTCAGAGTCAGGAGCTTACACGTGTTTTCCGAGGAGCTTTGAGCAGGGAGACGGAGCCTCTGCAGCCTTTTGTCTTATCCTGAAGTCTGCTCTGGGCTCTGTCTTTATTAAAAACCATAAAAGTTTCCGTCCGTCACTGCCGCTTGGCCGTAGATCTGCAGTATTAACTGCCAGCAAGTGGCTGTTTGATGGCGTGGCCCGACGTCGTATATAAAGTTTGTCATTGTGTATTGGTGCGTGAGCATAAAACAGAAGTGGTAATGTGCTGTACATCAGTCATGCACGGCCGTAGATTCCAGGACGTTTTACAAGTTGAAGCTAAACGTCAGAGCTGGGATGAGCTGCTTCACACGGGGCCGAGGAATTCAGTCTGCATGTGTAAAGAGGCTTCTAAATAAACGAGAATGGCTGTAAAAAAAAAGCTCTGTCATCACACAGCTGACACACACACACACACAGAGGAGTGAGTCGTACTGTCGTACCTGACGGAGCGAGGGCAGTGATTTAGTGTGACGCTGAAAGGATGGACGCCTGTTTCTGCAGCTCCTCCTCGCACCGATTGCTCCTGTCTTGATTGTTCTGATCTACTGGCCGTGTGAAACACACACACAGCCTCAGCTTGGAGTGTTTTCTCAGATCTACGTGATTGTGCCACGATGGTTTTCTCTGTGGTTTCTTTTCTTTCTATAAAAATCAGCAACCTCGGGGCTCTGAGGCAGCAGTGCTCTTTCTCCAGCCCTTCAATCGGAGCGCGGAGGTCGCCGCTGTGAAGTGGCTCAACCACGGATACGCTGACGTGCAGCCTTTGTTTCCACTCAGGTGCTGCAGAAAATGCAGAAAATCTCAGGCGCTTGTTAATTTTCTTCAGTTTTTTTCCCCTGCAGGTAAAGAAGAATTTAGTTTGATGTGATCATGTGTGTGCAGTGTCTTTGGTGAATGCAGCTATAGCAGCTACAGAACATCAGGTTTGAATGTCAGCTCTTGGTTCTGAGTGAGTGTAATGATGACGCTGCAGCGTTGACCCCAACACCACGTGCATTGTTAGCGTGCACGCTGTGCCCTGGTAGCTTTTGAAATAACATGTTTGGTTAGTGAATCTGTGCGAGTGGAACTGAGCGCTGCCGTCTCCTCCCTCCACGTGTCATGTTCGGAGCCGGACAGCTTTAATCGAGCCTCATTCATGTTCTATCTGCTTTCATCTTGGACGTCTGAGCTCCGTCCGTCTGTCTCTTCATGTGAATCATGCAGCATCATGAACAGCTCACAGGATCAGAGCGCCATTGATCAGTGACTGATAAATATGTTGTGGCTTCACTCCTGGGATCCATCTCCCGTCTTTAAATGTGGCCGTTGAGACACGGTGAATGTCATTCAAACTTCTAATTCACGTTCTGTTTAATTGGTGCAAACTCCTGATGGTGGCTGTGTTTAATCAGAGCGACAGTGAAGGACTGGGTCGTCTCTGTGTCTCGAGCCTGTAATTATTTTGCCACATCAGACAAACTGTGATACGCATATTAAAAACTACAAATGAGATTAGAGTAGATTAGATTAGATTAGACCTTTAATCGCCCCACAATTTACAAACAGACACGGAACACAAGAAACACAAAACCCACATACGTAAATATATACTCACTAAAATACATAAATATGATTATGATCCACACATGACTTGCCCATAGTTTGGGTTTATTTATGTATGTATTTATTTGTGTTTTTTAAACTTTAAATGTAATTAATTAATTGGTTTGTTTGTTTGTTTTTGTGTGAATTTGAATGATGAGGCTGGAGACTCTGCTGTTGCTGTGGCTCTGTCCATCAAGACGCCTTCGGTCCCAACAGATAGTGTTTGGACACGTTAGCACGCCACTGCTTGCTACAGCTCACGGAAGGGTTGACAGACTGACGCACTGTCCTATGATGATTTAGCAGATACAGCAAGTACACGGCTCCGAGGATCTTACCTGTATTTATACAGGAATCCTGCCTTGGTGTAACTCAGCGTCAGAACAGGTGGGCTCTGTTTACCGTCATCAGTGCATGCTCTGAGATTCTTCAGATTCAGCTGAAGCTCATCAGATGAAAGCCCAACCATCGCAGCGTGTTTAAGGCGACTGAGCATCAGCTCCCAGCATCTTCTCTGAGATTAAATTCTCACGCTTCCAAGGACCAGTCCCTACATGGGCAACGAGAGGGTGGTGATACGTGCACTAGGAAACACTAGTCTGCACGTGCAGATGCAGAAGCTCCGCGTCACGGATTCACGCGGCGTCCTGTCAGCTGTGTCTACGGCTTCAGGACGTGTTATACATTATGGATCCGCATGTGTGGGGCAGCCACATTACACTTTTAAACATCAACAAACCTGCCAAGCAGAGAAGATTTAGGCAGATTAACAGAGGAGAGGAAAATGTTCCATCTTGTGCGCGTGTCAGGCCACATCCCCCTCGCACATTGGACTTGCTAATACCGTGTTTTTTGGCACCGCTGACTGTGTGAGTGTATTTTCTTTCCTTTTCCTTTCCCTATTATTTTTATAAAAAACCTTCTTCTCATCTGACTTTTAAATGTCGGACCGGTTGGCTCAGGCGCCATAGAAACAGAGCACTGTGAGAAGAGGTGATGACGTTTCCAGGAACGTTATCAGAGCACCTCGCTGCTGCGTCCGCAGTCATTTATCAGGAAATGGAGATTTGTTCGCTGTTTGCTCGTGCTCCACTTGGAGTCCTTGCTGCTCGTGCAGCTCCTGAGGGGAATTAAACAAATAGACGCTCACTTTGATAAATGTTTTGTTATGAATTTCTTTTCCTCACTTTCAATTCCTTCTGTGAAAAGCAACAATACACTGGCGCTCCCATTCAGCATTGCCTGTGTGTCCTCTTCTTCCACTGTTGTTGTTGTCTTATCCCTTTAATATCATAGACTTTATTTTGACTCACTAAAGCACAAGCTGCAGCAAAAACGATCTCCATCGCATGCAGCACTTTCTTCTCATCGAGTTCTCACCCAGCTGCTCTCACCCTCATGGAGTCTGTAGCGCCTTTTCCTCCTCGCAAAGAGGCGCAGGTACCGGCCCTGCTGCCGGGATGAGGCCCCTCGATGGCAGCCCACCCATGCTGGTGAGACTGGTGTCCTTCTCCATCCCAGAGGAGCTGGACGGACCTGTGAGACCCCGCCCCCTGCTGCCAGTCATGATAGGACACACGTGGAAGACAAAAGTAGGGAAGAATTTTACTGAATTTTACCAAAGCAGTTGAGACTTGTGCTTCTTAAATAGACACATTGACACTCATGTGAAACTGTGACGATTAGCGTTAGCCTTCATTTTTTTGTGTCTATAGGTGGCAAACGTCTGACTTGTCTTGTTGTTGTGTTTTGTTTTCACGGCCTGGCCAACAATGAGCTCAGAGGCCCACGCAGGATGCAAATGCACCGCGTGTCCATCAGTGAAAGAGCGCGCGGGCCTGAAATAGCGCCATGGTTTCCTGTAATGACATCTTTAAACGCGGGGCTTGTCATTATGCGTGCGCGTGTCACAGTTCATCGCTCTTCAAAGTGAGGCTGCAGCCCAGATGCAGTGTTCTGTTGTCGGGGGCTCTGTCCTAGTTAAAGTGCTGGATCTGTGTGACTGCCTGCCTCGGCACAGCGGGCCTCTCCCTTTGAACCCGCCAGATTGTCAACTCTGCAAGCGTCTCTCACTCCTCATTCCTGCTCTCGTTCTCTCAGCATGGCCGCCGCGCCTCACCAGGAGACGGCGCGTAATTGGAAGAAGTAATTAAAACAAGGGTCTTATATATTTATGCAGCAGTGGGAACCTGCTGCCATGTGCATTGTTAATCACAAGCGCGAGGCCCAGAGCTGCAACGCACAGCTCACAACAAACAGAGTTTTAATCCGTGGCCAATTCTCTGGGTTAGAAAGCCCAGGAGCCTGGATGAGGCACAGATGAAAACATCGTGGTCGATAGCTGGCCCCGCCCCTGCCGATCAATAACCCCAGAAGCCTTCAAACCAAAGCATTTGGTTCAAATGACTGACAGTGGGCAGTGTACGGTAGACTTGAGGTCGGGACCGAAAATGTGGCTTTGATCTGCACGTCTGAATGCTAACTCTTGGCTGTGGCTAATGTCGGTTAGCGGCTCCTCCTCGGCGTCCTCATGCTGCTCCTCCGTGGTCTGACGGTCCCCTCCTGACCGAGTGTGATTGCGTTCACGTTTGTTGTCTTTGACGAGGACGCTGAAATGACTGAGATGAAAGGCAGAGCCACAGTGCTGCTGAGACTCCAGCCCGCACCCCGACAGAAATAAAAATGCATTTGGATGCAGCCTTTTATAGATTAGAAGGGACACGGCTCTGTACTAATTTTAAGCACATTAATGTATTTTGTTTTATCTTTCATGTTCAGTACTTCACCACTTCAGCGGTATAATCTCCTCCATTCTCCGAGAAGCTGCTTTTGATTCCCCGTGCACTTTTTCATCGTCTTGCATTTTCCTTCTCCCTACTCAGCGTTTTGACAGCCCTGACACCCTGAAGGCACTTTCAAGCTCTCAGGAAGGAAAAAAAAAAAAAAAAACGTCCCCAGACCCCGGCGCCGTGGCCCCGCCCCTGTCAACCAGCGCTAATGTCGAATAGATTTCATCATTTCTCCCGTGTGTTTCGGTTTCATCACACTTACATTTTTAGCTGCTGTAATCTCTGGGCTGTTCACCGTGCTGTGTGCCCGCTGTAATGAGGTCACTTCTCCCCATCCTCGTCTTTACAGTAACTCTGGAGAGGTTTCATCATCGCATCGCCGCGTCACAGAGATTAGTGACAGACAGAAAGCTGGGGGGGGGGGGGGGGGGGGGGGGGTTCAAGGGGGGGGGGGGGGGGGGGGGGGGGGGGGGGGGGCGTGTCTCAGATCACCTCGCTGCCTCTGATCTTCCTCTGTAGCCCGCAGGTATCGAAACTGAGCTCCTTGATGTCTCCTCAAATGGACAAAATTATATTTCATTCCAATGAAATTATCTCTTCTTTAATTTAGTCGTATAAAAATATTAAGTCTGAATGGAGGAACGTCGAAGCGTTTACAGTAATGAAACTCAAACAATCCATGTTTGAGTTAAATGATATTGTTGTGATAGTCTTGATGGCTCTTGTCCAGTGGCAGCAAAGGAGGAAGACAGGCGTCCTCATGAGGTCCAAGCATCTTCTTCTCACCAACAATAAACCTTCATCTCTAGCTCCATCAGCCATCATGAAGCTCCGTCATGAAGACCTTCCCCCATTCGATCAGTCTCAGTTCTCTCCTGGTCTCTGATCAGCTGATTGTGGGAATTTCTAAATAATGACTCACCCCCCCCCCCCCCCCCCCCCCCCCCCCCCCTCCCCCCCGCCCCCCACCCCCCACACTCTCCTCCAGTCTTCAGCGGAGTCATCATCACCTCTCTGGGTCTGAAACATTAGGTTCGTTGGGCATTTCAATATATATTCCATAAATGGTTGTTTAAACAACAAGCGTCTGTCCTCGTCCTGACTCTGCTGTTCCTGTCTGTAACTGACCTCAGCACCTGTTGTTTTATTTAAATTTCAACTGTCAAATCCAAATTGCTGAATTATGTTTCCAAAGTAATTATTATTATTCTGAGCTTTGCAGGAAACATTACGATACGTCTCTTTAAAACATGTCGGCCATGTTTAATGCATCACATGTGGCCTTGTGGAGGTTTTTTTTGGCCCAAGGCAAAACTCCATATGATTTGAGGGGTCGTTAATTTGCACCACTTCATGCACGTGTCTGGACTGTAGCACGTTGCACAAGGCAGCCAGCATGACAGGCAGTTCCTGCAGTGACGTCCTCTGCATGTTACAGCTGTGTGTGTGTGTGTGTGTGCGTGTGTGTGTGTGTGCACTCTTCTGTCTCGTGCAGAATGTTTTCATGCTCATGCTAACCTTGTTAGCTGTATCTGGATCAGATTGAGGGCAGGATGTTCAGAATGTGACCAAATATATTTCCTGTAACCTAATCCAGACTGCTGCCCCCCCCCACCACACACACACACACACACACACACACATACCTGAGCCATACCCTTCCTGTCTGTCAGCACGTGAGTTGAGGCTGCTCTGTTATCAACGCTGGCTGCTGACTGAATCATCTCACCCCAGGGATGTTGCTTATGATTGACATATTTTAGCACAGCAAATTGCTGTGTGTGTGTGTGTGTGTGTGTGTGTGAGCGGTGAGCAGCTCATCGTCCCAGTAACTGACTTTAAACAAAGTGTAAATGACCTCATCTCGAGTCAGATTTAAGTGTCGACGCTACGATGACCCCAGACGAGCAGCATCATGTCATGAAGCATGTGATCTTCTCTGCAGTCATTGCTTTGACCTTGGGGTCAAGGTCACCACTGACTTTCATTGTACTACAGCCAGTACTATGGTGCTTTGGCTGCAACAAAGTTTACGAGTCCAGAAGTGTTTAGTGGACTTAGACTCTCACAGGCTCGTCTGCATATTGACGAGCAGATAATGAGTGAATTTAAATGTTGTTTTTATTCCCCATAAGTATTTTACAAATCCCCTCTATAATACATAAAAGATTAAAATAACAATGTTTACATTCAGTCGTGGATTAGGGAACTTTTATAAGCTGCTAATGTTTTATAATTAACACATATATTTCATTTCTTGTTTAGTTCAACAAAACAAACATTTTGACAACTGTGCTGAAAACCAGATGATAGCAACTGGGAGCACAGTGCACCCAGTAGCAGGCACTGGTCACAGTAGTGTGTGTGTGTACGGCCGTCAGGATCTGTGAACCTCAGTACTCGCTCCAAACATCTGGAGGAGCTCGCTGGCCGACACATGAAAGCAGCAAAGGTGTCTGGGATCTCTGACTTTGTCCTTCCAGTGCAGCGGAGAACAGGATTATTTACATCTCCAGCTGCGGCGTCTCACTCTTGACCATGTGATGGGACTGTCTTCCTGCAGGAGAGACAGGGTGTGTGCGTGTGTAGTCAGCAGATTTCCTACACCTCCATATGGCCGGTGTTTAGCCCGACCTCAAAGGGAGCTGCTGCTAATGCGGCTGACAGCTCCACCCAACGTTTCCCCTGAGCTATATTATTACACACTATTCCTGGAGCTGCAGCTTGTTTCTGGAAGAGATTAATTGTAAGTTTTTGTTACCGTGGAAGTCCTAAAAAAACATCTTTAGCGTGTTCTCCACCCTCAGTTCACTCGCTGTGTCACTGAGTATGTGGCAGGCAGAGTTCCACTTTTAGGAGGTGTGTGTGTGTGTGTGTGTAAGAGAGAGAGAGAGAGACAGCGTTGTCAGTGCCAGCTTGTGTTTATAAATTTCACAGTTGATCTGAGCTCATAAAGTGTCCAATAACCAGGCGAGGCTGGAAGTACAGAAGCTGCCGTACGGCTTCATTTCTGAGATCTCACGTTGCTTCTGTTTGTGCTCACTAGCAAACGCTGCTCTAACATCAGGCTGGGGCAGAGAGAGAGAGAGAGACTCCCACAGGCGTGGAGCCATATGTTTGTTCAGCACGCGTATTAAACCACTGTATGATTCCGTCTATGTGGCTTTAGTCCACATGAACACACACACGTTCATGTCGACAGCGCCTCAGGGTGTGGGTCAGGGTTCATGCAGGCTACTGTGTCTCAGTAATGTTCAGGCTGGTTCCTCACGTGCGTTCTGACGTTGGCATCAGCTCCAGGGAGGCGACACATAAATGTTCACACCTGAATCCAAACCGCTGCAGGAGATTACCCAGAGTTCAGTGCACGTCTGAAAGCAGAAATATGACATTTGACCAAGTTGTTGTTGAATAGTGGCAGATCAGTTGACTGTGTGCTCAGATAGCTAATGTCATTAGCTTGGCAAAATAAACAAGATAAACAAACAAACGAATTACCAGTGAAAACTATATAAAGAGAGTCAGAGTTGCCTCAGAATTCTTTGCTGTTCAGCTGGTCCAACTTTGTTTACGGCCCTGGCAGTAAGATGGAAGAGCAAAACAGAGAAGATTTTATAACCAGTAGCCATGAGTGAGACCTCCACACACACTCTATGGAGTTCACATAAACACAGCCCTTTTCCTGGCCGTCTCGCCAGCAGTCCAACGTGCCAGCTGGCTGCTGCGGATCCTGTTGACAGGCTTACTGAGAAATGATAAACAGTGAAGTGTTGCGTGGCTCGATGGCCAACGGTGCCGCGCTGCAGCTCCGAAGAATCCGTTTGAACCTCCTGAAAGCCGAGAGGGCTGCTGGTATTAATCATACATGAATGCTTCGCTTAAGTGGCTCCTGCCTGTACACACACACGTGTGATGTCACCGTGACAGTCGGCGTGCGTGTGATTCAGCGTCAGGACTTCCCTCCTCTGCCTCGCTGAATCACCCCAACGTTCCCCCAGCGACGTGAGTCACATGACAGCAGCAAAACAACATCAAGCCTTCACCTCCCCACGAGGTCAACGAGTCCTGAACTCATCTGAGGGGGGGGGGGCGTCCTCATCTTTACCCACACGGGTTCATGGTTCATGGGAGAGCGGCTCCAGGCCAATGAACATTGTCTCTTACTTTATTTCAACAATGACTGTAATAACTGTTTATTGTTTATTTTATTGTTCATCCATGTGCACGTGTGGTGCGGTGGTTGCCCTCTGAGGGTTTTGGGGCCACACACACTCGAGTCCCTCTTATTAACATAACGACCTTTGACATTTGATTTGAATTGGCTTCCTTGAATCAGAGAGAGCTGACCCCACCGACACATGAAGGCGTGGGTGGATTATCGGATGGTGGTTGGTTCATACGTGGCCTTCGACAACGCTGAGCCATTAAAACGTGAACTTTGTGTGAAACACAGTGAAGCTGCCGGTCTCAGATGTGAGTGGGTGTTTAGGGCTGGGAGGAGAAGCTCGGTGGTGTCGATTGCTTGTTGTCTTCCTGTGCTTCCTGTGTGGCCGAGTCTCTGTCCACGGTCGGTTTCTGCTTCTTGATTCTCACCCAGAACCTCCCCGACAACCCGGATTGCTTTGTGCCTGAGAGGGAGATGCTGCTTGATTCAGAGAGACCAGGGCCACTGGGAAGTAATGTTCTTAATGCGTTTGATCACATAATAAAATCAAAGATCAAACTTCACATCTTGTTTCTTTTCCAGTGATTTTTTTTTTCCTCTGTCTATTTAAAGGTTTCCCTCAGATTTAAGATAAAAAGCCTGACGCTGCCTGGATTAATGAACTCATTCATGGGGCCTGTTTTCACTGCCAAGTCAGGAGCCTCTCGGCCCTGTGATGGAAGCATGTGACACTGATAATGTGGGAGGGGAAGCAGTGATACCTGGAACAGTGATCGCTCCTCCACCTGACGCCTGGGTCACTTCAGTTCCTCGAGATGAGAATAAGAGCGACGTAATGCTCCAACTGTGCCGCAGCTTCACAGACGCTGCCGTGTGACAGTCATGGCCTCATGTTCAACAGGATCAACCTCCTCTTCTCTCAACCTTCAGGGAACTGCACAGACTGGTTTGGATGTTCCAGCTGAGGCCACAGCGTGTTGTTTAGAGCAGAGCATTATTTGCCATAGATTTCTTCTTCTTATTTTCTTTAAATGTTTCAAGCATCTGTTTCATTCGGACGTTTACAGTCTCCCCAAGAATGTGGCCACAGCAACCATCTGTGTCTCTCCAAGTAAAAACTATTGCTTGTTTTCAAGAGACTCTTGCCGGTGTCTAAACTCATGTGGAAGCCTCCACGCAGCCAGGACTCCTCTTTAAAGATAGAGATTAGAAACAAGATTATATAAACACCGGGACTCTGATAATGGTCATTTCACTGTTGAAGAATTTAAAGTCGCTGTGACACTTTCAACTTTCATAATTGTTCAAGTGGGTACTTTGCCAGCGGGAAGAAATTGAATCTTTCATTTTCTTTGTTTTTTTTCCGCTGCAGCTCAGCCGCTCGACAAGATAATCATATGATTCCAAGCTGCAGAGCAGATTACCTGGGTGGTTACTACGCAGCTGTGACCTGCCACATTAACATATGCACACACTTGTATTCATAATGAGCAGCTGTCTGGGCCGGGGTGAAACACAGGGAGTCCAGCAAACTGCCTGAATGAAATTTAAGTTTGTGTCTGGCTCATTGATGAATGGATGAATGTGGGCTGTGTTTCTGCCGTCAGCTGACTGAACACAGACTTGCTCTGACGCATGTTATCTCAGTGAGATGATGCCAGTTTGATGGTCGAGCAGAAGTGAGGGAATGTCCATAAAGCAACAGGTTAATCTGTGCTAAATGCCACAGGCTGCAGGTTAGGAAGAAGCAGCCCATGTTGGCAGCTGTGCAGCAGGTGAGGGCTTAGGGTTAGTGATGCCATATTAGCTCGCTGGCTGTGCCCCTTCATCTTCCAGAGGATGCTCATGTTGTGGGTTAGTAGTGGAGGATTATGACTGTGTTGTTGGCGGGCCTCCACCGAGCAGCTTCTCCTCCAACTGAAGTCCTGATTGTGTGTAAACAAGAGCAAAACAGCAGGAAAGCTTGGGGAGCTTCTGTCTGGGGCTGGACAACATGGCTGCTTAAGGCAAGAAATCCCAACAGCCCCTCTGCTACCAGCGATCTTACAGCGATGGAAACAGAGAGAAATCTCAAACAATGTGTTGCATTGAACTGGCCAATGACACCAGTCAGATAAAAAGTTAGACATTTGTATTTGAAATAAATTCCTTCTTGTGCTTCAGAGAACACACACGTACGATCAGGAGTGCGCTGTGAGGCAGAATGGAAGCAGGTCTCACTGTGGGAAGTGTGTGTGTGGCTGTGCTTTGATGCAGTACTACTATCTCCAGCGTTACCTGCAATAACAGACTGTCTTTCACAATCGCCCATTTGCACGTGCCTTGCTGAGCCCTCTGCATTTCACTGTGACGTTCTCTAGGTGCCTTTGGTGGCCTCCCGCAGTGAACTTGGCACGGACCACTCTGCAGCCCCCTCTGAAGCCCACCCGCAGGTCTGAAGCAGCCCCCGAAAGGCCTCAGGAGTGAAGTTGGTCAGCAGCAGGCTGAGAGAGATGAGGACATGTGTCATGTTCCTGGCAGCTCTGCTGCTGCCCGGCATCCACGCAGGTGAGTTCAGCATATTATCAACGATAGTATTAATTAGTATTAAAGCATGTAAATAGTCAAGGTTTACTGTGAGCGTCATTCATTCATCTTCAACCATCACTGGCACGCTGTGTGACCAGTGCACCAAAACACATCACATGCATATGTAGCACACAGTAAAACAGTAAAACAGTGTGGTAACCACCATCACTTTGAGTTGTGGAAAGAAAACATGGCACCGTACAGTTAAATTTGCTGCTGGCCGTCTCTGAACGCTCACTTCAGCTGAGTGACGTTCATCAGGTGGACAGGAACGGAATAAAGGAGCGTGTTGCTCACGTTGCCTCCTCTGAACAGACGCCTGAGCCAAGTGTGGCATTTCAGGCTGTCGTCATGCAGCTCTCAGTTTTTATTCAGCTGTCAATTTGGCTGGAAAACAGAGCGACAACGCCCTCCTGCAGTAACTGAAGCCCTTCTGTAAAACAGCCAGGCAGAATAGATGCACGACACTCTCCCTCATCCCAGGCTGGCTTTGCCAAAAGGGGAAATGGTGGATAATGATGCAGAACTGAGCAGCAGCTCAAACGGGGTGATGCATTGTTACCTTCAGAACCGGCCTGGCTCGGTTCAGACGCACACACGTGCAAGCAGGAGACCAGTGGTCTGACTGTGAGTGTCTATACACAGTACACTGGGAGTATAAATACTGCAACATGTCAAAAACATGTCAGAACTCTGGACCTGCTCGCCACTGTTGTTGTTGTTGTTGTTGTTGGTTTTGGGGTGACAGGATTTACTGGGGAGAGAGAAACAGACATCCTGGCTGCTTGATCTGTGTTTTATTCATCGCTGCAAATTATTTCAGTCAAAACTCGGCGGTGATGTGCGCCTGTAGCATCTGCTTCATATTTTAACAACAGCAGCTGTCAGGAGCCGTGATGGATTAGTCCACCAAAACTACAGCCCTGCAGCCTCAAGCTGATGAGAGTACTTCTACTACACAGCTCAGGCCTGTGTGTACATATCCTGCTGGAAACAAGTGGAGTACAAAAGAGGGACGTTAAGGCTGACTCCTCGCCAAAACAAATCAGTCAGGATCAGTCAGGATCAGTCAGGATCTCATTATATGACACGCGACTGAAAACTTTAGTCAGAGGAACTTTGTTAACCCTTTATTGCTGAAAAGAAAAAAACACGTAATCTGTTTCCAGAAGTAAGTTGCTAAGTTTACTCCAGAGAAGCCAAAGAAAAGCCTTTTGATTTTTCCCTGCACCTAAAAACATGTTTCTATGCTGCGGAGCAACGGCAACAAGGTTCATGTTTGATGACGACACGTTTCATTGTGATAAATATGGTACGGCAACTCGCTGGGTAAAGGTTATGAAAAGACCGTGGTGGGGTCAGATATTTCACAAGTCAAAGGTGACCACAAGCACAGACAGGATGCATTTATTTTATTAACACTGAATCGGAATTCTGGTATTTCCTTGACCTTAGAAGTGTTTTGGCAGTAACACGCACGACTCCAGCACTTCCTGGAAACAGTGTCGTCACTGCACACAGCACCAACAGAGTTGATCTATGGCAATAAATAAAACTGGAGCTCTCCAACACTTAAAACAGATAGCAGAGAGATAGCGAGGGGGGGGGGGGAGCCAGGCAGTGAATACATCTGTGCACTCAAAGATGTGTTTTGAAAGAAATTCATGAAAATAAATATGGACATTTCAGAAATAAGTACTGACCCGTTCCCAGAGGGGATGCAGCGTATGATTTCTCTCCAAATGTATCAGGCGAAGGAACACTGGAATATAGAAAGCTATTTCCAGGAGAGGCTCTTATAAAAAGTGAACAAATAAAAGCACTGGAAAACAGGAAGAGGAGAACTGTGACAATTGGGGCTAAATAAATACACGGTCCCATTCTCATGCTGCTGGCTTCGACTGGTTCACTACCTGCAGCGTCAGAGGGAAACCTGGATTTGTGTTTGGATTTACAACCTGACAGAAGCCGAAGGCTCCTCATGGCCACATCAGAGTCACTTTGTGGGACGAGGTCAACCCGGGATCCAGCGGTGAGGGACAGAAACACACACATTTATTTTGGACCAATCCAAGCACGGACACCAGGGAAAGTAATTGAAACTCTGAAATTCAAACCAGCATTGTCCTTCCAGTGATCTGCTCTGAGTCCAGCCTCGCTGTTCTTCTTGTTAGCGGCTCTCAGTGTAAAGCACAGCCAGTTCTCTCGTCGCTGTCTCGCTGGGCTCAGCTCTCAAAGGCAGACGAGCGTTGCAGTTACAACCGGGACGATCACAAACGGCAGAAAGTGCTCCCTGGCTGATGGTGGACGGGGACGTCGAGCTCCCAGCTGACAGACATGGCGTCGGGGCTTTTAGCGTTTCTGTAGCATGCGGCCAAACAGCAGAATGTACCTGTTGCATCCAACGCAGCAGGTGTTTTACCTCTGGATCAGCGGATAGTGAGACATGTGAGAAAGTGGAATAACTCACGTCTGTGTGTGTCTGTTGCGATGATTGCAGCTTGATTGTTATTATTGTGACTGCAGACAGACGCTGACCGAGCTGTGAGGAAATCTGTGGAATCAGAACCACCGGATCGGCTCAGTCTGACGCAGACTGGCTTGTTTTTTTTATTAAGGCTCAGAAATGAGGATTTCCTTCAGTGAGAAGCTCAGACTCAGTGGAACGCAGTGACAAAATGGCAAAGGCTGGATGGAAGCAATATTACGGTGATTTTGCACCAAACAAATGGACTTTTTGTTTCTCAAATATGACACCACTCATCTAAAGAACACATTTCATTATTGAACTGAGGAGAATTTACAGAACATTTCAGTGTTTTCTGTCCACCAGTGGTTGTCTAGGTCTTTCTACACAGGAAGTGATTTAGCATTTTCATCAGCAACATTTCTAATTCTGAAGTAACAGTTGGTAGACGAGCAGGGACAGACATTACTGGACAGAGGTCGCTGCTAATTGTATGCTAACCCATGCAGCACATGCATGTCATATCTGCACCATTCCTTCACAATCAAAGATGCCAAAAATGTTCCAATAGAAATGATGATAATCAGATGTTAATAAGGCCACCTCCAAAGCTGCTGCCTGCACGGAGCCAGTTTCAATCTCTGAAATTTGAATGCTGCAGAAACGAGGATCGAGCAGGAGAAGACATGAAAGAGCAAAATAAGGATTTTCTATGACTAATAGAGAGAAAACCCTCATACACATTAAAGAGCAAATATGTATATAAAAATGTGCATAACATCTCAGGATTTAGCGTGTTAGCAAATGATGCTTGGGAACAAAAGGACACCTCTTTCATTTTCTTGACTTTTCTTTTCTTCCGTGTCACAGGGTTGATTCCCAGTGGAATGAGCATCGCTAACGGAAGATAATGGACTTATAATAGGTCACCAGTAAATGCAAAATACAGCACAAAAAAAAGCGGCAGTGGTGTGTCAACATCTGTAATTATTTTGGGATGAGCCCTGCGTCGCCTTAGACAAAGCTTTGTCTTCATTTTCAACTGTGTGACCAATCAAAGGGCTGTTTGATCTTCCCATGCACTCTGACGAAATAGTTCATTAAAATATTTTAATCACAAAATAAATCAGGCGTGTGACTGATGCTTTGCATTCTGCATTCTGTTTGTTTTACAGTTCTTTGGTTGATGTCTTTCTGCTGGAGCCATGATTGATCCTTGTTATTACTTCCACTTTGTTTGCTTAGACAAAAACAATATTTTATCACTTACTGCAGACATGCAAGTGGAAAAAAAAAATGCTTCTCGAGATTTACACTAGAGCTCTCCCTTAGTTATGATCCTGTTTCAGTGGACTTGTGGAAAGAGCACGTATCACTGTTTAAAATCTGGATTTCTCCTGGTTTGTTTTTGGAGCTCTAATTCTCCCTGACTCACCTGGCTTGGTGGTCTTCCAGTGGAGTTCAGTCTCAGGTCATTATGCTGCTGGATTAGAGAAGAATTTACACCCAAGCAAAGCAAAGCAGTGAGTTCAGCAGTTTTCCCTCGCAGCTGTCAGGGACTGCAGTCGCTGGCTTCAGACGCTCCCTCACAAATGTGTGTGAGCAGATGCTGAGGAGGCTTTTTGCTGCACGCTGTGTGGATCCTGGATCCTGTCAGCTTTTCCATTTTTGTGCACGAACCCTTCCGTCATTGTGGTGGAAACTTTAACATGAGCGAGTCCCCCGAAAAGGTTCATTTGAAATACATGAACAGGACAAGGCAGAGAAGATGGAAAAGCAAGATGAGGCGAGTCTGGGTCACAGCCGAACACGCAGAGACATGTAGAGTGGTTTCACTTTCTCAGTTTCCCTCCTTAATCTTCATTCTTTGGGGCTTTTTTGTCGACACCTTGAGCGCAGTGAGTTTGTTTCATTCAGTGGTGACTGGACATTGATGAGAGGGACATGTCCTGTCTCTACAAGGACTTACAGCTGAGAAAGAGAGAGCGTTGATCTGAGGAGGCTTTAATCAAATAAGACATTTATTTCAGGTCAAAGTTAAGTGAATGTATGAGTGTATGTATTGGAGATGTATGGGCGTCATGATAAGACTAGAAGTTGCCACTTTCTAAAAAAAAAAAGAAAAAGTAAAAAACATTTCAACATTGCAAAAGTAGCTGAGTGTCGTGGGAACTCCACAGACCTGGCAACCCTTGAGCTATCTCTCAAGATTGAAGAAGTTAGGAATTAAACCAGTCCTAGTTTTCAAATCACAGTGCAATCACTGGTGTCCTGCAACAACCACTGTGCAGCTTATTAATGTGATTGAGAAGGTGGCGGTTTGTGTTTGAGAGTCATTGCTAATCTGTCCTCCAGAGCCCAACAGCAGTCACTCCCTGACATCAGAAAGCAGCTGACTGCAAGTTACTGCCTATCAATCTGCGTTTGCCCTCTGGGAAATCTACTTGACAATTCAGGTCCTTGGCCAGTCAGTTCCACTGATGGATCCATTAGGTGGCAGGGAGATGAGACGCACACACACACACACACACACACACACGCCAGAAAGCAATGGATTGAAACTTTATTGGGCAGATTCACACACAATGTCCCACAGTGCTATAGTGATAATAACAGACACAAACTAAATGGGTTCATCAGTCACTCTTACTCTTGGCTGAGCAATCCAATAACCTTGTGTGCTGCTGGAAGCCCATTGAGATGGCTTGGAGAAGTTAACAGATTAGAAATAAATTAAAGCAATGAACTGATCAGAACCGATCATTTTGACAGACCTGCTCTCCTCATACCCGCCACGCTCTGTGGAGGACTGCAGGTTTTCTGACGTGCGCTGTAGGTCACGTTCTTTTACACAGTTGTTTCTCCATTCTTGGTCTCGTTCCCCCACCAGCATTTCAATATGTTTCCCATTTAAACGGCCTTCAAATCTTTGCCATGAAAACGGCGTGTCAAGAGAGAAGCCTCTCGATGCAGTCGATGAGTTTTACCTTGCTGCCCGTTTGGGTTTCTCCAAGGGAAATCGCGAAACAATAAAAGCATGTGTGCCCAGCACGTTTCAGATTTAGACTGTGAGAAGTCATTTTCCAGCTGTCAGAGATTCCATCTCGGGTTGGTTCAGCCTGATAGAGGCTGCAGCAGCTGCAGGATGCTACGACAAATGGAATTTGCTCTGAAAGTATCTAAATGCTCTTCAAATGAGAAAGCATTTCAGAGAAATTCATCTTCTAGTATTATGAGTAGCAGTAGTAGCACACACTTTAAAGGTAGAAGTGTTTTTGCCTGCCCAACATGTGTGAACATCCTGTCAAAGCCACCTGCAACTGTGGTGGCAAACTCTAATTAGGAACTTGGGCTGAAGTGCTTTACTCAAAGACATGCGTGAAATGTGTGCGTCCTGTCCCCTGCAGTGTGTCCAGACAAAGAGCCAGGACTGAAGCCGTGGATTCCAGGACACAGCGAGGACCACCGGGTCACCATTGGCTACGGCAGGAAGGTCCTCCTCACTACTTCAGCGACGGTCCACTCCATTGAAATTCTCAACGGTGGTAAGAATCCACAGTGCAGCACTATCTCTCCTCATCACGCAGATTCTTTGACAGTTTTCGGCCACGTTGAGCTGGCGTCTGATCCCAACGATCCCTTCCTGCATCTCAGACTCCATTAGCTCTGAATAATCCTCAGTCAACATTCTTTCTGAATGTACTGTGCAAGAGGCAAAATTAGAAAGCTGGAATGTGCTGAAAGCAGCCCCCCCCAGGCCTTCAGAGAACAGAGGAGCATACAGGAGATGATGTTCACCACTTCACTACTGAACTGGAATCATTGGCTTGCAGGTCTGGTAACAGTGTGTGTGTGTGTGTGTGTGTGTCTCAGCACAAGGCCATAAATGGTAGGAAGGCAGAAGGTGTCTGAGGGCGCTGGGGCATGAAGGACCTGCCAGGAGGCTTCATCACCCTCCTCTCTCTCTCTCTCTCTCTCTCTCTCTGCTGCAGGAAAGTTGGTGATTGCTGACACCAGCCGGCCCATATTGCTTCGAACTAAACACATTCTGATCGGGAGCCAGGGGGAACTCCACATCGGCAGCCCAGACTGTCCTTACAGAGGCAACCTCACCATCTCCCTGTTTGGAAGGTACCGCGTGAAACTAACACTGATCAGTGCATTAGCAAAGATCCTGTAAGCACTGAAATGATCTGTTCCGACCCTCCGTGGGTGGAAGAGTTAAATATGATGTTGACAGCGTGTTTGTGACATTGGAATCTTTTGTCACTGAACAGTTCCTCTAGTTTCACGTGCCAGAGAACATGTGCTGTATTAATGCATTTTGATTTTTTTTCCACTCTGCTCTCAGACTGGACGACAGTGATCAGGGACACAGCTACTTCGGGAGGAAGTACATTGGCGTGGGCACGGGGGGGACACTCGAGATCCACGGACGGAAGAAACTGTCATGGACGTTCCTCAACAAAACCCTCCACCCCGGAGAGAGCAATCAAAACAACTACCTGTTCCAGAGAAGCTGGGGCAACCGAGGCATCATCATCCACGTCATCGACCCCAAGACCGGAGACGTGCTGCACGACGACAGGTGAGGGGCGGCGAGGTCCCCGAGACGCCACTTCCAGCAGAGAGGATGTGGTGGCGTCAGCGCTAGGTTTTAATTATGGAGACAAATACGCCTGTAATGACTCTGGCATTGTTTCGTGCGGGGATATTAAATCCTTAATATCCTTTTGCGTTTGAATACCCATTAAATTTGATTTCAAATAGATTCATTCATTGATACAGGGACTTGTTTGCAGTTAATAGATGAATGGCTCAGTCTTGGAGGAGGTGGAGGTCGGGCGCTGGACTGTGTCCATTCATGTTCAATTTAATGTCATTAGAAGTTGACAGCCATAAAAATGCCTTTAATAAAAGGCTGTTAGGACACAGAGAATGTCACCCACAGCCACGGGCTAGAGAACAATTTAACAATAATTAGAAAAGGATGAGGCTGGGTTTTTTCTTTCCTGGATGACGCTGATTGTTCAAACTGGCCTTTATCTCAGTTTTTGCTCTTGTGTTGAGGAGAGTTTATTTCGGTCTCATTGAGGTGCACTCGTGTTTTATCAAAGGGACGTTGCACTGCAGGCAGGTAACAGAAGTCAGTGAACGGCGTTTAGCTTTGTCCGTGTAGAGAGAAAGAGCTCCGATTAGAGGTCATGTGATACGTGAATGTTTCCACACGCAACACATTTGTTGTGTATTTACGTGAGTTAAGGTTTGCAAACAGCGGGCTGTGCAATTTCCATAACAGATCTTTCTACTGATTGGTGTCGGAGCTATTTCTGAGCACACGTCAGTGCACGCTGCACAGAGTGAGTCTTTGTGCTGGTCTCCTCACCCCCTGTCGTCCCTGCAGGTTTGACACGTACCGCAGCAAGGATGAGAGCCGCCGCCTCGCCCAGTATGTGGACGGCGTGGAGGCGGGGCTCGTACTGGCCGTGGTGGTCAATGACGAAGGCTCCAACAACTTGGAGGACTCTGCCAAGAAGAGCCTGTCCCAGCTGGGCAGTCAGCACATCAGCAGTCTGGGATTCCGGTGAGCTCATGATATTTATACACACAAAATGTTTTATTTCACGGAGTTGCATCACAGTAATCTCCACCGTTTAGATGTTTTATGAAACAACCCGAGAAATCAAAATGACTTTAACTGTTCTTTCCACACACTCAGGCATTCAGCTCGCAGCGCTCAGTCGTCTGGAGCCTCTTTTTATTGATTGTTGTGAATTAATGAGAAAACGTTACACGGCAGTCGATGGCTGTTTCTAATTAATCCCTGCAGTTCTTCTGGAACCTTTGTTTCTTGACGATCTCCTGCGAGTCACTTTATATACTCTCAGTGGCCACTTTAGAAGGTGTATTTTCTACCTTTACAAAGCTCATAATATCATGATATTATTATTATTATTATGGTCTTTATAAGTAACGACAGTGCTTCATTCCTTTACTCTCAGTGATGATGTCTGGCGCTCCCTATTAAAGAAACCCTTCTGAAAATAATCAAAGCTCAGTGCCATCACTAACTGTGACCTCAATACACACACATGGTCACACACATGGTCGTGAGTTACACACGATTCTCCCTGACTCTTACCTTGGGAGTGCGTTAATAGACCAACAATATAAAGGTTTGAAGACATTCATGACATCAGCAGGGATAATAATTAGGGCTGCGTGTTGTAATTTAACTGTGTATAAAAGCAGCAGGAATTCCAGAGTCAGGGCTGTGAGGCGCTTTGCCCGCAGCTGAAGAAATAGTCCCAGAATTGAATGTGGAGACAACACTGCTGCGACGTGGCAGATGTGATTTGCTAACGTCTTCTTAGACTTGTAATAATATTTACATCCTGAGCTGACGAAGCTGCCAACGCTTCCTAACAGCCAACAAGGAAGACTTTACATTTAGCAAAGCTCCTGCACTAAAAATAAATAAATAAAACCCACGCGCGCAGACATGCAGTGCGCTCCCACTCCTGGAGCTTGACTATGCTTCACTAGCTGCTCCACTTGTGTGTGTTTCAATTCTGCCGTATCTCACTGTGCAGACAGAGAGAAAAAGCTGTGTGTGTGTGTGTGTGTGAGAGAGAGAGAGAGAGGGCAGAGTATTAGTATCAGTCAGTAATGCACAGGAAATGGAAAGGGAATCATGTCACGATAAGAGAACCCCTGGAGATGCGTCAGTGTCTGACATGAGGAGCATCCCAGTCGATAAGAACGTCTGCACTTTGTTCCCTTCGACACTGACAAATTCCTCAAACAAGACTCGACTGCTCTCCTGTCGGGCGGATGGGCCAAACCTCTCGCCGAAAACCACGCGCTCGTGCGACCGGGCTCTGCGGCGTCAGAGGCCTCGCTGTGGGCTGGGGGGAAGATGCCGGCGAGCGCTGGCAGCGCACGCCGTCCTGCGGTCGGCCTCCGAGCGAGCCAGACGGCGGGAGGAAACCCAACGCTGCAGACGACACCACAGCAAACACTGACAGGGATTCATGAGCGACGTGAGCGTGCACTTTACCCCATGCTAATGGAGGCTGGTGGAAGAGAGCGACGGTGAGGTGACAGAGGAATTCCTGCCTAACGACTCCCGTCGCCTTCCCTCCTCACCCGCTGCCAAACACACCAGCTCTGGTGTCATCAGCAGAGAAAACGCACCCAGAGACATTTTAATACCCTTAGATTTATGAGACAGAGGAGACTCGGCAGCACATTCTCCGTTATTTCATTTGCATATGTTTTCTCAGTAGAAATATAACAACACACCTCCGCTGCAGAGGGTCTGCTTTTTAAAGCTCAGCATAAATCACACTGAAATAATTCCATGGATGTATATAGATGTGGTTTCCAGCTGATTCTAACAAACCAAAGGAAATGCTGGTATGGAAGCAGTTTGGAGTTTGGAATCTCCGTCTTTATTTTTCAATTACGCACACATTCCTGTTGAAGGAGTGAAGCGCTGCTGACTCACTGTTCAAACAGAGCCCGAAAAAAAAAAGATCAGCTGCAGCTCACAAGCGTTAGTGATCAGCCTCAGTGCGTCCTCTGTGACCTCGGTGACCTCTGTGGGACGGGTCCAGTCACCGGTGACTCCCCTGTGGTTCAAGGCGCCCAGATGAGCACGTTTACGTCCTTGAGCTTAAGGAAGCACGGGGAAGTCATTTCCTTCCACATCAAACGTCAACAATGCCGGTTGCTGTCTTTCAGTAATGCCGTGTAAGTGCAGTGAAATGACACACGCAACTTCACACTGACGAGGTTCTCCCTGACTGAACTAACTTCATGAAGCTACACGGACACTGCACAGACAGTATGAACCTTCACAAGCTTGAACTGATCCAGTGTGTAACGTTCAAGACCCCTGTCAGTTTGAGTTTGAAGTCACAGGTGGAGCAGGTAATACTAGGGCAGACAGCGGCCACGCTAAGTAGTTATTGAAAGGCACGTGCACGTGCTCATTGCATCGTTCCAGTGATCCGTGGTCGCTCGCCGTCAAAACACCGTGTCAGAATCAAATCCACAGGGCGGACTTTCAGGTTGATTGATGTCATGAGAAGGTAGGTTTGAAACGTATAAATCAAATCTGCGTACGGAACAAACGACCCAGTGATGCAGAAAAGAAAACAGGATTGCGTGTTTGCAGATGTTGTGGATACGAGAAGTCTCTGTCTTTGTGTCAGCAGCTCTCTGCACGCAGCCAGTCAGGGCAGATGTTTGGCTCCACCCCACTCAGGTGCCTCCGCCCTGGTGTCCTGCTTGTTCACTTTGGGAGTTGAGTTACTGGCACGTGCAATGTTGATGAGTGATTCACAATGGCAGACATTTGTTTCTGAGCTGAGTGGAGATGATTTATGTCACTATAAACCATATGTGTCTGGGACGAGGCCAGCTCCTTGACTAAAGAGCTGATTGTTCAACATCACCTCAGGGCAAATGTGAGCAGTGCTTATCAAATCAGTGCATTCATGCACACGTGCACACCCTGGACCTGGGTTAGACAATAAGTCCCAAAAGCTTCCATTGTGTCTGTTATTTGCTTGATTGCAACCCTAACTATCACACGATATAATTGAATAATAATAATATATAATTGAAATATTATTATTATTATTATTACTACTACTACTACTTTTTTTTTTTTTTCAAATCTGATCATATTATATTCTTTCCGTCCCTGAATGCATCCTGATGGACGACGTCAGGGGACATTTCAAACGAAGTGCCGACGCTTGCTTGTGTTCATCAGCTGACCTGTGCTCTGCCTCTACACTGCAGGCATCCCTGGACCTTCATAGTGACTAAAGGTGACACGTCTTCAGCGGTGGAGGACCATGCTGAGTATCAAGGTGGGGATGGCTGTAGAAACGGGCATGTGTGTTGTGTCCCTGAATGCAACATCTGCATGACACCATTGTTATGGCTCTACACAACACTTATATAATCTCTGTGTGTGTGTGTGTGTGTGTGTGTGTGTGTGTGTGTGTGTGTGTTGTTAGGGACCAAGGCCTCGTCAGAGGCTCGGAGCTCACGTGTCTTTCAGTCCAGTTACGGGGAACGTTTCACCATCACCACCTGCAGCCAGTGGGTGCAAGGTACGTGCACACCGCCGTGTGTTGAGCGAGCTTGTTGTTCCCAGGGACAGTTACACTGTGGCTTTAAAACATGCAGATTCATTGATCAAACACACACCAGGGCGGAGCGGTTCCAGGGCCACAAAAGACCATTCTTCTTTTTCAAATCTTTTTTGGACCCTCCCAGTAGAGAGGAGTGTGTGGGCACTGGAGACACGTATTAATACCAGCCGCAAATGTAATCTCGGTAAATACTGTGAAGATACAATCTGGATGAGATTCACATTTCAGATGAACCTGGAGTCTTATTCATGTCCAGAAAATTACCATAGCTGCCTCCACCTGCTTTGTCTCCGTGGACGCTGCGTAGTCGTCTGTCGTCACTCAGCTCCCGCCTCTTTTTCCATGTATTGGTCAGAAAGGATTAAAGGAAGATGGCAAGATGGCGCCTGGTGAACGCCCAATTAGAGATCAGCTCTTCAGAAACCAACGGGGGACGTCCCGGACACTATGTCCATCTGTATATAACCACAAATGGAACTAACCTCATCGTCCCATGTGACAACAGAACACGTTAAGGTCTCTCAACCAGGCTGTAAAATGAGTTTGAAACCAAATCTGTGCTCCGGGTCTATGACCCACCCTCGAGCGCCACGGGTAAAATCGTTACCAGTATTTTCCCTGATCAGTTGTTTGTGCGACTAAAAATAGTCAACCTGTATGAACGTGCAGCCTCAGCTGACTCACACTGAGAAAGACACAAAGCAAAGCCAGCAGGTCCTGGCACACACACACACGCACACACACACACACACACACACACACACACACACGACCACGCCTTGACGCGTTCTTGCACAGACGAACGTGTTCCATCGTTTCTCTCTGGCTCTGTTCATTCCTCTGGAGCAGCCATCGATCAGCCTTCAGATATCATCGCCACATCATCTTCTCATCGACGCGTCGGCCTCCTGCTCCTCCGGCCCAAAGCTGAGCCCAGCGAGAGGCTTCTCATCACAGACCCGAGAGCGCCACATTCCAACAGGCGCACGCTCAGACAGCGTGTGGGGCTCCAGATAATAATTCAGGCTCCCAGTCAAATGCACATCCCCTGCTGTGGCAGCCAGACAGAGAACATAATGAGAGCAGAGAGCCCTTCAGTTGCCTCACTACTAATGCCCTCTGACAGCCCAAATGGACTACAAGCCAAAGCCTCGACGTCGATTAGTTTAATATCTACCGCTTGGCCGTCTGACCACTGAACTGCCATGTGCACGTGTGTGTGTGTGTGTGCGTTCCTCAGAGGCCGAGTGGACCGAGTGGTTTGACAGGGATGATGAGAGGGGATCTGGAGACTGGGAGAAACTGAGCGACCTGCACGAGGCCTACCCGGACCGAGTGTGTGCCAGTCCGCTGGATATACAGGTACACTCCTACGTGCACGAGTGTGTGTGGGCGCCGTCCTGCAGAGGTCAGGCCGTGCAAACCTGCACCCTCAGAGCTGTGTGTCTTCATCCTCATATGAATCATCATGTGATCCAATGCAGGCCTGCTCCCTCCGATCAGCATTCGTTCCACCAGCCCCATCAGTCACTTTGTCGCTCACCCAGACGCAGGTTGAGTTCATTATCTACTCGGCGCTGTTCTGATGGAGGCGTAGGTGCAGACAAATCTCATCCAATTAAAACCAACGGTGGCCACTTCTTCAAACGTTAAACAGCAACAATCTCCATCAGCTTTTCTCATCATCTTGTGATGGAACGTCGGCTCCTGCAGTTCCACATGTGGTCATGTGCTGCTGAATGTATATGCATCATTTTCCATTCAAGGCCTAATTAATAGGAAATCATTAAGTGAATTGAAAGAAATAGTAGTAATTGCTTTCAGTATCCAGGATGCTATCTGGGAATAAAAGGTAGCAAACTACAAGCAGGCAGCAGATTCTTAGTGTGAATGGATTCGGTGGTGAATCTGCTTCCGGCTGCAGTTTAAGATGAACAGGATGAGGCCGCAGGGCCTTTCTGTGTGTGTGGAGTTTGCATGTTCTCCTCGTGATGTCAGGGACACAGTCCAGGAATATTTTCTGTCTCATGCGGTCCCTCTTAAGGGGAAAGAAATGTGTCTTTAATAAACTCCGAAGATGTTTTTATTAACACGTGTCTCCAAAAGATCTATAAACAGCAAGGAGAAGAATGTTATTTTCAAGAGCTGGAGTGACTCACTCACACAAGGTTTGATCTGAACTGGAGAAGGTTGAGAGGTCGTCAGAGCCAAGGTCAGCTGAGGTCAGGCTAATCTGCATGCGCTAATGGACGCTACTTGTAATGAGCTGTAATGTTTCCAGTTGAAACCAAGTTGGACGTGCAGCAGTTGAGGGATTTGATTTTATTGAAAGGCGTCAGTTACGTGGTACGCGACATCTCTCGTTACGTGTTGTAATTTCACGGTCCATTTGAAATACATGGTCTCTGGAAGTTGACATGACTTCCATCTGATGTTGCTCATCACTTCTGTCACTTCCATGGGTGTGACCATGTGACCAGCTGAGGGGATAAACGCTTGCACCCTTGTTTACGTGCATACAGACAGAGTTGGAGTTGAATTATTCAAAGCGATCTGCAGACAAGTATTATACGCAGGTGATTCATCTGCAGCGAGTGTGAGTTGTGCACGAGTTGTGTGCATATACTGTGGGCAACAGAGAGACACAATTAAGAACGTTGTGTGGGAGGCTGAGGCTGCTGATTGGAGCAGAGTCAGTCTGCAGTGTCCTGCAGCCATGTCCACGGCTAATAAAAGGAGATATTCTGGGCAACTATCGACGGCCGCTGTCAAGTGTTGATGCTGGCTCTGCTTTTCTGTGTGGAAAAGTCAGCCAAACCCACTTACGATGCTTTAACGCAGCAGTCTGGCAATAACAGCTCCAGCCACGACTGGAACGCCGTCCTCCTCAACACACAAGTAGTTTTCCACAGCAGCCTGCTGCCTCCAGCTCTCTGTTACCGATCCTCGTTCCGACATCCAACACTGGTCTCCTGTGTTTGCAAGCCGAACGGTTTGATGTGATAATAGAATCATCTTCCAGTGGCGTCATCGGGAACTTGTTGCCGTGTGAAGAGAGTAAAAGGCACCGGCACCAGAATATCGCTCAGATAAAGTTACGCTGGATTAGACTCTGTATTATTTGCTGTGAGTCCCCTGTGCGTGAGAAGCAAATCTGACTGCAACACGAGAATGCCAGCGACCTGCCGTGACACAGAGAGGTATTAACGCTGCTTATTATCAATCCAAATTGCTGCCATAAATAAAGGCAACAGTGAGGGTGTGAACCCTTCAGACTCGTCTCCCAGACACACCGCCAGCGTCCGGGATGTTGTGCCCCTGGTGATTCCAACCTGAAGGCCCCACCTGGACGTCAGCTGCGTGCAGTCAGGTGGTCATCGACTCGTTAGGGCGCAGCAGGGACGCGACGCGGCTCAGCCTGGCCCCATAAACCTGCAGCTGTTAACCTGAATGATGAGCGCGAGCACCAGGTCTGCCGGCTCAGCCTCCGACACCCATTACCATAAAAAAGACTCTAACTGCTCCTCTTTTAATGGACGCTGGGCAGTTTTCTACCTCAGTGTTCTCTTCCTCAGCATCGCACAATTTATCCTCTGTGTTGTCTAGTTATCTAACTGGACTGTTCTTTTTTTGCCATTTAATAAAAACCAAGTGGATAGTTTGCATGAAATGATGATTTCCAGAAATGTTCTAATCTTCGTTTTATATCTCTTTTTATTGTCTGCCTTTTACAAGGCTCTGCAATTTAATTTTGTTTTCATAAACATCTAAGAAGAACTGGTATGGCCCTCAAAGCTTCCCAACTGATGTGTGCCATCATTTTTCCACAGGATCTGGACATAGTCAACGTTTCCCTCCGTTTGCAGTTTTTTCACCGTCTCATTTGCCTCTGTGGAATCTCTATTTTTAGTGTTTTTGCTCTTTGTCTCACTCCAATAACTTACGTAATGTGCTGCTGTCTCAGGGCCCGAGGCCCAGCATCTGCTCCTTCCTGTTGTTGTTTGGACATTTGTAATTTTGTTCCGTAACGGTGCCACTGGAGGTCAAGAGGTTATAGTTGGGTAGTTTTTGCATATATGCTTGATTCATTGCATTTTTAATTGCTACTATTTGTTCAACAAAAAACGGAACTGGTAAAGTCAGGGCCTCAACACAAACAAAATGCCACTGAGCAGTTAGCATTTAAGGCTAAACTATGCACAACATTGAACTTGATTAACCACAGCGTTCAGTAAAATAACTGAGCCCTAAGCCGTAGCGCTAGTGGACGTCATGAAATTCCTCTCATGGGCCAGCAAAACAAGGCAGACGCTCGACAAATAGCAGATGTCTGGTAAAAAAAAAAAGAAGGCCCATCATTTTAAGTGCCTGCAAACAACCGTAGACAAGCTCACTTCCAAGAATCTTCCTTTCATCTTTAGCGCTGCTGTGTCACCTAATATGACAGTCGGGTTTTGGCCCCCGTCTCGTGTTTTTTGACGCTCTGCTCCCCGTGTCCAGGCTGAAACCCATGATGGTATCCCAGCCAACCAGACGGGGGATGTGATCCACAAGAATGACAAGGACTACGGCTTCGTGTGCCTCAACAAGAACCAGGCGCACGGCCTCTGTCGCAACTACAGGGTCCGCTTCCTCTGTGGCAAACTGGGTACGTGCATCACTTTGTGTGTAGTCATTTATTTTGTGTGTGTGCTTGAAATATTTTTTTCCTGAAAACAATAGATAGTAACCCCTGAATGGGTTCATTATCTCCCATGTATGTCATGTTGTAGAGAGCCTGAGATGACTGTAAACAAGCACGTGCTCTGTGTGGCCAGGCAGCTATGGATGGAATGCATGGGGCCCACATGATGGTGCAGGAAAACACTATCGAATAGCCAGGCTGTGCAGCAGCGCACGGAGACGCCGTGCACCCGCGTCTGGGCGTGTTGCTATGTGTCTGTGCATGCGAGTGTGTGTCTGTGTGTTCTGACTGTGAGAGGGAATGGCACGATCTTTTGTTCAAGACTGACACTGGGTACAACCCATTTGCATCACTCTGCAATTACACCGAATGAACACGCACACACACAGTGTGTCGTCGCCAATCTCACCCAAGGAAACTCTTCTTAGCCAGACGAGATGTCATGGGTCAGACAAAATTGATTCCATCTCACAAATTGATGGCAAATGAAAACAGACACTCACACTGTGTGACTTCAGAAATGTTGAGCCACACTGTTTGTGCAAACACGCATGTTCATTTGTTTGTGAGGCATATAACAGAGGTTCGGGGAGTCAGTCAGGGAGAGGAGCAGACAGACCAAGGATGGCACAGTAGAAGTTTGCCTTGGTTTGATTTCTAAAGGTATTTATTTCATTGTTTGCCTTTGTTAAAATTTGGAAAGGAAGGAACAAACACAAGCACAAACAATGCATGTGATTAAAACAAAGAAAAGACGAGAAGAAGGGACGTTAAAGTCTGAGTGATCACCGAGTTAAATTGACCAAGGCTGTTTTACAGTGTGTTGTAAAGGCCTCCAGGTGGAGGAGGAGCCTAGAAGCAGATCCAGAGCCCAGTTACTCAGTTTGATACGGTCCAGGACCTGATAGACGGCAACTTCATACGCCTGTCACATCTTTCAGGCGACCCAGCTCCTCGTGCAGGGTTCCAGAGCATAACCAGGTATAACCCTAGAACCCTAGAAGAACTTTAGAAGTGGAGGCAGAGGCCGCGCTACAACTCACATCCTCATAATCCGCAGCAGAGGGAAGTGTTTTCATCTGCATTTATCGTCATGTCGATATGAATGTGTCGTCTTTACAAATGACTCCAAATATCTGAAACCTGCAAACACGTCATGGACGGGGGTGGAGACAGTGTGTCTTCAGCCTGGCCGCCCGCAGTGTTTGGACTGGTGCTTCACAGTGTTGGTGGTGTGTCCTCACCATGTTTAAGATGAAATGTAAACCATTGTTTTACTAACGCTGATCACACAAGGGATTATCCCAGATATAGACGTGTCTCCATGGAGCTGATATATTATTCCACGCGCTGTACAGAGGAGTTTGGGTTTGAAGTTTTACGTCTCTCTCTGGGTAACAAACCAGGACATTAGAAAGTAACTGTCGTTTGTCTCCGTGGGTGGTTTATTACCACAAGTTCCTGAAAGCGTTCATTCTGACAAACGCTGCGAGCTCGACCCTGACCTGGGACATTTGGGGACGTCGTTGTGGACCGTGGCTGCTCATTGCACTGGAAACACCACGCTCTAACTCCCGCTGCCCTCCTCTGCAGTTCGACCCCAGGCGTCCATCTCCATCGACATGGTGTCCAACAGCAGCGTCCTGGAGCTCGCGGAGCAGCCGGAGGGCTGGGGCCTGGGGGACCGCGTGGTGGTGGCCAGCACCGACTACTCCATGCACCAGTCTGAGGAGTTCACTGTGCTGCCCTGCTCCACCTGCACGCCCAACCAGGTCAAGGTCCAAGGTGAGAGAGGCAGCGCCCAGCTCTGTACTTCAGTCTTCTCCTCTTTTCTTATTTTCCTGTGATCGATGTGTTTATGAATTGTAATTCAAAGGTTCTATATGCACACGTAGGTACCGACTACATTGCTAGAAGAAGTGTTGTTGCCCCGAACTCTCCTCAGTATCTCCTTCAGCTCGTCAACAGCCTGTCTCCATCAGTGTTTTGTTTCTATTTCTGCTGATGCTAGCCTGAGACGCCCGTTATAGTGAGTCAGTGGAGCTGCAGCGTCGAGCCTCCTCCACAGCAGGAGTGACTTATGATGTGGAGGCAGCAGAGAGGAGACGAGGACTCATCTGACGAGACAGACAGCAGGTCGTTCTGAAGCTTAAAATAAGGAGGGATGTTCTTAGCTTGGAATAGTTGTGTCAGAGAACACCAAGGCTCCTGTGGGGCGCATCAGGCACCGCTTGTTCTGCAAGGAGGACAAATGCTGTTTGAGCTTTTGATCCATGAATGCATTCATTATTTTGCTAAAAAAATCAGTGCGAATAAATGCAGGCAAAGATGAAGCAACATCTCTAATCTCTTTGTTTCTAAATGAATCAGTGGCTCAAACACTGGAGTGTGTTGCCCTGCTGCATTAGATGCGAGGCTAGAGTGTGTGTGTGTGTAGTCTGAACTAGTCGATCTCTCCATCCACCCCTGATCTATTCTGATTCATCTTTATTAGATCCGTCCCCAGCCACCACTGGGCAAGAGACCGAGTCCACACATCACCAGTCTCTCACAGAAACAATGAGTCTGAGCAACCAAAACAAACTGCTTGCATGAAATACTGCTATAGTGGATCTTGTAAACCCATCTCCATTCTGCTGCTTCCTGACTTATCAGCAGCTAGAGAGACTATTTGATTCCAGACGAACGTTTGACCACGTTTCAACACGTTTAATTGCTCATTAGCGAAGATTAGACGGCAGTTAATTTTAGTAGGAACACACTCTGACTGAGTTCTGTGAGGTGCATGGCAACATGTGGATGTGGACCCAAGGTCCTGCATTCTGACTCTGCATCCACTGCTTGCTCAGCATTGCATGGTCCAGAGAAACATTTGTGTTTAATGCATTAAGTATTAGATCTGTAAGATGCTCAGTGAGGAGAGAGAAACACTTAGAATCACACATTTGCAACACCATGCTGGAGCTGGAGCACACGCATGCTGCCACCATTAAACATGGGAGGCCGTGCGCTTCCACCAAAAAACACCTTTCACTTTATTTGAAGGTTTTTTTGTTTAAATGAAATGGCAAACCATGCAGAGTCACCCTTGCTTTAACAACACACACACACCACTTTGTGGCAAAGTGTTTCCACAGGAATAAAAGCAAAAGGTGGGAGACTATAATGAAAAGTGGCCAAGCACATAAACCAGGTGATGGAAATGCATCAGTGGAACAGAAAATCAAGGTGACCTTCAGAACAGTCAGTGTTTAGGAGACGGATCAACAACAGAAGCAGAACAACTGACAGTTTTTATTTCTTCTTCCTCGTTTTTGTCTCAACCCTGCAGAGGGTTAGGGTTAGGGTTAGGGTTAGGGTTAGGGTTAGGCTCAGGGCATCATCATGCAGCGTTGTCTCTCTGCTTCTTTTGGACGTATTTATCACCTGTCTGTCCCTCACCCTGCAGCTTTGACAGAACTGGTTTCCACTTTGCATTACGTTACACATTAGATTGGGAGGACTGGGATTGAGCTTGAGCTGCTGACCTTCTGGTTGCTTGGTTGGAGGATGACTGCTGTACCCCCTCAACCGCAGTGTGCAAGATCCTTATCCATTTTTAAGGTGTGTGTGTGTGTGTCAATGGTCCTCAGTACCTTAATAGACTGACCTTTTCTAGGTTATCTCAACCTACGCTTTCACACACACAGAGCACTTGTTTTTCTGCTTCGTCCGCACACTGAGCAGGGTTCTTCAGGTCAGCCTTGTCAGCCGTCTCCGTTCTTGTGCATGAATAAAAAAAAAAAAAAGCTCTTTGTCACTCGGAGGAGACTTTATGGCTAAAAGTCAGCATTAACGCGATGTGACGCGACCTCGCCGTGCTGTCGCATCCCGTCTCAGATGCATGCACCAAAAGAATTAAAGTTAGCATTTCTTCACTGTGGACTCAGGGGTCCATCTATTTCTTTTCAAATCTCCGCCGGAGCTGCTGGCATTTGGCGCCTGCCCAGCTGCATCAGGAGATCAGTCCATTAAACCTCCCCCGCACCTTCCCCATTCCTCTCTGTTTTCTCCCAGCTCTTTGACGTCACTGGGTCTTTGGCCGTCCCAAGTGGAAATCCTATTTTTGAGAGCCCGGGGCTGCTCCTCAGAGCTGCTGTCATACTCCTGACTATTATCCTTTTCATTAATTCCTGCCCTTGTGCCACTTGGCTGCAGCACTTTTGCGATAGCGCACTTTATTCCCCAGCCCCTGAGGTGATGCACAAACAGTGAGGGTGTGTTGTAGAGACCCAGACAGAGCCTGCGGCGATTTATCGGTCCAATAAGCAGCGCCTGGGTTTTACATGTTGAACTTTTGACAGTTCTAAACGGCATTATGTGATGATGAGTGTAGAAAATAACTGCTGTGGAATGGATCAATAGCCCGGAGCAGTGGTAAAGTATTTAGCGTCGCTCTGTTTCTAGCCTGACATTTAACTAAACTCACAAAGTCAGGCTCCGTCTCTCCGACTCAGTTCTAACATCTTTCACCAGGCCAGAGACGGGCGCTGTCAAAAGCTGCCAACCACATTAACAGCTATCACAGCTTCCGCACGGGACACTTGACAGGGCCCTTAAATCCAGCCACTCTTCTGGTTGCACGCTTTCTGTCTTGAAATAGACGAGTGGGTAGAGGCGAACCATTCATTTTCATTCATTCATTCATTCATCTTGAACCGCTGGAGCCAGTCCCAGCAGTCACTGGGCGAGAGGCGGGGTTCACCCTGGTCAAGTCTCCAGTGCTGGCTCGGCCCGGGACTCGAACCCAGGACCTACTTATGCAGAATTTATTGTTTATTGATGGTTATTTATATTTCCTGAAGCCTGGGCAAGGAGACGATCGCGTGTGCGTGATGCTAGAGATGATACATTTTCCAAGTTCATCAGCGAATGCATGTGAAGTGTTGAGTGAACGTGCCCTGGCTGTGCTGATGCAAGGAGTGGGAGGAGAAAAGAGGTTAAGCACGTGGGTGTCTCAGCTTCTGTCGCTCCAATTTCACACTTTCTCTCCCTGGCATCTTTGTCTTTTTCTGATCAGATTGTGTAGGAGGGGAGGACACGTGGAACGGAGCTGTTGTGGTTTCTGCAGAACTCCTCCGTGTTGTTTTGTTGCCTTTTATGGGCTCCTCTTTCTTCTCCTCCTCCTCTTCTGACGGAGGTGCAACAAGCATCACTCTGTGGCTTTTAACGCAGCTAATGACTGGACGTGTGAGGGGTGCCAGGTGAAAGCAGGTGAAGGTTAATATTTGTAAGCTATCAAGATTTCTCAGTGTCATAACAAATCATCTTCTGCAGGAATAAAAGACAGCGGCGCGCACTGCTCCTTTTGTTCTGAGCGTCCTGTATGAGCAGGATGATGGATTGACGGCCGACTCTTTGATGACGGGGGGGGGGGGTTATAAAAAGCGCCGTGCAGATGCATTCATGCTCAATCTGTGATCTCTGAGCTTGACATATGGATCGTATTCCATTCATCCTTCTGTATCTGAGGCAACACGCTGCCACCATTACCTTGCACCTTCTTAACAGATGGCGGCCATTGGCCTGGACGCCAGGTGGGGGGGCGTCATGTCGCGCATTTAAAGTTGGGTGGGGCGAACAGTTTGCTGGAGAACTACTGTCTGTTGGTCTGTTGCTCTGGGGTGAACACTGGCTAATGGGCAGCCTTCTAGTGTTGTATACATCCGAAACATCTGCTCACACACACACACACACACACACACACACACTACCCTCTGGTGTGAACTGACATCTGCTGATGCTGTGCTCAGTTTGATGAGTGTTGATCCGAGCAGCAACAGATGTCTCTAGATTTTGTTGTTTGTAATCTCTTGTGGTGTGTGTGTGTGTGTGTGTGTGTGTGTGTGTGTGCAGGTAAGGCTCAGTTCATCCACATGGGTGAGGAGGTGGACGGCGTGGATGTGAGGGCGGAGGTCGGCCTGCTGAGTCGTAACATCCTGATCCGGGGGGAGATGGAGCCCGGCTGCTACGGCAACAACGCTTGCAAATTCTTCGACTTCGACACTTTCGGTGGTCACGTGAAGGTACGCTTCTTCCCTCACCTCTTCCACTTATTTCAGATCAGCGTTTGTGAAGCAGATGAGTTGAGTTGAATGTTAAAACAGTTCTCCTGGGCGAAGCAAACAGGAAGCTGCCCGGGTCATTAAGTGGACTTGAACACAAAACATCCACACCAGATGATTCAGCAGGTCACAGTTGAGCTGCAGTGCCAGTGTTTGGTGCCGCTGCAGGAAGTGTGTGTGTGTGTGTGTGTGTGTGTGTGTGTGTGTGTGTGTGTCCTCTGGGTAGTGAGCTGTGTGGAGGATGATTAGAACCCCACTGCCCAACACCAGAGTCCTTCTGTGGACAGGGTGTTGCAGAAGACCGTTCCATCTGGCCCTCTGCTAGAATGTGACCATGCACGTGCACGTGGACGTGACACTGGCAGAGGCAGAGGCAGGGCGCAGCCCAGCGCTGACGCATAGCCCCAGTTTTCACACCTACAGGGAAACTACGGTTACAGAGTAAACCCACGGGCACGGAGACAGCACGGCCACAGTTTTTCAAAATGTCCTTTTACAAAGCGTGCATGTGAAAAACAAGTCTTACAGCATTGCTTCCAAAACAACACATCAAAGCGTTTTCCATTATCTTGTCAGCAGGACGCTGTTTTTATTAGAAACAACATTTCAATTAAGTGGAGCGTAACGTTTTGGTCAGAATAACATTATATCATATAATGAATTCATTTCCAGGCCCTTCCCTCTCTTCAAAGGAGATCTATGATAAAATATATATGTTGTTCAAGCCTTCAGGCCTCCAAACTTGATTTCCTTTAATTATGAATTAATACGTTTCTCCAATTATTCGCCTTAAGCTTCGGGCAGCAGTTTCATGTGGACGTGATGCAAGTCCGAAGGTTCTTTATCAATAACCTGACCTTCTGTGCTGCTTAGACCAGCCATGTCCAAAGTACGGCCCGGGGGCCAATTGTGGCCCTTGTTCTAATTTTAACTGATCTGCAGCCTCTGTCTTAAAACCAATAACATGTGGCCTGCCAGCACCGCTGACCACACAATAAAATACACACATACAAAAAGATTTTCTACAATTTCCAGCCCGTTCCTAAAGTGGCGACTGCAACTACAAAAAGGAGAGTTAACAGCGAGGGCTGCTGCTTCTGCGACAACTGGAACTGGTGGTGTTTTTTTCACTGAAATACAAACGCAATTTTTGAAATGGAAAATTAAATAAACATGTTTTCATTTTTTACGTTTTTGAAAACTTTAGGTGTTATCTCCCTGTTGTGAATCTAGAAGTTAACAGTGAGCATTCAGTAGTTAATAATATGTAATGTTTCAAATGAACCTCGATGTTGAAAGTTTTTTCTTTACAGATTCTTTTTCAGATTTTTCTTCACTTTTCGTGCTCTTCAAATATGAACGGCAGAGGGACTTTGGTACAAATGTTTTTGGACTGTGAATGAAAAAATGAGTTCACTAGCAATTACACTGCCCCTTCCCTCACTCTGCAGCTATAGATATCATGTCGTATACATCATATACCTGATATGGACATATATGGACATATATGGACATATGCAGAGCCAAACACACCTCACCATCCACAGAGCTGCTGCAGCTTCGAGGGATGAGGGTGTGATGGGAAAGAGGAGTGGTTTCATGACAGGAAATGTGGAAAAAGTGGGGATGAACTTCAGGTTCTCATGATGTCACTGGTGTCACGGGAACCATGTGAAGCCCTGTGTAGCAAACCATGTGTTGTGAACGTGGGCTATATGAATAAAATGTGATTGATTTCAAACGGAGCGTCAGAGACAGGAGCACAGAGAGAGTGAGAGCTGTGGTGCACGTCAGATATTTCTCACGCACGATGGTGTGAACAGCAGTGGCAGCAGGGGAAGCCCGGGGGGGGGGGGGTTCAGTGAAGCCTCACCACCACCCCCACCCCGGACATTTCTGCCTCCGTCGATTACGTTTCACTGGAAAACCTCGCACCTCCGTCAGCAGGTCGTCAGCGGAGAGGTGCGGCTGCCGTTGTTTTTGGAATTGGTTCATAGAGGAATCACAAAGCAGCTGTTCATCAGCGACTCACTCTCTAATGTCTTTTATTCGCCCGTCAGTCTCTTCTCCATGTTAACTGCCTCTACGTTTCATCTCTCCTTTCTCTCATCCCCTCTTCTTTCCCTCTACTCTGTCCATCTTTTTCTTTGTTCCATTCGTTCCATCCAAGTCATTCCACCGTGCTGATTTCTTCACCTTCAGCCATGTTCTGTTCCTCCGTCTGACCTTTTCTGTTCCATCTGCCCCTCCCAGTTTTCCTTCATCTGTAAACTATCTATTCCATATTTGCACATTCCTCCTATGCTTCCTCTTCCTTTCTACTCTTGCTCATTCTAAGGTCCTCCTTTCTTGTTTTGTTTTGATATTTTGCATCAACTGTTCAGTTTCTCTGTTGCGCGACTTCATGGCAAACCCTCATCTGCTCCTCTGTGGGCGGGGTTTCGGCGACCTGACCTCCCTGCGCAGGTGACTGACTGATGTCTTGTGTTCTCAGGTGGAGCGGGGCTTCAGGGCGGTCCATATATCTGGGGTGGAGCTGCAGCACATGGGCCAGCAGACAATGGGACATTACCCCGTGCATTTCCACATGAACGGAGATGTGGACGAGAGGGGAGGCTACGACCCCCCCACCTCCGTCACAGATCTGTCCATCCATCACTCCTTCTCACGCTGCGTCACCATCCACGCCTCCCACGGGCTCCTGGTCAGTTTGGACGTTATCATACGTTTGCATTCAGTCTCACTCGATGTCTGGAAGATAAATCTGCAGCTGATGGCTGCGTGAAACGCTGAAGGTGCAGGAACGCGATTGACTTTACAAATTAGTTTACAAACATGTGCATTCTCATCCTCATCTAACTAACATTCTCCTATGTGCTCTATGTTAGGATTCTGCAAATGCAGATAAAATGAATATGTATGAAAGCTAATGAGCACGTCCCCAAGCGTCCTCTTGTCCCTTCAGACACACGCAGTACATTAGATTCTCCACATAAACATCTAATAGATGAAGAGAGCTTAATGACCAGCGTTACCCTTTTCAAACACCGCGGCTATGAAAGAAACGGCTCAGATGAAGCGATGAATGCGTTGGTGACAAATCCTCCCAGATAACTCTTTGTAATCTCACAGTTTGATCCTTCTGTTTCAATGGAAGTTAAAGCCATTAGCGAGCGTAGGAAGTCAGCAGGAAGTCAGCCAGCTCAGCCACATCACGCTCCACCAGCCCAAAAATGTGGAGGCATAAAACCCATTTACAGCATTTAATGCTCTCGTCAGTGATTAGGGAAGTATTTTAGAGAACAGAATTTCTCCACATAGTCACACTGAGTCTGAGCCAGAGACCTGAAGCGTCCGTCTCTGGAACATGGAAGATGGTGCTAAGATGCCGTCCACTGTCCAGAGGGTCAGTGGTTTGAGTCCCAGCAACCTCAGCTATGGTGAAGCTCCATCAGTGGTAAATACGACTGCAACAACACTGTGTAAACACAGTCCATTTACCATGAGTCCTTGTTGATTTACTACCCTGCTTAGACTGGGGAAGGAAGACTGTCCACGGAGTCCGTGCTCAGATTACTATGCACGATACTTTTGCACTGTCAGCCTGACCAATGGAGCCTGTCATAGTCAGACAACTGCACGTTCTCACCTTGTTAAACTGTATGCAGGCTTTTCATGGAAGCACATGCACCTTGCTTCAAGTGCAGACAGGTTTAAACCTTCCATTTATGTTCTCCGTAACTGTTCGCCCATGACACAGCGTCCTCGTCCCCCGCAGGTAAAAGACGTGGTGGGCTATGACACGCTCGGCCACTGCTTCTTCACAGAGGACGGTCCAGAGGAGAGAAACACCTTCGACCACTGTCTGGGTTTGAAGGTCCGAGCAGGGACGCTGCTGCCTTCAGACAGAGACAGCAAAATGTGCCGTGACATCACTGATGGCGCGTACCCAGGATACGTGGCCAACCCGCGCCAAGACTGCAGGTAGGAAAACATCGGCTTAGTGGATTGACAATGATGCACAACACATCTAGACTGTCGTCTCTGACAGGGCAGCCATAACGAACGAGACTGACTGTCAGAATTATTTGCTTCCTCGCGCGGAGTTGTCTTCAGAGACAGTCAGTGATAGAGTGGGAGCAGAACTTTTCACCATCTGGGATTTGTTCATGAACTTCCCAGTTATGCAGATCAGGTAGTGAACTGCAACCTTTCGATATTTGGGGATAAGAAAAGCACCACTCTCCCTGTTACAAGTCATCGTAGCATGAAACTGGAAAACGCTTTAATCTCAGGCTTTATCACTCCAAATCCCTTGAAGCAGCCGAGTGCTGTTACTGCAGAGTCACTTTGTCTCTGCGGCAGCACTTTTCATAGGTTACAGTAATTACATCTGTATATTATTTCCTTCAACTGTGGCGGAGCCGAGGAACAGGACACGTCCACAGAGGCGGTGGCGCCTTCGAAGGCGATGGTTCTGTTCGACCTGAAGCGCCCACACAGAATCACACGCAATTCAAAGACACAAGAAAACAAATAATTAGAGGAGCCAGAAGCTTCTTGTGGAAAACAAAGTCTCACTGTGAACGAGAGGCAGATTTGATTTGAAGCCTTGCGTCGCTCTCTCTTTCAGCTTGACAGAAAAAGAAACACACTCAGTCTGTTTGTGACATTTAGGATTATGTGAGTATTGCAGTATTGCAATTACTTCACACCCATTAAAATGTTGATGGCATTTTTAATTATCTGCCAACATTGTAAAGGTCATAAAGTGGTCTGTTACGCAACCTGCATTCACGCTTATCACTGAAATAAGCGGCAAATTAAAAACAAAACTTTAAAGCTCGGGCATACTTTGATCCAAACTACTGGCAATTGTACAAATGTACGACAGCCAATGAACTAGCCAAATATGTTGATTAACAAATCCACATTAGGTAAATAGAAAACCTAATCAATTTGCTATTAGGTTGTTTTCACGATGTTGGATATTGAAGTTTAATTGTATCTAAACATACTGTAATATCCAGACATCCAAAGTAACTTTGGAGCTGCAGTTTTGACTTTGAGAGTGAAAGGGAAAAATGATTAGCGGTATTTCATAGTACATAGCACAGTACTTGTACTTATTTGAGGATGATATGACTAATAGTTTATGAGGTCAGGTCTTCTTACTTGTACCGCTCTGTTTTATTCCAACCAGCTGAGGGCTACCGATACCAAAAGAGCAGGAATCTTCCAACACCAGCCAATTTCCGTCCGTCAGTCTCCTCAGTGTAGAAGGCAAGATGTTCTTTAGCATCATAGCCCAGAGGCCAGTTGATACCACAGCCCAGAGAGCTGCGATTTCAGGTTCTCTGGGTTTCTGAGTTTGGTCTTTTACTCTGAATGTTTCCGCCACTTACGGTAGTTTGCACTCCCATCAAAGAAGTGAGAACAAGAGTGGCGAGAATGACTCTGAGAGGGTTGTTATGTGTTCCAAGATGCCTGATTACTGCAACACACACCAGCCTGTCCTAAGAGGCCTGTCTCAAGTCTCACAGAGGAACCTAATGCACCAAAAGAAGGTTGGAGATGACCCTCTCAGAGTCAAAAGACTCATCTATACAGGACGTTGGTCCGACACTGACAGCAGGGATGAAATAGACACCAAATTATGCAACTCAACAGCAACTCTTTCATGGCAGAGAAAATTGGTAGGCCTGCAAATCCAGCATCAGGAAGAGGCAGCAATATGTGGGGGGGGTGGGGGGGGGCGGTCCGTAGCAGGGCAGAGGATGAAGTGGGAAGGCACAGAGGATCTGAAAGGACCTGTGGGGAATGGAGGCAAGCAGGATTAGCGTCAGAGTCTCAGAGCCACCTATGACGTCCTTCCCTCAGCCAATGAAACCTGCTGCAGGCTCAAGCCCAGCTACGCTCGGACACCATTTCAATAGGTAACGATGTCTGCTGGGCTTTCATAGTACCGCCATGCAGTAATCAGATTTACTTTCAACGGCATATTCACCATCATGCCCTACATTCTAAAATCATTAACTAATATCATTAACTTAGCTTTCACCCAGCTCTTACATGTTATTTTATATTAGTACTGATATCATATCATTAATGTACTGCATATACTTCAGTGAGCAACTTCTCTTTGTACACAAATTGCATGACGGTTTAACTTAAGCTTTGATATCCTGCTGGCTGGACTGAGTTGTCATGCTCTCCCTGTTAATGTATGCCCCCCCCCATGTCCGAGCCATAACCCATTACCTGATACCAGAAAGGCTGCCGGAAAACTGAAACGTTCTCAATTTGCAGTCACACACACACACACTACACGACTACACACTAATACTAAAAACAATAACAACTCAGAGTACAGACCCAGATGTTTTGCTTTGAGCTGCTTCCATAAGCTGCATGTGCTTGTTTTATTTAGTTTAGTGTGAGACCTGCTGCTGTACGGGTGTCGTGATTGTGTCTGCCTTCTTCTGTCTTACTTGTCATGTGTGGTCAGTCCGAGCCACGTCATGAGCAGTGATGTTTTTTTTTTTTATATGAAGTTATAAACGTACTGAGGATCAGCCCGTGTGATGTTTGCTATAAATACGTCTGACTTGGACAGTAATATGAGTTCTGAGTCTGCATCCAGCCCCAGTTTTACATCTGTAAGTAAACAGAGACTCTCTAAGCCATTTGTTGATTAAAGTTTGCTCAGCTCAAGTCTGTGAGCCATGAGTGACTGAGGGTGAGCTGCAGGATTTGATGTCAGCACAGCTCCCTCCCCATGCCTAACAGGACAGGCAGTACACGCCTGCTCTAAGGTTGTTTCAACAAGGGATAATATGAGGACCAAATCCTTCCAATTGCTTTAACAGCCAACAGAGTGGGTTCCCTAGCAACCCCATGTCACCTCGTAATATACAGGCCCTCCAGTTCAGGAGCTTTAATTTCATGAACTATGGCCAAAAAGGTCTAGCACCATGTTAGCTGGAATACTGCAGTCTCATCCGGGGGTGTCATCCAATGCACTGTCCGTAATGAGGCGCGATATTAAGCCATCTGGTGGGATTCATTTCACTGCCAGGCTGATGAAGGTTCGTTTCTCACAGCAGAATGAACTGGAATGGATCGCCAGGACACTTTCTGTAGCAGGAGACCTGTTCTCTTTGCTGTGACACGATGAATCAATCCAACCTGTCCCCAGTCCTCTGCCTTGGCCCCACCCCTACATATGAAATGCTCTCAAAATGGAGCCAGAAGGGGCGGGGCCTTATAATGTAGCAACGGAGTGCAAACAGGTCGCCAGCGAGCAGATGGTTTTTAGTCTGAACTCTAATTTATGAAGCTGAATCCATCCCTATTGGAAACTAGAAACCAATTACAAACAGATTAGCACATTACAGCCGCTCTGTCTTTTAGCTGCTTGCTTTCAGTCCCCAGCAGGAAGCTGCGAGCTCAGTTGTTATTGGTCCCCAGGGGAACTTTGAAGAGCCTGGGTAACTTAAGTGTCTCTTCCTCTGCCTCCCATTACAAGACGTTAGGTTCACTTCAACTGCACTAGGCTAGTCATTTGCTCTAGAATGTCAAGCAGTCGTGATGCCTCTCTGTACTTTCTTCCGCCATATCATTTTTCTATTTTGTTGGGGCCACTCCACTGTGAACCATGATCTGTTGCAGGATTTATTGTTTTTATAAAATGGCAATCACCATCAATGGTGGAAGCCTTTCTTCACTATCTCTATTTGTATTACAGAGTTCTGTTCAGTCCTGTGTTTTCTGTGCTCAGTTGTCATAGTGAGAGAGGAGCAGAAAACGAATTTTCTTCACAAAATTCTATGACTTGCTTGACCAGCTTGACCCTCTCAGACTGCTGAAGTCTGCTATTAGTTTTTTTTTTTTTTTTTTGAAAGTGAAACAACAACAAAAAAGCAAGCTAACTGGCATTGAAATAATAACTTTATCAAAAAGCAGTTTTATTTATGCAGCCTGTTTAGAGACAGGACAAAGACTAGGGAGTATTTAAAATAATGTGTTACCACATTTAAAATATGGGGCAATTTGATAGTGATTTACAGTGATAGTCATAACTCTCCCAATGCACTTAGCTAGCTAGTGAGGATGGAATGTAATAAATTGGGCAATATGCAGACGATAAGGTTCTTTTTCAAATGAGATGCTGATTATGAGTAAAAGAGTCTCGAGAATGGCCCCTGAGGAGCTCCACGTGTAATTGGTCTTTGCCCAGATGTGCCATTCATGCTCGTTTGATCATTGTCATCCCTCTGTTTGAAATAGAGTTGAATGATTTCATATTTAAATACTTTATATTCACATTGTGAGTCTGTTCACACCAGCTCAGAGTTTTTTTATGACAGCCACTATCTCTGTCAGGTTAGGAAGTGGAGGGTATTCAACTGCAACATGATTCTTTACCACTATACGTCGTATTTGCTCGACTTTGGCAGTAGGGATTTTGTGGGTGTAAAAGCACGGGTAAATAATGTTTAGGTGTTGTAGTTACAGCTCTCTGTTACCTTTGTTCTGATGCTGCTGCGATGAGTCATGTGTGGGCAACGCCAGCCTCCACAACATCAGAAATGGGTCAACCTTTAGAAATAATTAGGACTACAATATGTTCAATATGTTCCTTCAAGTTATACAGAATGTATTAGAGTTATTAGAGTTATCATTGGGGTTCTCAGCAGAATAATTACTGTAACAGAAAATGACAACATTGCTTGACAGGAGCACACAACATTATTTAATAAAGAGGCCAGCCCACCCCATGTTCCCAGTACGCCAGAGCTTCACTTAAAACATTTGGTGGAAGTGCAGCACTTCTGGATTACATTAACTAACTTAAAAAACACGAAATAAAGCTTTTTCTGATGTAGAAAAACATGAACTAGCATTGTCTTTCTAACCTGAGTCAGTAGAGTGTCCCAAAGAGGGTCAGGGGCTCCACAGCCCCTCTTCTTTCCTTTTTATGTCCCTGAATGTGAACTTCAGCTGGTTCAGGATCAGTAAACAACTTGGAATACGTTGTTTCTTCTCTTGTATTCAGTATAGTTGAATTCTGGAGTCGAGCAGGAAGGGAGGGGAAGTATCCTTTTCTCAGGCAACCGTCTGTGGCACGGCTCTGAATCTTTCCTGTGTCCTGAGGGTAAACTTTTCCTATGTTTTCATCAGTGCCAGCACTGGTAATAGCTCTCCTTGGAAGAATCTATTCAGGAAATTAGAAAATGTAAGAAAAAAAAGAACAAAGGACGCAGCAAGCAGAGAGCAGAGGAAAAAAAAACAAACAAAACTGAAGCGAAACAAGGTCACTCACACACATAATAATCACACAGACGCAGTTAGGAATACAGTATAAGTCAGACTCAATATAATCATCCAGTGATCATCGGTGGTCTGTTCCAGCGTGCCAGCTCTGTGACGTAGTCTGTGTGTGTGTGTGTGTGTGTGTCCACACACTTAAAGACACACACCACACTCAGCGGTGGGCAGCCGGCTCCCGCCTTGCAAATTACGTTTTGAGCATAAAGATGCAGCTCAGCATATAAAGCAGTTTAATCCAGGTCACGTGACTGTTTATCTCACCTAACTGCCTGTACCTTCCACGGCAGAGCACAAAGGCCAAGGTTAGGGGAGCAGCGTGGCACTGGCTCTGCCTGATATGGAGTCACCCACCCGCTCTGCAGCATGATGGCGCCGGGAGGATTTGCTCGCCGTGCTCTCCTCTTTCCTCTCCTAATTTACGCAGTTATTACAGCCTGGTAATACACAATGCACGATACTTCTAATGAGGCTTTTTGTCCAATTTGTCTGGCTCATTGTATTCTGCAATGATTTGGAAATCCCAGCGTATTTGTTGCTGTCATTCAAAAATTCCCATTTAATCAAACTTGATTGCACTAACATCATTCCCCATTGTACCATTTTCGCTGATTAATTTCCAGTCAGCTTTTCGCGCTCCCTTGCGGCCTCTTCTGCCTCCTCTGCCATCATTATTGAGTCGTGGGGGTGTGTGTGTGTTGACGTTAACTGCTCAGAAGAGAACAACACATTTTAGGCAGATGTGCCAGGGTGAGGAGACATGTGGGCTGAGGAGGCTGAGCTGTCATTTAAAATGAGCCGGATGAATGTTGGGTCTAAATGCTTTGTTAATTTAAAGTGTGTGTGTGTGTGTGTGTCTGTCTCAGGTGTCCTGTTAACAGCATGGGGACTTTGTCCCAGTCGATCTTTACTCCACCAATCGACCTGATTGAACAAACAGCAGAGTATGTTTTCATCCATTCTTTGCACCAGCTGCAGTCTGAGTGTCAGAACGAACCTCTGGCCTCACACGTGACCATAAATGAGTAGATGCTGGCTCTTTGTGTCTCCTGGTGTCCTCATTTGCAGCTGATATGAACAAACGATGAACATGATCCTTATTATACACTGATAATGAGTCACAGACACAGTGCTTTGTGATGACCCCACACACACATTCATATGGATTCATACAGTGCAACTAGGAGTGTGAAGGCAGCAGGAATGGAATACTGAGCAGACAGCTGCTGCAGCCCGGGAGAATGAGGTGGCAGCAATCGCACAGATTTATAGCCCGGCCCGGCCAGATCTGGGCTAATGGGTCTCTGGATGCAAGTGAAAAGCTCAACAACCCGTCAGAGCAGCAGAAACCAGTCTGAGGTTTTAAAATGGAGCCATCCAGTTTGTTTAATACTGTCTCCGTGAAATATTACAATAATATGATAATATAGTTCTAACAGCTCCCAGTGGTGGAGAACACCTCAGCGCTGACTGACATGAGACGATAGTGTGGTGGCGTGAGATCGGAGAGCAGCCGAGCTGAAGGCGACGCGTCGCAATTATTGCTTCTCTCCGTGACTGTGTTTCATTTTCGGAGAGATCCGTTGACTCAGACTCGGGGTGTTTCTGTGCATCTGACCCAGACAGGGGGTGGATGTTAATACGACTGAAAAAAGTTATAGCTGTTGTCCCTGATAACAGATTTACACCAGGTCTGACTGAAAATGTAAATGACTGTGTGTGTGTGTGTGTGCTGCTGCTTGGGGTGTATTTGTGTTATTAAAACTAGCTGGCCTTAACAGTATAGAGTTCTGTGTCCATCCTCCTCCCGTCCCTCTGGGTTGTGTTTATTGGTGGAGTCGAGCCAGGTCAAACATATGAGCCAAGCTGAACGATTATTTCAAATTCAGATGTGTAGAGCTTTCTTATTTACATGAATCACTGTTCAACGTTTCAGGATTCCAAGAGGATTCCGTGACACTGATAACAAAGCATAACTCTGAACTGTGTCATGGAGGCCCAGATGATAGCTTATAGCTATGCTTTAAAGATAGCACATATTACCGTGCACTTGGTTACCTCCACATTTCCACATAGACGCAGAACAACAACAACAACAAGAACAGCAGCAGCAGCAGCAGCAAAGTGGGGAGGGCTTTATCGGAGAGGCAGAAGCAAATAAAGACTCAGACAGGAGCAGAGGAGGAGGTGGGGAAGTGTCGATGGGGGATGTTTCAGGTGTAGCGCCGCCATGCGCTAAGCTGCTGTGGGGTTAAACTGACAGTTCTATTCATATTTATATTCATATTCATTACTTTAAGCAGCTTTTCCTCTCATACTTTGAACTGTTAATGATTTCTTACGATGCCTCGTGCGTGTGTGGAAGGTCTTAGCTAAATGCACCGAGGACCTAGACATCACAAGTGTGTGAGCTTTATTTCGAAGTCAAAGGGGAGAAGCGGAAATGTACAAAAATATACGTGTATATAAAAGCGAATAGACTGGTGATAAGTACGACTGTTTTTTTTTTTTTGGGCTGAAGTGGGACCCTCAAGGTTTGGACATCGTTTCCCCTGCCAGGGCAGCGACCTTTAATCATTAAAGCGTGCAGTTTATAAATAAGTTAGTCTGGGTAAAGTAATGAAAGTGGATGCAGGGTGTAAAATGAGACACACACACACACACACACACAGTGCGTAGACATACAGTAACTTATTTGTTATCGTGCAACCTCTGAAAGCTGAGTGACGTGGTAGCATCCCTCTGGTCATCGGTCAACCAGCACATAGTCAGTCAAGAGAGGTACAGAGGTATCTGTATTCATAGGACATGTAAACCTGACATGAAGAACAAGCGTAACGGGCCGAGGATTTTACAATATCAGAGACAGAAGATGAGCTGTGGATGTGACGTCTGCTGCTGCTGCCAGAGTGCTATCTGACTCAAGGAGCTCAGCATATTTGGGGTGCGGTTTAATTGAGTTTGCCAGCGTAACCAGGCAGAACATCAAGGCCTCGGCTCAGGCCGCCGGCCAGGAGAGAGCCCAGCCGTGGCCGTCAGTGTGCTCCTTCTGGAGCCAGAGTTTGAACTCTCTCCTCCGCGCTCTTATTTCGTACATGTATTTCTGTCACTTCTATGTGTGGAACACAATGGCCCCCCCCCCCCCCCCTTTGTTTTAACAGAATCAGGTCGCCTCAGTTTCCATGGCAGCTGGCATTTCACTCAGAAACGCTATAAAGACCTTTGCTTTCCGCTGTGGTCAGGCAGCAGATCACTTGATGTTTGAGCGTAACGTGACCCCGTGTGTTTGGTCAGAAAGCCTGGTGGAATATGTAAATGTCAGCTCCATCCTCCTCCAGCCAACTTGGGTGGAGGCAGATGTTTAACAACCTGGGTAAATAAAGCCGCAGCTGTCTGAGAGACAACATCAGCAGCTGTCGTTTTCAGGGAACTAACCTCTGAGAAGTGCAGCAGTCACTTTGCTTTTCAAGCTTAGTTTGAGCCAACTTCTCCCGGTGAAGTTTCTGTCCAGCTACCAATTTGTTCAGGCAGGGGCAGAAGATATTCTAACTTGGCAAAGTGAAGCTGTCATCATTAGAACTCAGAATATTGGCCCTTGACGGAAACTCAATTAGCTGTAGAGATGTAGTTTCCCGCCCTCGGGCCAATCCCATGTTTCAGAGCCGGAGATCGCAGCAGTCAGAGGGTTCCTCTTCGGCAGCTCGGAGATAAGGAACCATTTCACTGGGTGTGACCTTAACTCCGTGTCATGAGGAGCCTGGGCTGAACCGTGACTGAGGCTTTCTCATCAGCACTGCGCTGCCTCCTGCAGGGGCTGATGTACGGGCAATAGCGTTTCCTCGACAGCAGAGGTTTACATTCAGGTCCAAACGACAGCACTGAGGGTTTGGATGGGTTTTTGGGGGGGTTGCTCTTTGATGAGCGTGATTTGCCATCCACTTGTATTTTTGTTCCAGCAAGAAATGCATTGCGCTGTATACAATGCACGAGAGCCCTTTGTCTGTTTGGTGCCTCTAGAATATCTGAACACAAAGGTTTTGCTCCGGTGAATTGGAAAAGAAAAGCGGCACCACAGAAAACGTTGTGTCGTCCTCCAATATGCAGTTGAAGGCGTTTCTGTTGAGATTTGCAAAACATGAGAGGGGGGGCGTTTGTTTAAATTCCCTCAGCAGGTGATTCAGCACAGCAGACGGGAGGTGTTTGTTGGACAGACATGAGAGAGAGAGAGAGAGAGAGAGAGAGAAGCCCATTCTATGTTTCTCAAGAGATGTGATCACAAGTGAACATTTACACCGGCGTGTTGTCTCCTGTGACCTTTGATCTCCGTCCATCGGTGGTTGAGGGGAAGTGTGATAGTCCCCCGCCTGCCTAAGTGTCCTGGGGCAAGATGCTGAACCCTGAATTGTCCCTCATAGAATACTACACTGTAAAAGAAGAAACAAGCGTACATTGCTCTGATAGCTTATCATAAAGGTCATCTGTAAATCTATGAAAACACAAACCATTACTTCACCGGTGCAAATAATCGCTAAGTGTCTTCAAATGATGTTTTTGACAGTTTGATGTGTTTGTTGTCGATGTCGGTCTGAGTGTGTGATAGCGTGAGCGGTGAAGAGAGAGGGAGAGAGAGAGAGAGGAGCCAGACGAGTTTATCTAATTAATGGGCCATTGTGGTCGCGGCCCCGAAATATTTAACATATTTGAAACTCTCAGAAGAGTGAAAATACTTTTGGTTCATTATGAAACTGCATTTCTTCACATGTGGCCCAGGACACATTTCTGTGGCCACAACCTCCCAGTGTGTTCACATTGTCAACACATGTGTCCTCCGGTTCCTTTGGGCGCATCCACACCTTGAATGGTGGATGCAGGTGAAAGAGACGTGTTGGTCAGAACTGAATATCAATTTTATTTACCCTACAATATCTTTGACACATGCATCCTCTCTATTAAAGAAGCCATGTTTTTTACAGTCACTCAAACTGAATTAAACGTCCTTGAGTTGAATGACAACTGAAGGGTACTTGTCTCATGTTTGGAAGTGGAGACGGGGGTGCAGTGCACAGCCTCACCAGTAGAGGCTGCTAGATCCTCCACACTGAACCTTTAAGCTGTTTATGGGATGGGATCCAAGCTCTCTGCTCATCTCCAAAACTGAGAAAAACCGCCAGTCCAGTCCAACAGTCCAACCACAAATATGTGTTACGGCATCATTTGGAACCGAGCTGCTGATGTTTTCCTGTGACACACCCTTTACGTACTTTTAGGCAAATGGCCACTTACTAGGTGCTTTCACAGTTTTCCACAGCACAGTCTTGGTCAAAAATCTGAACTGTAAAATGGTTGTTATTGAGAGACTCATAAAAACCAGCTTGTATGTAGAGCTGTTAACCATCTAACGTGACAATAAGCCACAGACTGAACGTCAGCCAGGGATTAGACGGAGCCGTTGCTATTTCCCCCTGCATGGGGGCATCACAGAACCACTTTCAAAGCAGTGTTGTGGCTTTTTGAACAACAACAGCAGCGCTCTGACTTTCTCTTACGATCTGTCAAAAGCAGTTGTTCAATAAGAGGAAACGTAAAGATTTTTATTTCCAATCGTCCTGACTCCTCTGTCGTCCTCGCACCAAGATGAAATATGAACAGAATGTGCTGTCGGTCGCTGCCTCGGTTATTGCTGCTGCCTTGTGGGAGCCAGTGTTCACGCGTCCTTATTTACAGCTACATCACCAGTTCAAATGATTAGTGTGAAATCCAATAACCAGGCTCTTTGTCTCTCTTTCCTTCCCAACACACTCGCTCTTTTATAGCGCGACTTCAACTTTCTGGATCGCCAACCCCAATAACAACCTCATCAACTGTGCTGCTGCAGGCTCAGAGGTGAGTTTCTCTCTCTCCAGCGCTCCACTCTCCTCACACTCGTCTGCGCTCGCAATATCTCCCCAGGTGGAGGTCTGTCTCATTACCGCGTTGCCAGGTCAGATTAATGGCTGTATACTCCTATTAACTTCAGAATCAAGCAGACAACAGACAGAAGCACCGCCGCACTTTCACCGTGATAGAGTGCCAATTATGATCATGCTCCTGGGATTTCACAAGGATACGGCAGGCGGAATGGAATCTCATTCATTCTCGCCAGTGTAATAACTTTTCTCATTTGCATTCCCATACGTGTGAAGAACAACAAAAAAACCAGAGAGGCTGACGTGTCACAGCCGTGGCTGTCGTTATGGATTTGGGAACAGGAATGCACCATGTACACAAATAAACCTCTGCATGGATTTTTGCTCCACATTTTCACTTGTTTTTTTTTTTTTTTTTGAACGTTGTGTACCTCCGGAAAATAAACGAATGAGACAGACAACACAAATGTGCAGATACTTGAGGCAAAGATTCATTTGAGGTTTGGGATCGTTGTTAGATGCAGACTTCAGACGTCGATGATTAGGTCACAGGTACATTTCCTGTGTGGTGACCCTGCGTCATCAGTTGTGCACAATGGCTCAGTAAAGCACAACAACTCCCCTGGCCTGCAGCTCCTGGATGCCAGCGCGCACGGTTTTTCATTCGTTCCTCCCTCTGCAGCACAGCAAGCATGTTAAAGTTCTCTCAGCCCTCCAGGTCCTCTGCTCATTTTCACTTCTCGACTCTCTTCGTGACATTTCAGACAGAAGGAAACGGGCTGGGAATAATTCTTATTTTACAGCCTGCCCTGCTGTGAGGGAATCAGCTGGCTTCAGATATTACCTAAAAACCTGAGGTTTAATGAACTTCATTTATGATAAGACACAGTTCCTGTTTGTTTGATGTGTGTGTCTGTGTGTGTGAACCCTCAGGAGACAGGCTTCTGGTTCATCTTCCACCATGTGCCCACTGGCCCCTCAGAGGGGCTCTACTCCCCTGGACACACAGAGCTGACTCCCATGGGCCAGTTCATCAACAACAGAGCGCATTCCAACCACAGGGTGAGTGTGAGCGCGGCTGCAGGTAAAAAACAAAGTGTGATCAGCGACGTGCGAGTATTCATCTCAGCTGCACAGACCGGAGGCCTTTATTCCACTCACTCTTCCATGAAAGGCAGGCCTTTGTTTCTCTGTTCTGAAGTCAGCGTGCTCTCACTGAAACGATTGAGGGCCGTCCCCCATTCTACTCACATAATTGTGTGATTTCTTTTGGATCTTTCTGATGTCCCGCCCTCGTCCTGGGATTAGTGGATGTGAGGTCACCACACACAGCTCAGTTGTGTCTCGCCGGCCTGGCTGCACACAGTGTTGTCGGCCAGCGTTACATAACTTGCCATAACACCGGCAGTTTCTGCTCTCTTCGTCTATATCGAGCAAGGTTCCCAACTTCATGGAAGAGCATTATTAAATTGTAGAAAGTCGTCATTAAACGCCTCACAGAAAGAATGAGAATGAAACTCGTGCCAACGTTCCTGTTTCAGTCCTTCCTTCTGTGGAACTAGAAGTCGTTATATCCCAGTGATCTGACACTGTCCCTTACTGGTTTATTAGCACCATTGTTCCCCATGACAAACCAGTGACTCATGATGTAATATTGGTTTTGAATTCATCTGTAATGAATCAACATGCAGGAAGTGAGCCCCCGCTGTGAAACAAAGGGAGGAGGAGCAGGAGGTGAACACCGGGCTTCGCAAAAATTGAGGACAGGCGAGAGAGCGAGCGCAGAGCGAAGAGACGCAGGAGAGAATTTAGAGGCGCCTGCGGCAGCGAGCGCGGCTCGTGCAGAGATTTATGAGGCGCTGGTGGAGAGGAAGTGTTATTGTTATCTCCCCTCTCTCTCTGCCCCCAACTGTGATCTCTTTTCTCCACTGCCTCTCTCTTTGCTTCCCTTGGTCGCTTAGAATTTGGATCATCCTAATAGGGGCATAACTCACGTCACCCTCTCACCCCAGGATGTTTGTGAGAGGAAAGGTCACGTCAGGGCCGTAGGTTGGGCAGGCACGGGAGCAGCCGAGTGATGGGCTCTATTTCTGGAGGCAGCCCACCGGCTAACATGGCTTTCTCATCACTTCACTTTCACCGAAGTTGGATTGAATGTTTCCAACCTTTTGGGGGGAAGTGAAACTAAAAGCTTTTTTACTTTACTTTACTTTACTTTATTTATCCTTGTTGTACATCAGTGAGGTATTAGAGGTGTCATTTAAGACATTTAAGACATGACTGCTGCTTCACAACATTGTGATCGGTGATAGCGTCCGCACACACACACACACACAGCCTGGTCATTTTTAGTTTCAGCTCCCTCTGAGCTATATTATTTTTTTCGCTGAAGGTCAGGGGGTCACCGCTGAATGGCGGCCTCACTGACCCCACCACAGACACTGTCCGGGCCAACCGCAACCGTCGGGAATTCATGAAGACAAATAATAGAAATGAGAACAGATGCATCGCACTCCCCCGCTGCCGTTGACTCGGACCTGCTGCTCAACTGGTTCACACGTGTCTGGGCCGTAAACGCTGCACCTCAGTCCTCTGCCACTGACCCTGGTTTATTGGTTGAAGAAGCAAATAAACACGTTTCACAACGACACTCGCACTGTGTTTCTGCATGAGAGGAGGAAATAACACAAACCAATGGCTCCAGCACAACTGAAAGGTCAGGCTTCATACAGAGTGTGACACCAGCTGAAAGCTCTGGGAGTCTTTTCATATTCTTTCTTTATATCCATTTCACACAGAGAAACGGTTCTGCTGGAGCTCGTAGTGGAACAGGAACAAAGTGTGCGAGCACTCCTCCAATCCATACGAGCACACTGGCCCCCTGCCTCCGATGTGAACGTTAGCCAACATCACCATGGTGACAGTGCAGAAGATGCATAGAAACTTGCATAGTTTTGAGATGAGATCATACCGTGGGTCACACTCCTCGAGGCTAGGGGATGTTTGTTGTCATGGTTACGTAAAAGATATAAGGTTAAGGTTGTGGATAAAAGGCACTGATTATCAGTTCCTATAAAACCCCTGGAGTACATCAGCCCCCCTCCCACCCCCCCACATCACCCTCTCGTCCATTCCATTGCTCCCATTATAATTATTACATCACATTGTAATGAAATATATGGGTCACAGTAAAGAGCTTGATGACTTGATGATGAGCTCAAGCACTTTACACAGAAGGTCACGACCTCCAGTGATTTATACAGAGAGGCCCAGTGGTTCCCACAGTGAGCAGCACCGTGGGGAGAAGAACTGGAGCGATCAGTAACAGCTCATATGTTCAAAGTTAAAATGGCTTTTTGTGTATTAATTGACTGACATGTCAATAAACCAAGTCAATGAGGTCATTTGTCTAGCCCTTGTTCACACAGTGGATCTCATGGGGCCTGAGTGGTATTTGATCCAGTTCTTTATGTTCCAGGCTGGAATGATCCTCGACAACGGAGTAAAGACCACCCAGGCCAACGACAAGGACAAGAGACCCTTCCTCTCCCTGGTTGGAGCCAGGTCAGTCTGACGTGTTTCCTGCTGATGTTTGGGTGTGAAGGGACCAGTGTGTCATCCTGACCTGACGCACTGACCGGCAGCAGGAACATGGCGATGTTCATGTCACGGCAGGAGGTCAGACCACGGGGGTCAAGCCTGAGCCTGAGTTTGGATCTAGGCAGCAGTCCCCTTAGGAAACCAAACGTAAACATGAGGTATCTCTGAAAATAACAAGCAGAGTTCAAGAATTCAATCAAAACATTCCTGGATCCGCCCTTGTGCCAAGACTTAATGGACCCTACCCTGGACCGTGTTCGGCCCGTCCACGAGGTTTCCAGGAAATCTCCTGTGAACCTGCTGAGAAAATCCAGACAAACAAAAACAGAGTGAGGTGAAAACACAGCCTCCTCGTGAGGTTTTTATCAGCATCTTTTTTTAGAAATGTGCAAATGAACTAGTTGAAGACTTGAAACTTGACATAAATATCTGGTTGACTGAGGCCACAGAGGAGGACTTTGGGAACTTCTTCCTGTTCACACCATTGTGTCACCTGAGAGGACACGCCCACATTCAGCCACAACGTCTCAGTCCCACAGTTACACAAGCAGCCAGAGACAAAGACAAGCTGAGCTGTCCCGCATTGGACTGGGTGCTCCTGTGTGTGATGGCATCACTGACTCCCTCCCGTTTCTTTCCCCATTTAAACAGTGTGGCGGGATGGATCCTCAGGGGGCTGTTGTTTAATTGCTCTGTAGAGACGCACACGCCAGCTGCTGCTCCTCGCCACCACAAACACATCCAGTGTCACTTTAAACACAAACTGGGATCCATCACTATCAAATCAGCGCGACTGGGGACATGCATCAAATGATCGTTAAAGTCCAGAGTGCACACGCTGAAAACGCTCTCCTTCTGTTTAGGTACGGCCCCCACCAGGGCGCCGACCCCTTCAAACCCAGAGTCCCCGCCCTCATCCACCACTTTGTGGCCTACAAGAACCAGGACCACGGGGCCTGGCTGCGGGGGGGCGACGTGTGGCTGGATAACTGCCAGTGAGTACTGAGTACTGCGTCTTGTTTACATATGTATTCAATCAGCCCAGGTCAGGAGATGTATTCAATGTTTAAATCAAACATCAGAAAGGCGACAGTAACTCTGAGCGCCGCTTTACAACTGGGGTGAGCAGAGACGCCGCCCAGAGGAAGCGGCGCCTTGCACCTGGAGGCGTGACTGGACAGAGACAAACTGCAGGGTTGGGAATGCTGTCTTCTAATGGACACTTCCTGCCAAATACTGCTCCGTGTCACTAAGTCATGTTCACCAACTGGCGTCAGCAACGTGACAGCGAACGCCAGCGACCTCCTCTCTCGCCGCACGCGACCCCAGCAGAGATGGTCAGAGCAGAGTCTCCGAGGAAAGGTTCTAAACTCAGGGGGCGAAGTGTGAGTGTGTTTGTTCACTTTCAGCTGAACGCACACTTTCAGATTGTGTTTTTTTTCCCCCCACATTTGATGACACAGGAGAAAGTAAGAAATTAATTCCTCTCTAATAATAACGGTTTATCTCTTCAGACTCAGGCTGAGGTCTGTGTGTGTTCACACAGTTACTGATACTGCTGCTCCAATATTCTCTTTTTATCTTTTCAGATTTGCTGATAATGGTATAGGCCTCACTCTGGCCAGGTAAACCCGTCTCCTTCTCTTTGTTTTTGCTCGTTTATTGTGTTATCTGCTGTCTCTCCCTGGTTTTATATTGATGTTCCTGGTGAAGTGCGGTAGGAACACCCGAGCGTGATGTGGAGCGTGGACTCATGGCTTCCTCTTCTTCATGAGTTTTCATTTTTAATGAATTTCTAATGAGCTCAGCAGCACAGTGATAAGTTTCTTGTTGTTAATACCTCAGATGAGATGCGTGAAACACACATTCTCTATAGTCAGATTCTACTTTTACAGTCCTGCAACTGAGGAGCCAGATGACAGGGAAAGTAAGAATTCAGTGAAAATGCCAGATTAATGCCAGGAAACATAATGTGAATGAAAGCCAATATCCAGCATGTGTCTAGCAACCCTGTCGTCATTACAATGCACCGATGAATGATCTGTAAAGCTGAGTTTGTTGCTGGTTGTAAGTCTAACGTCCTCACTCCTGTTCTCTCAGCCTCTAACTCTTCTTCCTCCTCTTCCTCCTCTCTGGCTGCGCAGTGGAGGGACCTTTCCAGACGACGACGGCTCTCGCCAGCAGGTGAAGAACTCCCTGTTTGTGGGTGAGAGTGACAACCGTGGGATGCAGCTCCCGGACAACCAGGTGTGGGGCCCCGGGGGCTCTGACCCCGCTGGCAGGTCCCTACCAAGGGCCATGTAAGTGACGCTCACTGTGTCTGTGTGGACGTTTTTATTTACCCACAAACACTCATCCGTCCAATCTGCAAACACGTTTGTTCAAAGCTGATTGAAATAACGTATTCACTTTTTAAAGCTGGATGAATATAGACAGCGGTCCTGGTGTCCACTCTGCCTCAGACCAACATTGTTGTGTATAGAAATGACAGATTTGCTGGGTGTGTAGAGGTCAGTAGAGGCCGTCAGAGGTCAACAGAGGTCATCGATCCCAACTGTGACAGAATCATGGATCAATCTAATACAGACTCAAATCCAATATCCCATTAAATGAATAACTTCAGTAAAGGTCAGTAGAATCTGTCTGCCCAGGTTTTCCTGCACCACAACACAACCAGACTCACGTATCACGTGCACAGTCATGTCACCTATGAGAGACGTGCTGAGCTGGAATACCACCTCATGTGTTTTGAAGCACACTATAAAATGCTGTAACACTGATCCAATATCTCATGGACAGATGGCCAATCCTGTCCGGTCCGGTCCAATCTTAGGTGCCGCTCGCTGTCAGAGAACAGAGGGAGAAAAAAGAGAGAGTCCTTTCTTGTGTGGGAGAAACAGAACTCCACATGAGCGGCTTCCGTTTGGATGCTTCATCTCTAGACTCTCTCTGATGGAACCGGATGAAGCCAGGCACATCGTTTATAAAGTGCTTTCACGCTGTGCGGCGTTGAACAGCTGACAGGGGCCACACACACACCGTGGTGCTTTTCTTCCCTGCACCAGCACTTAACTTTGTCTGACCTTGAGCGCATCAGACCGAATGGCGTGATGGTGGCACCTGTGGCATCGTCATAGTTACAGAGACATAATGAATAATGGCTCAAATGAACTTGTATATTTGATCCAGTTATATTTGCTGGTTGCTTCTGTCAGTTGATGTGTGTGTGTGTGTGTGTGTGTGTGTGTGTGTGTGTGTGTGTGTGTCTCCCGGCAGAGATTTTCCTATCCGGGGAATGCAGATCTATGACGGGCCCATCAACGTGCAGAACTGCACATTTCGTAAATACACGGCTCTGTCCGGGCGCCACACCAGTGCCTTTGGCTTCAGGCTCAACAATTCGTGGCAGAGCTGCCCCAACAACAACGTCACAGACATCACCTTTGACCACGTGCCTGTAGGTCTCAAAACAGACCACCTGACGGTGATGTGAATGAGTAGAATAATTCATCATGCATAACAGATTTGACCTAGTTGAAGAAGTGCAGAAGGTTTGAAAAACTACACGTGCATGAAATAGTCACCAGGAGCTTCCGTCTCCCTCCACTGTAGATCACGTCCCGGGTGTTTTTTGGGGAGCCTGGTCCCTGGTTCAATAAGATGCAGATGGACGGGGACAAGACGACAGTGTTCCACGACATCGATGGCTCGGTCAGCGAGTATCCCGGAGCCTTCCTGGTCAAGGAGGACAACTGGCTGCTCCGTCACCCCGACTGCATCGACGTGCCCGACTGGAAGGCTGCGATCTGCAGCGGCCACTACGCACAGGTGGGTGATCAGGGGCCGCGAACACACACACACATTTATATGACATACACACACCTCCCAGCTGCACGTTTGGGGCGGGGATAGACAGTCTATGTGCGAATTGGCTCCAAACAGCCGATGAAGAGGGAGAAAAGAGTCTCTGCTCAGAGCGACTCCATCAAGAAGATGATTCCTGAGTGCACCAATCAGAATGTGGAGCTCTCAGATCCCTGTGAGGTGCAGAAAGTGGCAGAAAACGTGTCTTTAAAAAGGGCAACAGTGTGGCTGCTATCGTTCCCTCCCCCTCTTTAACAACCCAGGGCCTGAGGAGCGGTTGATGCTATTGGGGGGCCGCGGCCCATTCAGGCCTGTGATGCTGCTTCACCATACGCAGGGAAGTGTCAGTTAGGAAGGAGATGGAGCAGCTCCTAGAAGAACTGAGGATGAGACACACACACACACACACACTGTGCCCCTCGTGTGCTGTATAGGCCAGCATGAATATCATTTGCCATTAGTTTTTCCACCCAGTAATAGATTATTGTTTTTAAACTGTATTTTATCACAAAAAACAAATAGTATTTAGTTTTTGATAAATGTGATTTCAAAAAGTCCAATTCTAACCACATATACTGTCGATGTTGTTAAGCATCTTTACATAAATAATAAAGCTGTTTTTATTGAGAGAGCAAACAATGCAGTGGGTCCACCCGAGCTGCATGTGCGTGTCTGTTAGCACGAACAGCTGTCTCTGGAAGAAATGTGGTTTTAATTAACACTGTCGTACTTTTACTGAAGCCAAACAGACTTGGTCCAGTAGTCGACATCGTCACAGGGATTCTCTTTAGAATATGTTGCCGCAGTTGAGATGTGAGCATACAACCATCTCCACCATCCACCGCTGTGCTGCGGACACACACACACACACACACACACAGCCGTCCTCTCCTCGAGTGCTCGACTGCCGTGTTCATTCCATAAACAGGGACGATCCTGCCGAGCTAATGACACCACTTAGCGCTGTGAGCTCGCCATTGAATATCTTTCATTTCAAACTTAATTGCTCCTTCTAATTGTTACCTGTCTGCCTTTAGCGCTCACTTGGTGGGGTTGAATTAAGCGTTCTCAGCTGACAGCGCGCTGCGTTCTCTTCAGATCTACGTGCAGACACGTAACCCCGCCAACCTGAACATGCTCATGGTGAGGGACGAGTACCCCGACCGACCTCTGATGCTGGAGGGCGCCCTGGGGAAGAGGAAGCACTACCAGCAGTTCCAGCCCGTGGTCACGCTGGCCAAGGGCTACACCATACACTGGGACCAGGCGGCGCCGGCGGAGGTCACCATCTGGCTCATAAACTTCAACAAGTCAGTGACAGCACACACTCATTCCACACTGCCGTCAGAGCGAGCTTATGACTTTCAAATGCAAAGCACACGCCCACTCAGAGGATGAGCACGAGCACTGTTAGCATCTAAACCTTAAATACCTCTGACAGAGCAAAGCGAACACGTCATCCCGTCGCTGTGGTTTCTGAAATAACCACGTTCTCACACTCCTGGCAGACGTGCGAGGAACCGGTCCAGGTTTCAACCAGGTCATCAGCAATGTAATGCCTCGACTGATAGGGGAAATTGAGTTTTCCTTCCTGGTCTGTCGGAGCTCATTTAAATTTGAGCTCCAACACACCGGGAAGGAAAACTTGCCGCTAGTCATTTAAATTTGAGCAGAATATCTGGAATGAGTTCAGCGCTCTGTCCTCCCCCCAGTTTCTCCTCAAAAGGTTTGGGGCCACATGCAATTTGTGAAAATGGGCTTTACTAGTTCGCTTTGATGAGCTGATTGACAGAGGCAGGGAATATAGAAAGGATTTGGATCCATGCTCTTATCGTCGCTGCAGATTCCACAGCATGTGAGTTACAGGCTAAACACAAAGCTGAACTGGGCCCTGACGTTGGACGGTATCACTCGTGGACATGTGCACAAGCAACAAAACTGAAATCAGTGTTTTGGCTTCATTTCTGGGAACGGTGATTTGGGTCAGTGTTGACATGCAGTCTCAGGTCTGCTCAGGTCGTAGGTTTTCAATCTGCGTGCTCATAAATGTGAGTGAAAGCGTTTATCTGTGAGCGTCAGGTCAAATAACCAGCGAGTGATGCACGGTGTGTTGACACTGCTAACGCGCTGCTAACGCGCTGCTCGCTCCAGACACCGATCCACCTCTCGGTCTGCACCAGCATTGACCTGTTTACACGTCTGGAGCTTTGAACACAGCGCGTAGCCGCTGGGCTTCGTATATTTCCCTCAACCATCCACGGTGTGATTTACAGCTTGTACTTTAGCCTCAGCTCATCTGTCACACTGTGATTGGAAACACCCAGACTGGGGAAGCAGGGGCGAGTGTAGAAGAGAACTCTGAGCGGTGGGTCAGTTGTTTGTGTTTATAGAGTTTCCCATTCACACAAATTCACACAGTGCCTCTAGAGGCAGAAGTTGTTTTGTTCTGAAGAAGCGCGAGTAAAAGTAGCAACTGTTTTTGGAGGGAAAAGCGCGTGGCCTTTATCCAGTTTATATGATGAATCGCAATCTGCCTAGAAAGACACGCAGAGAGCAGAATTCCTGGAGAGACTTGAGACAGGCTTGAGGAGTGCAGCCAGGAGGAGGCCTTGGCCACAGACCTTTCGCTCTGACTGTCAGACGGCTCGTGTAAAGATGAGATCATGTGATCTGTTTCTTTGAAGGATGCTGAGACATTAAAACGTTTGGTGGCAGGTGTTGGTGCAGTGATGCCAGAGGGACCTGGGTCCACTGTCACGGTCTCATTTAGATCATGTTGTTCACATTCACACACTGCGTCTACGCTCTGTCCCACACATGTGTCCGTGTCTCGCCACGGGGACACTTCTGCATGTGGGAATGTGGAGACTGGGATTGGACGAGCAACCTTTTGGTGAGAGGACAACCCACCCTCCTGAGGCTCGGCCGCCCTGTCCCGTGCTTCCTGACACACCCAACATGGGCACAATGCTTGTTTCAGACAGAGAACTCTGACGAGCCCTGAGTTTGGAGTGTGCTGAGGGGAGAGAACACGTAAACATCAGAAAATGGGTGACGGCAGGGGCAGTTAGCTGTCGAGAGGCATTTTGTTTTCCTCGCTGATCCCTCCTTAAAGGATTTCTGTAAATGGCGGGGCAGCTCCTGAGGCCGCGCGGTTGACGACAGTAATCTGACTGAAGCCGTCAGCTCATTCCTCTCGCTCCTGTTATTCACAGGGACTGACCACAGGGTGTGAGCCTCCCTGTGGGCAGCGTGGCCCTCAGCTGTTTAACTGTCATTTCAAGCACGCCAGCGATGGCCTGACGGTCCACCCTGGCGTGGACGGCGCGGAGCCAGAACTGTATATTTCCAGAGATGGCGAACACGCCGGCGACCCCATCGACAGTTGGCGCACGAATACAGCGAGCCTGATTCTCGGCAGAAATATGACTTGTTTCTCTTTGAGAACAGCTGCTGCCGGCTTTAAGGGTATTCTAACTGATTGTGGTTTAATGAGTCATTCAATCTTGATTTGTTCAGCTTGATGGATTAAAATATAGTCAGGTCCTCCTGATTTAAGGTTTGGCTAATACAACTTTTAAATTGGCTTTGTTGTCAGAGAAAGGTCAGATTTGGTTTGGGGGACTACACTGAATGTTTTTGTTTTTTTCTGAACAACAACCCTCTGTCCTTTGTGTCTGTTCATTAGAGGACTGAATTTATGATCTTGTGTTGTTGGGTTAAGTTGAACTGAGCTACAGTAGTGATGTAGGTCAAAGGTTAAAGGTCTTGTTTTGTTTTCTACTGATCACATGACCAACTCATTCCTCCATCTCTTCCCGTTCACAAGGAATGTTTATATTTAGCTGAAGAGACGGAGACAGGAATATCACGTGTGCTGTTAATTTGGATCTGATGACAGGACTGTAATGAAACCATTCTGTGTGTGTGTGTGTGTGTGTGTGTCAGAAATGACTGGATCAACGTCGGCCTCTGCTACCCACAAGGCACCAATTTCACCGTCATCTCCGACATCCACAACCGCCTGACCAAACAGACGCGCAAGACGGGCGTCTTTGTGAGGACGACGCAGAGGGAGAAGACGAGCCACTCCCACCTGAGCAGAGGATATTACTACTGGGAGGAAGACACAGGGTCAGACACACACCAGAGTCCTGATCTGTGTCGTTGTTGTGCCCCAGCCGGTGATGTCTGCTCTACAGCAGGTCAAAGAAACACAAGTGAAACGAGCAGACGGTTTATCCCATTCATGTGAATCACTTCAGGGTCAGTTCCTGCCTCAGATCAGTCGGTGTCAGGGAGCTGCGAGGGGTATTTATATCTCAACAAATGATGTTTTTCATTACAGCACGTCTGCTCCTGTGACAGACAAATGAATGTCCTCCTACTTTCAGCCACTTTATACGTTAGCACAGATCATTTGGAAGCTACACGGCGTCGGTTTGTTTTCTGTGGCTGCCAGTTAGTGAAGGAATGCATCAAGCGTTGCTCTGTGGATTGCAGCCTGCTGTTCCTGAAGGTGAAGGCCCACAACGACAGGGAGCAGTTTGCCTTCTGCTCCGCCAAGGGTTGCGAGAGGGTGAAGATCACCGCCGTCATCCCTAAAGGCAGCCCGCCCAGCGACTGCACGGCCCAGGCCTACCCCAGACACGCCGCGCTGCCCGTGGTGGACGTGCCCATGCCCAGGAAGATACCCAGCGCCAGGCTGGTGAGGCAGAGTGTGTGTGTGTGTGTGTGTGTGTGTGCATCGCTTTCTAACACAGAGGTCACCAATTTGTTTCGTATATAGATGAAGCAGATTCAAAACGTATGCTTATAAATGGGACTCATCACTATTACAGCAGAATACATCGATAACACTAATTTTAAAGGTGATCTTATATTATAATTCATTATAATTTAAGATATTATAATTATTAATATCCATTATTAATAATGAAAATATTGTGACAAACATGGGTTGATTCTATCTTATTATTATTATTCTATTTTTTTTAAGCTATTCTGTTTTTTCTTTATTTCTGTGTGAGCTAACTGTATCTTAATTGTCGCCCAGCACTCACCAGAGCACTTCCTGGAGGTCAAGCTGGAGTCCTACAACACTCGCTTCTTCCACATCAAGGAGGACTTTGCTTTCACTGAGGCAGGTTTAGTCTCATACAGTCTTTTTCTGAGCAGCTATTGGTTTGATTAGTGCATTAGTCCTGGATGGGCCAGATAACGTGATCTCAGCTGGTTCTCCCCTGACATTCCACTGGTGGTTCACGGCACATCCGTTGTTATTAGTCCGTTAGTTTCATGGGGGCTGAGCAGTTTGTGACCTGCTGCCTCTGGTCCCAGGTGAATGGGAAGAAGCTGTACCAGGCAGAGGACGGGGTGCAGCTGACAGTCATTGACGGCCATGACGGCAGCGTGGTGGAGAGCAAAGGCTTCAGGAACTCCATCTTGCAGGGCATCCCGGCGCAGATCGACAACTACATCAGCGGCCTGAGAGATGGGTAAGAAACTGCTCTGCTGCTGTCCAGCTTTGATTGACCATGTGGACCAGCCAGACGTGAGGACGTGCTCTCTCTCTCTCTCTCTCTCTCCAGCTCCATTGTTCTCATGACGTCGAAGGGCCGTCTGATTATCAGAGGATCCTGGACTAAAGTCCTGGAGCGACTCGGGGCAGATAAAAGCATCAAGCTGAAAGGTAGACGCACACACCTGCAGCATCGGAGCTCGATATGATCAAGTGGAGCATGAAGGCTTCTTCCCCCCCCGTGCTGTCTGGTGGGCAACGTGAGGCGGGACGCTCGGATCTGTTCCCTCACTTTAACGCCGTTTTGCCTCCCCGCAGATAAGCTGGCGCTGGTGGGCTTCAAGGGCTCCTTCCGCCCTGACTGGGTCCATCTGGAGGTGGACGCCGACCGAGCCAAGATCCACCAGGTCCTGCCCGTGCCCGTGGTGCACAAGATGAAACTATGAGGGGCACGAGCACAGAGACCATGTAGCCCCCAAATACTGACACACACTCACACACACACACACAGACGCACCAACACTTTCACACACACGCACACATGCACACTGCCAGCACTGAGGAATCAGCTGCTCCAAGCTTTTGGTCCTTTTTTGGGGGGGGGGGGGGGGCTTGGGGGGGGGGGGGGGGGTTCTTGAGGTTTGGCCGTCAGAATAATGATGTGACCCGGGAAGACTTTTCCAGTAGAGCCATCCACGCTCGTGATGAACTATCTGCCGAAGACACCCGCCATCAGTAGAGCGCCACGCCCCGCGGTAGCCATGTTGGACGTCTCCAGCTCTGTAGCAATAACGGCTCGTAACAACCACTGGAGTTAAAGGAAACATGGCCACCGCTTTACTAAAGTAACCACGGGATTGGCGAATGTGTTTGAACACTAACATTGTCCTGTTTTGAAAAAAACGTAATGAACTCTCTAAAAAAAGCTCAAACCATTCACTGGCTCTTCTCAGCTTCATCCATCTGAGCTTCAGCGGTCGGGACCTTTTGGCGTCGCTGCTGATGTGCCCTCACACCAACTAGTCACACACGCTGGGTTCGGGGAACGTTGGCATCTAATGGAATCGTTAGTGTTAAAGGCAGTGACAGTTCAAATTTCTCACCTCAACAAATCTGGCCATGCCGTCACTGAGGGGACAGAGGAGGAAGCGGCGTCGGGAGGTTTCACTGTGACAAGCTGCCACGATGCAGAGCAGATCTTTTCCTGCCAGTGGGTGTTTTCCTTTTCAAATTCATGATGCAATGCAGGAGCCAAGGTCTCTGCTGATCAATATGACTCAGATGACTTTGAATGCTCAGCAGTGGGTTTGCCTGAAACACCCCGGGGCCACACCCGGGCCTGCACCTTGGTACTGACCCAGTGGGACGTACCAACTGGGGTGTGCTTTGTTACAGACGACAGCAGAGGCTCTTACAATCATATGCAAATGTTTTGTATTAACAGTATAATACATATCAGCTGGGAGTGGCTCCAGCTCCCCCTCGACCCTCAAAGGAAAAGAAGAAGTAACGGTCAACTGATGTGCAGCACATTGCGTTCTGGTTGTAGCTGGACAGCTCTCCTACATACGTGTTTGGAAACCAAAGATTATGAATCAAGTTGTTTTGTTCCATATTGAAGGAATGAGATCAGCCGCAGAGGCACCAGGGGTCACAGAGTTCAAGAGCCAGAGCCTCTGAGTCAAGTGGGAGTTATTTATTCAATATTACGACAATTACAAACATCGCCAACACCTCTGATTGGAAATTCAAGGAAACAACCACAAGACGGTTGGTAAAGTCCTGCAGAACTACAACAGTAACGACGTATTGGCCTTCAAAATGCTCCTGAGTGGAGGAGTGGAGGAGCGGGAGGCCCTTTGCGTGACCTTTACCCAGCCGAGGGTCTCACTGCCTTTCAGAGGTCAGGGCACAGATACTCACCTTTGACCTCTGCTAAAGAGGTCGTGACCTTACAAGAATAGCACATCAGGCCGCTCTGCTTGACAGCAGTTACACGAGTGGAAACAAACAGCCTGGAACTATCGTCCTGCATTTGAAGGCAGCAAGTCAACATATATTGCTACTACAAAGGCTTGTGTATGATTGTGCTCGAGAGGAGACTGGGGCTGGGTGTCGCGGTTCCCCGGATGATTCCATTATTCCTTTGACTACGTGGATTTTTTCTCTCCTGCTTGTCGATACGTGATATTGTAAGATAGCGTGACTAACTACCGTCCCGTGCTTCAGCCATGGCCGCCTGGCGGTTTGATGCAAAGCTAACTGAATACGAGGGAGGGGTCAAACGTGTGTTTAATGTACATTGCAGAGAAGCGTCAGGCCTGCGCGTGTGACCCATGTAGACGTTGAGTAGATTTCTTTTGCTTTTATGAGTCGAATCTGTTTTCAGTGGGAGAAAAGAGAAGAGAAAATTCCAAACATTCCTCGTTTTGCATCCAGACCAGTGGTTGTGTCATCGCAGGCTCTCGCTCACTTGATATTGTGCCGTTTATTTTCTCCGTGTCTGTGATCCATTCGTCTGTGCTTTTGGAGTAAACCAGCAAGAGGCCCACATCAACGTAACAAGAAACAACAAACAAACAAGATGAAATGATCTAATGAATGTTAAATCAGGGAGTTTTAAATGTGCAATTTCCCCCCTTTCAAAGCGACAAGGAAATCTTTGTTCCGATCTGGCACGAAAATTAGATCCCCTCCCATTGCCGAAATAGCTGGTCTTTTTTCGGAGGTTGTTGCAGTAATTTCGTGTTTTGTATGTTCCGTGTGTTTTTAAAAATCCACAGATACCTAAGAGATATATTTTATACTTATTTATTGTACAGACACAGTCGGTCCAAATTTACAATCCTTTGAGTTGTGATGTTCTAACTGTCCTCTGTGTACACTCTGTGAGAAGCATAGCTCCATTCTCAAAGACTGATCCCACACACACACACACACACACACACACACGCAGTGTAGTGGCTTGTTTTAACTGTTCATCAAGTGGATGTGTTGTATATGTGGCTTAGGCTTGTAAAGTGATGAAGCTCTTTGAATTTCTTTGGGACTTTTGTACAGAAATAAATGATGATGCACAGTTTGCCTCCGTGTCCCTGCTCGTACAAAGGAAGCACACACATACACAGAACACAGCGTCTTCCAGATAACACAGTGCATGCTCACAATCATCCCACAATCATCAGCATTTGGGCATCAGATGTGATATAAAGGCACATTGCTCCATCTTTCGCCCCAATTCAAAAATTCTGGGATGTGATCTTGTGGCTGGTTGGAAGCTCTGGTATCCACATCAGTGCTAATGCTAATGTATGTAATGTATTGATCTAGCCCGTCTCTTATCGACATTCTCTGATTCTGAAACACTTAACATAATGAATTGATTTCATTCATTATATACAAGGGCACCGTTGGGTTCAGTATCTCGCCCACGACGAAGCTGGGAATCGAACTATGACCCACAGCAACTCCTCCACAATGCAAGCTGTTTGAACACGCTTACAAAAATGGCATCACATCCGTCATGCGTGAAGCAACGGAGTTGACCTTCAGCCCTCTGCTTTGAGAGAGAGTGACACACCTGGCCCAGGGCTAAGAACTCCATCGAGTGGCATGGTGGGTATGATGGGGGGGGGGGGGGGGGGGTTTGCTGGGGGGGGGGGGGGGGGGGGGGGGGGGGGGGGAGTTACCTGCGTAACTTGAAACATCTAGACCTATTGGCTGTACTAATATATTTAAAAAAACATCTACATACTTAAAGCACTTCACTGTTTGTTCCGTTGCTCTCCAGCCAGCTGCCGACTTTAATTCTGGCAGTCGACTTTAAATAATTCATAAAATAGAGTAAGGTGTCTCAGGACTTGCTTTTAGGAGACAGTTGATCAATCTGGTCCAATGTGGGCTAAATGAGCTCTGCAGCGCAGAAGGCAAGGGACACAGCGACACAGTCAGGCAGGTTCACTGTCAGTGAAGCGCTCACGACTCAAGACCCCAGAAGAAAGTCCAACTCACAGGTGAACAGCGCCACCATGAGGCAGAGAGAGAGAACCACCAAGAACGAGAGCGGGGGGGGGGGTGTCTGTGTTTTCTGAGTACATCTGTGTACAATACTCTGTGTGCACCACACAGTCCTCTCAGGGAAATTAGAAAGGACACAGCTCATGTGATTATATAAAAAGGTTTATTTTCATGTTTAGTGGAAAAAAAAATCAAACAAAGTCAGGTGCTTGTTTTGTGTGAAATCTTGAAGTGCTGACGTGAGCAGAGCGCAGCACGGGCTCCTGGCACGTAACAAAAGTCCAATGACATTTACTGAGTACCTCTAACACCACCGGTGCCTTGATTGGGTTTCATTCGATGACAATCTAAAATGAACATAGCTATTAACTCACAACTGACTGATAAGGGCGCGTGACCACTGCAGTGTTTCTCAGCACATCACTGAGCAGTGGTTCCACTTCAGCAGCGCAGGTGAAGACACTGGACAGGACAAGTTAGGTCACTCCATTTCCGTCTCTGGCCCCCTCCCAGAACACGGTCTTCAGACGACACACGCCTGAGGCCAGGAGGAAAGACAAAGCCCCAGTGACTCCTCATCTCCCTCTGCGCTATCTCCTCACAGCTCATTTTTCAGAGGACTGGCGCCGTTCCCCTCAAAGTCCGGCTTCTTGCCGTCCGTCTTCTTCTTGCTCTTCTTCTTGGGGTTGACTTCATTCTGATTATTTTTGGCACTGTCCTTCTTGGCAGCCTTTCCGGGGAAAACCTGTCCCTCCACTGTGACATCCAAGCAGCGTTCCTGGGTCACAAGGAAGTCCTTGACCTCCCAGGCCATACTGCCGTCTCGCAGCATGAAGATCACCCTGTTGGACCCCACCACGAACCTGCAGGGGGAGCACACGGTTCATGAATGCAGACCGCTCTCCGTTGCAATGTGACATTCAGCAAGTGTGTTGTGGTGATTCAATTTGACTCTGTAAACATGGTAACATCATCCTCTTGTAGTAATGCCAGTATTATATTTATATGTTATTTGTTTGTTGAGTGAATGGTAGTTATTTCTGGATGTCCCCTCGCTGTACATAAGCTGATCTACAAAGGAAAAAAAGACAATCAACAAAAAGACTTCTCTTCATTTGTATTTAGATTCTTTCTTAGATTTCATTCTTCTAGTCTTGAAGCTCTTCACAGTACAGTTTGCCATGCGCACACACACACACACACAGGGTCCATGTGAGTCACTACCTCTGAATGTCAAAGTTGGCGTTGAAGAGGCTGCCCTGCCACAGGCCGGTGAGCTCCTCCGTCTCTTTCTCAGTGGGATCCCCTGACACTGTGGCGAACACCATCAGCGTCCTGCCCTTCTTGGACATCTTGAGCAGCTGCTCTGGCTTGGAGGGGTCCACCTTGGAGAAGTCGACAGGGGGAGGAGACCTCTTGTGTTCTGGGAGGTCACCTTCCTCGATGTCATCGTCCTCCTGCGGAATAACAGATGTACTGAATGTATATAAAAGTACTTCTGTCTGGCTCGACAATGCCTGCCCTCAACACTTGGTGGCTCTTGGTGGAGGGGTGTGTGTCCCATCTCATTGTAAACCGCTTAACTTTGTAGAAGCAGGCGGAATGACCTTTCTCTTACTCGTGTTGAATTATTATCACTGCCTTCTGAAAGTTTACTGCTAACGTGAAGCCTGAAGTCGTCTTGATACGTCACAGCCACGTCACAGTCAGGTGACTCACCTGGGCAGCATGTGATGGTCGGGTAGACGGATATAGTTTTATTATGGTTGTACTGGTAAATGAGCCTCTGCTGGTGCAGGAAGTGGTCAGGGAACACAAACTGTGCAGAATCAATGAAAACCTACAGCTCAGGGTTTTCCAATGATGGGGGGGGGGGCTGAATCATTAAAGTACTACACATGTGTAGTAACACCTGGCCGACACACTCTCTCCTGATAAGAACTGTGTTCTGGTCGCCTGTGCACACACTCAGGCTGTGAGACATCTTCTCCACCCGTACGACTATGAACCGGGGGCACGTTAGCCCGCCGCTCGGCTAGCATGCGTGATGTGTGCGGGCTGACGGAAAGAGAAGCCGACCGACCTCCCACTGCTCCAGCAGCCGCGCCATGTCTGCGTCGTTGTAGTCGCGGATGTCCTTCTTCTTCTTCTTGGCCTTGTCTTTGCCGTCGGCCGCTGAAACGCAGAGCAGCCAGGCGCAGAGCAGCAGCAGCGCACATCTCCACCTGAAGTCGGACGCCATGTTTACAGATGGTGAGTCCTGATTGGCTGTGCGGTGTGCCGGTCACGGGACGGAAGCGTTACGTCAGAGTTGTAAAAGGCCCGAGCGGCAGCCCATGCGTCATATGAAGGAATTTCAAAATAAAATCGCAATGACGAGAAGATGTTTTTGGGGTGCTTCTTAAAAAAGGTAAAGTGTATCACAGAGTTTTCTCATCCTACATTTACATGAAGCTCACAGTGGGTGTTTTTTAAATATATTTCTTCATTCAAATTCTAAGATAGTATAAATGATAGTAAATGACAGCCGCATCCATCTTCACACTCAATGCAGAGTGTCAGAAAAGGAAGAAAAAAAGTCCACCTTTAAACCACAAACGTCATTTTACTGTTCTGTGTAAATGTCACATGTTATACAGGAAGTAGAAGCTCACCACAAAATTAAACTAATGTGTTCAAAATGTGTTGTCTGAGTTGTCTGTTGCAAACACACCGGCCCTCAGTGTGTTGGACACGTAAGATGACGGACGTTGTTGATTTGGCCTGATACTCACCAGAGGAGAATCTCTGAAGAACTGAACCACCTCTCTGGCCAGCTCCACCCAATGGCACTGGGCCCGTGTAACCACATGTACTGACTCACAGTGTGTACTCACAGCCTCCTACAGAGGAGAGGGCATGTGACCATGCAGCAAACCACCACCTATAGATTTCATGTCTTACTGTCTGGCTCTTATATTGTTTATTTGCGTCCTTTTTGGTGAAAGTGCTTCAGAATTCCATGGATATAAAATATGTTTCTTGGTCTAAAAATAAATTTTTAGATATTTTTTTTTTGTTACAAATATTTTGGAAGAGGCTGATATCTATTCAGTCGATATCAGACACACTTACAAACACATTATTTTCATAATGAGAAGATATTGGCAGATTTCACTATACTATATATATAATCATTCAATAGAACTGTGTTTATTTCCAATAATAGTGGTATTATTATTATTATTGCTCTTTCGAAACTATACTCCAGCTTTTATTTTGAAGAACGCAGCTTCCGGTGTAGCTGTAGCTAGCGAGGCTAGCGGCTGTCTTGACGCAGCAGCGATGTCTGACGGCGGCAGTCAGTCCTGGACGCAGCCGCCCTAAAGCCTCTCCGACTGCGGTGGAACTGGACTCTCGTCCCGCGGCGCCCTGAGCGAGGCAGCGGCCAGGTAACGCACCCGGTGTCGGCTTATCTGCGGAGTGAACGGCGCCCCGAGTTGCTCCGTTGCTACAAGTTCGCCGAGTCCAGCCGCGACCACACCCTCCCCGCTTCCTCATAGCGCGGCAGCGGGAGCGCGCAGCCCCGCTTTGAATCCCCGGGAATAACGGCCACTTCTCCCCGCTGCCTGCCCGCGTCCGTGGCCGTGGAACCAGCCCAAGCGAGTCGGGTTGAATGCCCAGAAGCCACCGACTGGTATGGATGTGAGGACCAACTTCCCACAGAGGACATGCGGGGCCACACACTCTCCAGTCCTGAGTTAAGACGCGGAGGAGGAGGAGGAGGAGGAGGAGGACAGACGGACGATGCATATGGAACCGAGGCGACCGGAGCAACTGCTAGCGTATAACCCGGAGCTCTGTCCGAAAAAGAAGCGGTTGAAAGCGGATTGACGGCTCGGTGTGTGTGGACTGGCGCCCCGTCGGTGGAGTTTACTCGGGGGAGACTCGTGAAACGATGGTGCTGGAGGGAGGCGCAAGTCTTCCCGCTACCCAGAAGAGCCGCCCGGGTGTTGCCCCGTCTGGAACCAGCATGAGCACGACAGGCCGGTCTAAGTCAGCGGGAACAAGTCGGACGAGGTGTTGGCGTTGTGTCCGGCTGCTGGTGGACACTAAATGAGGTCCTGTTGAGTCAAGAAAGACCCTAAAAAGAACTGAGTTGACGTCGAGGTGATGTTTTCTTGCCTGCAGGAGCAGATGTAGTTCCAGTTAGGAATGTGTTCGAAAGAGCGAGGAGCTTCTGACATTGTTTTTACAGCCTTATTCTCAATCCGCACATTGCCTGGTCCAAGGCTCCCTGGTGGCCCCGCGGCTCGTTCCTGAGTGGATTCTGTCAGCAACAAACACCTGTGAATGTGTTCCACCAAGTCCTGGAACTACAGCGAGGAGATTGACTGTCTCACGATAACCAACTGTGTCGATCAGGGCATTTAAATTCATGAGCTCATATAGCTTCTAACACTTACCAGACGCTGGTCAGCTGTGTTACATGGTGACATTACTAAAAACCCAGACTGATTACTGCGAGTATGCCAGATCATAGACTTGTGTTGTTATATACTTTAGAGGCGCATTAGTAAACAGTGAGGGCGTTATTCAAACCTGGGTTAATGCCGTAATTGAGTTCTGCCTGTTCCACATGTTTACATTGAGAACCCATGTCCTGTGTATCAACATAATACTCAATTGATTTTATTCTGAAGGAATTTAAGGAAGACCGTTTGGCCAGTTTTTATTTTGAGGAGTTTGTAAACGGCAGCGAGCTGACGCTTTTCTTGGAAATGTCTGACAAAGTAACCGATTAATCGAACCCCTCCAGAAGAGTAGTTTGACCCTCACCCCCACCCCTCCACCCCTCCTTATTATGGCTAGTGGTGGTTCTGGCAAATCGGCTAGCGAGGGATCAACCAGCACACCCGGTGGCAGTTTGCAGCAGAGGAAGCGTCTCTCCTCCATCTGCGACACATGTAAGGGCAAGATGCAGCTGGTGGCCGACCTCCTCCTGCTGGCCAGCGAAACCCGGCCAGTAATGACCCACGAAGGCGTGGCAGTGGCCGACACCTTCGACCAGTGCCGCGACACGGTCATTGCCAGGACTAAAGAACTCTCCATTCTCACCCACGACATCCAGAGCCAGCTCAACATGGGCCGCTTCACCGAGGTGGGGGACCGCCTCCTGGAGATGGCAGACCTCGTGGTGTCTCTGACCGAGTGCTCGGCCCACGCGGCCTACCTTGCAGCCGTGGAGACCCCCGGCTCTCAGCCCTGCCTGTCGGGTCTGGTGGACAGATACAAGGTGACCCGCTGCCGTCACGAGGTGGAGCAGAGCTGCGGCATCCTCCGAATCACAGCCCTGCCAGACCTCACCCCCCAAATCCTTCTGGAGCTCTCTCAAAACATCTCGACCAACCTCAAGACTCTGACAGACATCTCGTCGCTGGCCAGCGAGAGGTCCCGGGACCGCTTTGCCAAAGAGCAGTTTAAGTTGAGCGTCAAGAGCATGAGCACAAGCGGCACTGCCTTCCTGGCGTGCGTCAAGGAGGTGAAAACCCAGCCCAGTGAGCTGACCAGGAACCGCTGTGTCCTTTTCAGCGCCGCCCTGGTCCAGGCTGTCAGCGCCCTGGTTGGGTTCGCCACCGAGCCTCAGTTCCTGGGGCGAGCTGCGAGTATCTCCACTGAAGGGAAGGGGGTGCAGACTGCGGTTTTAGGGGGGGCCATGAGTGTGGTTTCAGCCTGTGTCCTCCTCACTCAGGGCCTCAGGGACGTTGCCCAGCATCCAGAGAGCAGCTCCAAAATGGCAGACTATCGGGAGCGTCTGCGTAACTCGGCGTGCGCCGTGTCGGACGGCTGCACTCTGCTCACTCAGGCACTCAGAGAACGCTCCTCTCCACGGACTCTGCCGCCAGTCAACTCTCATTCTGTGAATTAGCTTAGGAAGACGCAACATGATTCCAGTCCCATTTCCTATTCTGACGTACCAAAGAGACTCACTTGGGTTATCCCTGTTCATCAGGTTTAGACTCAGCGTAACATCAGCAGAAGGCCGTGGCTCTTGCGCCTGTTGGTGAAAGTCAAGTCGGATCAAAGGAGCACAACAACCTCCGCTGCATGGTTTGGTGCCGCGCTGGATGTGTCCCAAACCGTGTCAGGATTGGACCACTTAGCAGACAGCAGCCTTCTAAACCTGAAAAGTTTACCTCAGTTTTCAGCTCCGGTGAAAACACCAGCCTTGATGATGGATGTAGCCTTACTGTGTGAACCTATGGTTGGCTGAGCTGCTCAGCGACATGTGCTTTGTGAGATTGGATAGCGTGATCACCTGAGTGTCTCAAATGTGTTTTTTCAACATGTGTGAATTCTTAATGGGTTAAAAAGCTGCTGTGAGTGTGTGCCATAGGTTTTACACTATCTACCAGATGTCGCATAGTATTTTAAAGTGTTTTGATCATGCATGTAAAGGAGTATTTATTTCATCTATTAAAATGTTTTTTCTGATCTATCGTTGTTGGCTAACATGCTTTGAGAGGCCGATCAGATTTAAATGATCAGTTCACCCATATAACACCGGAGTACTTTGGTAGTGACTGACGCTTCTGTTCTTTCCAATATGGCACCCACATTTTAATTTTCTTATCAAAATAATGCTTTGTAGAGGATTTATAAGTCAATAATTGTGGATGGGAATTTTTGTAGACCATCATTTTCATTTAAGTTGACATAAATCAAGATGAACAATTTATAAACATAACATCTTTCAGCTCTTTAAACTTCAGCCACTTCATCTTAAAACTTTGACAAACGCACAAACCAGACTCTGCAATGTTAAGTGTTAACACTGAAAATACAAGCAAATGGTTGTGGTGATCTCAATAACAGTTTAGCATGTTTTATATCATTTGGCCTTTTAAAGCTAAATTTTGAAAATATTTGAAGCAAACCTTTGCCCAAGTCAAAAATACTTATTCCTCTTAAGATAAAGGATGTTACTACTCTGACCTCAGGTGTGTCCATAAAGTACCACGCTACATGTCCTGTGTCTCAGCGATGGAGATTTTAAACATTTACAGTCAGGAGATGCAGCTCATCTCTTTGGTCACACATTTAAAAAAAATAATGATTAAACATCGTTCCACCGCTGTGCTAATGACATATACTCTGTCTCTCTTTAATGTTTCTGATCATTTCAATTTTATTTGTATAGCACCAAATCACGAGAAAGAAGAGATATGTAATAAACTCTACGTTATCTCCAGGCACTTATACAAATGTATAGAGAAAGCCAACAGTTGTAACAATAAGCTGCACGTTGGGAACCTGAGCCAGGCTCAGTGTGTGCGGCCATCTGCCTCAACCGGTCGGAATGAGAAGAGCAAAGAGAGATAGTGGTGAGGGGGGGAGAGAGAAACCAGGAACAGCATCAGGTTTCAGCTCTGACAGACACGTTGTTTGCTGAACGCCAGGAGCAATAGTAGAAATAACAATGATAACAAAAATTGTTATTGCTCTGGAATAAAAGATATCGGCAGAGAGACAGAGCGAAAGTGAAAGAGAGACTGTAAAGGGAAAGAAAGTTAGTGAACGGTGGATAATGGATTAGAAAGATCTGGTCATCTGTTGCATCTAATTGCCCCAGATGCATGACTCGTCACTTTTTCATAATTAGTATAATAAACCCCTGAATGTATTTTTCATGCCACAACATGAAGTCAAATCTAAATCACTGCTGAAATACCCTCAGAGTAAAAAATACATTTGTACAAGTTTTCATATATTCTGATACGTCAGTGCCGTACTGGTCAGCAAACTGACTAGTACACTAGTTAATTGACAAATTGACACGTCATTAAAAAGTACTATCATTACACTGTGTCTCAGAGGGTTCATGCCACAGCGACGCTTTCACGATCGTCCGATAAAATCAACCAGGTGACATTTTGTTGACCAGCAGAGCCTGTCCTCTCACTTCCTGTATCAGTAGACGTGTCAGTGCACAGCCTCGTGTCGTGGCCTCACACATCAGCCGCCTGTGTTCTGTGCGGGTCAGCCCGGGCAGCCGCTCTCTGTCTTCTGCAGCAAAGCCATGATAAGATCTGAGTCCTGGCAATCTCTCACAGCCCAAATGCTCTTTTAATGAAATGCATCAGGTCAGGATGTCCGTGCTGCAGAATGGGAGGGTGCAGGTAGCTCTGACATGACTGTGGTGGGAGGTGTCTGCCAAGTTGGGCATCCTGAGAAAAAGAGTTTTGGATGCACGCGGCCTCACACTCATAAACTGACTGAACCCACGTCTCGGCTTCAGGTGGGAGTATCAGCTCCCAGTGAATCTACCTGTGAGGGAAGATTTTTTTCAAAAGTTTCAGAAATATTTGACGCGTGCAGCTCCTGCTCCTGCTGTAATAGTTTATTTTAAAGACTAAAGTTCTACTGCGTGACAAACATGAACCTTCCAATAAGTACTACATTCAAATTGTTGCTGAGTCATTGCCTCATCCTTTCTGTGGCGCAGAGGACGGGCTTCTCACTCTTCCTTCCCAGCACTCGGCGAAGCCACAACTGTTGGCCCCCAACAGGAAGCCTATAGCCTGCGCTATCAGGAGTGGCTTCCTTCACTCGACATATTGTTGGAGTCGTAATTTCAAGCAAGGTTTCGCCCATTTCCTGCAGCTAGAAGGGAAACACTTGCCTATCCTCTTCCCCAGGGGGGCCTCCCATCCCCACGGCGATGGCGACACCCAAGCTGCCGCTGGTGGTCGGGTGGAGGCCAGCGTGTGTGGGTGGAGCGGCAGAACACAGTGAGGATGCCTGCCTCTGTGCAACCTGAGAAGAGTAAAGTGATCCTGGGTGAATTATTTATGTTTGGCTGATTCTTTCTCTGGTAGAGTTACAGACACGTCAACAGACACGCTGTCTCACCATACCTGCAAATGTTCAAATGAATAAGAATAAAGCCAGCAAATGACCTGTGACCCCAAACACAAAAACATCATAGTGCTTCATGAAACCAGGATGATTCATGGTATGTATCCTATCCCAGTCCACTGCATTCACACCTGTAGAAGAAATACTGACGATATGTCAGTGATGTCCCTGTTATGGTGAGTGGGATAATAACATGGGGGGTGGGGCTATAACCAACTACAACCATGACCACTCAGTGCAAAGTTTGCTTGTGAACCTGGGCTGTGAAAGGATGATGTTAAACTGACAATCCAATGACAAGTTAGTGGCTATTTGAGATGGGAAACCTCGGAGTAGCTCACCACTGAGAGCTAAGACAAACGCGGCAGACAGCTCCAAACCAGAGCCCCTGAACGGAAAACAACAGCCTGCTAAGTGTGAGTGTGTCGGTGTGGATCTGGGACCCAGATTGCACAATACAAACATTTGGAACTGGCCTCCAACAGCCGGTGTGAGGAGTTGACAAAGGTCTCGCTCCCTATGAGAACACTGAGCAGCACATGGAGACAGACACGTCTCATATGTTCATCACACACACGGTCGCTGCAGTTGAACGTCACCTACGGTTGGTGTGACTCACCTGGCTCCAGACCTTCGAACATAGCTGTGTCTGTGACGAGGACCTCTACCCCACCTCTCCTTTCCTTTTCCTCTGACCATGACATCTTGTCTAGAACGTTATCTGTAAAAGCAGGAGGGCTGCGTGCGTCATCGAGACACACACACAAAAAAAAGTAAAAAAAATACCAGCCCCAGTCAGGTCGACCGCTAATGGAGCAGAACCAACCTGGGAGTTCTCCTGGGCCTGAACTGAGTGTCAGCTGATCCCAGTTAATATCTGCAAAGCCAATTTAAAGGACTAGTGCGTATGACATACAGTTGTCTTCAATGTGAGGACATGGGATTCTGTGAAAACGTATGAAGCGTTCCATATTTACATTCCCATGGGGGCTGGGCCGAGCGGTCGCAGCACAGTGCTGCTGCTTACGGAGCTGAGCGGTTGTTCTCTGGCCTTGACATCTGCTCAGTTTTACTGAAAACACCCCGTGTTAACATCCAGCCGTGCACAATGTGGAAACTTGGCCCACGCTCAAGTCCATTTTTAATTCCAGGTCCAGCCCTTCTTTGGCTCCTGGAACAGTACACAACTGACCTTTGACCTCAGCCGCACTGAGAGCCTCTCTTTCCTTCAGACCTGCCGGCTGGGTGCTTTCACACCCACGCGCCGACCTTTCGACCTCTCGAGAAGTCTTTTTGGATGAGGCTCCCTCTGATGAGCAGCCCACTCCCCACTCCGCATCCTGTCCCGGCCCCACCCTGCTTGCTATTGTCCTCGCTCACAAACACAAACATTACACAGGACTGGGCCTCAGTCCACCTCTGCAGCCACTGTTTCGACTTCATTGGGAATTGCCTCATCCCTCGTCGCTGTGGGAAAGCGTGTGTGAGAAAAATGCCCTTGTGATTTCCTGCTAATGCGAGCGCAGTCCGCATATCCTGTTCCTGCCAGGAGGAGAGGCAGAGGCTTAGTTTTGATCCCAACTTCCTCTTGTCTTAAAGCCAGGTGGAGGGTGAGTGATATCACCGCCATTAGAGCGAGGATACGTTCTCGTTCCCTGAAATACATTTAGAGGGAATACACGACTTCAGCCAGTGTCCATGAGGACAGTTGAAATATTGATATTATCCTTTCAGGACCAACGCATATTCAGCATTGGCTGAACTGCTCCTCTTGACCACCTGATGCCAGGTAGTGACGATGATCCTGAGTACTGGTGGTTTACTGGTTTTAGCCAAAATCACAGTGGGTGCAGAAATGCAGAAAATATTCCCCATAGAAAACTCAGCAGTGATTTGTTTCACAACAACATCTCCTTGGTAGGAATTTTTTGGAAGCTTTTGTTGTTTGATTTTCAAGTGCAGATTGAATAGTGAATGATCTGTGTTGTTTTCTAGTCTTGAGCGGTTTACACCACCCTTATCTTAAATGAAATGAAATCCACTGATGGTTGGGCTTAGTTGTGTAAAGGCACATGCCTCATTCTGACAGCAGAGGGCGCTCCATACCTGACAAACTCCTGGTGAGTGCATGACGCAGGGTGGTGTTTTCTGAATTCTAGTCTAGGATGAGCTAATATCACTGAAAAAATATGTTTAAAAAATATGATGTTCAGAAAGAAGAAAGAAATCAAGCTTAAACATTCTATCCTGTTTAAAATGCTCTCAGTTTTATTTGAAAAATAAATATAAATATCCGCCCCTGGACACATGTACGACTGTCAGTGGGCTATTTTAGTCTCTCCATCAAAACAATAACAAAAAAAGAGTTGGTGACTTCCTCAGAGCGGGGGAGTTGATTAGGATTCCTTTTGAGCAGGAGCTGAATTCTCCACACAAGTCTCCTCCTCTTCTAAACAAACAGAACCTCGATTGAATCCAGTAAAAACACCAGCTGCGTGTCAATAATCAGACTTTCTCTGATGCTGTGCTGCACACGAGACGTTGCTAAGGTTTGCTGAGCTGGTTCATGGTTAAAAAACCAGCACAATCTAAAAGATAAAAAATAGAAAATACACTGAGACACACAATGTTCTATGGTGTTACTGAAAGCTAATCAAATACAAGACACAGTGTTCTTCGTGACACTCTCCAGGCCTGGACACATCTGGAGGGAAGGCATCAAAATAGTTCCAAAGAAGAACAAATGTGGGCCATCGACACATGTGGCACGTTATGGAAGCAGAAGGAGGGAGGGGGCGTGTTGGTGTTTAAATAGAGGCTCAAGCACGGACAGTGTCCCACAGAATCAGAGAGACGTGTCAGTGAAGTCAGACTGAAAAGCTTTGGAGTTTTTATACAAATACATCTCCAAATAATTGCTTGTCTCTCCACAGGGAACTTCTGCTACCTGCAGCGACACAGACAGGCCACTAGAGGGAGACACAGCAAAATGCGCGGCACAAACAGGACGTGACTCAATTAGGTGCAAAAAGAAGAATCCTGTTGCAGATGTTGTGAAGGGGGTGGACACCTCCCTCAGCTGACTCCACTTACCGCGGTGGATGAGAGCCAGGTGTTGTCGGACAAAACAAACATCCTTCTCATCACTGAAATCAGAAGCAAGGCCCAGTGCACGTGCACGTGCATGTTCAAGCAGGAGGTGCATGATGAACAAAACAACACAAAGCTGAACAGCCTGGGTTCAAAAAGTGACTTTCAGAGAAGAAGAAGAAGAGCCAACATGTAACTTTCCCAAAGCACCCCCCCCCCCCCCCCCCCCCCCCCCACACACACACACACACACACACAGGCTGAATGAAGTGACTTCACTCTGACTGCTTCTCTCCATTCACGGGCTCTGCCAACGTCAACCCAACATCTGTGTGTTTACACCACCCACCCAACCTGAGAGCTGGATCCATACTGACACACACACGCTCAGCTGAGGGGTGTGTGTTGGTGTGTAAACTGGAGGCAACCACAGAGAATCTTTTCATGCAGCACACACACACACACTGAAAGACTACAGCCAGTGTGTGATGCAAAGGAGGTGTGAGGTCAGGCAGGAAAGGGGCAGTGATTTTGGGGGAGCTGAGCTGAGCCTCACTGAGACTCAGTGTTGAGCTCTCCACAAACGAGGGGGAGGGAAAGAAGGAGAGGAGAGGAGAGGAGGTACGTTGACCAGGATGAGCTGCAGCGAGGAGTCCGTTCTCTGAGCGTCAGGACGCCCGCCTGCCTTCATCCCTGGGACCTGCCGTCTGTGGACGCTGGCTGAGAGGCAGCATGATTGACTACGGTAAGTTCACATTCCACTGCTCATGGTTTATCGAAACCATATGTTTCTCAGATGGAAATTCAGCTTCCTGTTGCCTGACTTTTCCGATATTAAGATGAAATGAGGAGGAACAGTAGATCATGCTCTTGTCCTGAGGACTGGATGTGTGTGTGTCTGTGTGTGTGTGTGTGTGTGTTGGGATTCATGCATTCACGCAAACATTGCATACGTCCATTCTGAGGCAACGTGCACAGAACAAACAGCCCTCAGAGTCCAGAATGAGATGGTCACAGATTCCTGACTCCTCCTCCCGCAGCCAATCATGATCCCACGGGTTCAGACTTAGATTCGACCACATGGCCGTGCACGGCCCGCCGCTGTCATTCCACAACGTGTCGGCGGCGGCGCCTCCCTGGAGCGGCCCCTGTCAGGGCCAACCAGAAAGGCACGGTGGAAGTGGTGAGGCGTGCTGTTGGATGTCATTTAGCTGCAGCTCCGCCTCTCAGGCTGGAAGAAAAACCCCCAGAGAAAAGTGCAAACAACACACACGTTGTTCCACAGAGCAGCAGCTCCACCCTCTGCCTCCTCCGTCAGGGTCCCTGCCTCACTCATGCCACAGGCGAAAAGTATGTTTTCTCTCAGTGGACACACACACACACACACTATGCAAACATGTGTGTGCAGCCTGTACCCGACACATGCAATGCTCCCCCCCCCCCCCCCCCCCTTATATCCCCCCCCCCCCCCCCCCCCCCCATGTCCTCACAGGGAACAGTGTCACTGCTGTGAGCCATTGCATCAATAGAGGACTGTGTGAAGGGGAAAGTTGGACTCGCCTTGACCAGAGCGGACACAACACACACAACAATTACACGCACAACATGACAGCTCCTCAGTGGAGTTGTCATGCCCCCCCCCCTTTAGAAATGCTCCGTTACCTCAGCAATAAAATAATAAATGAATCTCTGAATGAGTCTCTGAAGCTCTGAGACCATGGTTACTCCACAGTGGTGCAACCAACATCTGGAGTCTTTTTCATCTCTAGGTTCATCAGAGGAAGATGGCGGCACGTAAACCTGTTGACTTCAAGTTCAGTCTAACACCAAAGTCAGTGACTTAACTGTTCCATTGATATCGGTAGTAAATTCAATTTGATGACCGTGCATCCGAGAACAAGATGAGTCAAGATATTTAAGTTGAACAGTTACACGTCACGGTGGCCTCACTTCAGCAACAGGACCTGGGCGTGCCAGCACTTCATCATGGAGACCTGTTTAGTGGATGGGACGTATTGACCATTGAAATGTCTCATCAGCCACTCTTCTTCGTTAGTGATTCAATTTGACGGCTGTTGGACTTTGTTGCTGGAAGCCTAATGCGGCTAAGCTACGTGCTCATCTGTAGCACATGTGCACTGCAGCTCCTGAGGAGAATGGAGGTTCCTAATGAGTCTTTGTTTGCTCAGCAAAGCATTTAAAACCAACTGCTTGTGTTTATTGACCACACTGTTTAACGGCAGACTAATCAGGCCCCACCGCATCCACCAGGCGTTGGCAGGCCGGGAAGTTATGACCTCACCAGGATGAACGCTGCAGGTCTGATAGATGTTCACATTCGTATGAGTTCCTTCCAGAGCTCTGCCAGTGCTCCCACTGTGCTGTCAGGCATCCAGCTCACAGGCCTCCAGCACAGAGATCATGTCTCTGCTTCCTGTCTATCGGGCCAAGACAACAGCACACTAATGCTCCATAATTGCTAACACACTTCCAGGATCAGAGCCGCTGATTCACCGGTAAGACAAGTCTGTCTCTCCAGTCCTGTTGGCTGGGACCTGAGGCTTATTACTGCTCCACTGATTTATTTGTTTATTGCTGGTGCACACAAGGTAAAAATCTCCCAAAAGGACCGAGCTCAGGCAAATATGAGAATGAAAGTTGTGATGTTGTTCTTCTTTTTTGATCCTTGACCGTGGAGATGGAGTGACATCCTGAACGAGACATGGCGGCTGTAGCGTAGAGCGGGTTGGTTGCCCTCATACCAGCAGCTCGATCCCAGCTTCAAGACCCCAGTTACTACAATTACACAACCAACACCCTCCGTCCCATCAGCCCCGTGTCGAAGCTTCACCCCCAAAACACGTGAACACCTGACAGAGGGAGACCTGCTCAGTGCATGATGGGAGCAGTCTAGGTTAGCGTTATAGTAGCCCTGACTACAAGCCTTAGAAAAGGAAATGATCAGTTAGCTAATGTTGCTTTGGTCTTGATGGAAATAACCAAACTCCTACCCAGGACGTGTCCAGACATTAGCCTCAGCAGCCCAGCCCCCCCTCAGACCTCCAGCCAATCAGGTGGCGAGGATAACAAGATAATGGTCCCGGACCAAAGGCCTTATGGGTTTCAGAGTTTGCTCTGCACGTTGTTTGCTAAGTGTTCTTGGCGAATCGGGAGAGGCCCGCTCCACCAGAACGTATAGTGCTCTCTGGGGTGTGAAGCACCGATGTATACGGAGCATTGTTCACTCAACCCCATTAATGGGGCTGTGGCTAACACCATTATCTGTTCTCACATAGTGAAGCTTATATGGACCTGAACATGAAGTGACCTGAGTGAACTCACCCTCCCCCCTCCACCACATCAGCTGCTGCTGTTTGAGTCATGCTCCACGTTTTCAGAGATATACCACACCATTGTGTGTGTGTGTGGGGGGGGGGGGGTTGAGAGAACTTCCCTTCGAAATACAAAAACACTTGTGTCTCCGCCATTGCCTCAGCATTCTTTGAGAACACTTATACACGCGGAGGCAGACTGTCCTAACTGAATTGTCTAATTGCCCTCCAGAGCGTCCCTCTCCATTAGGCTTCGGGCCGGCTGGGAGGAGTGTGCTGGTTCCTGAGCCCCCGGCACACACACACACACACACACTGACGGCAATGCCTCAGAGATACTCCCACCAGAGGAGGAAAGCCAGCACAGCGGCTGCGAGGAGGATGGAGAGGAGACGCAGGGAGCAGGGGAAAAGCAACAACAACAACAACAACAACCCAGCCAGCAGCCAGCGCTCCAGGAAGCTGGCCATGCTCTCCAGGTACCAGCAGCCCTGCATCTAGGGTGCAAGGCACATGTACATGGTCTACTAAGCTGGCTAAGATGACAGTCAGCACTAGATAGAGTACTTATGTATTTCAGTCTTCTGTTCTGTTGCACAGCTTGCACGCTCATGTGGATCCTACTTGAAATACTGCATCAGACCAGTAGTTATGGTCTTGCAGTTACTGCAATGAATGTTTTTCTCTTTGTTTATCCGGCTCTGTCCAGGTCCCTGATCCTGTGTCACTCCAAGACAAACGACGACGGCGCGGAAGAGAAGAATGCCGGGGAAACGGCAGACGGGTGCAGGGCGCAGGGTTCAAGGACAGATGTGACAGCTGGAGTTCCAACAGGACACGGGGACACAGAGAACGGACACTGTAGGGTGACCCAGCGTTCGGATCTGGGGAAAAGAGGAGCGGGAAAAGAAGAACACCAGCTCCTTCACACCCACACGCTCAGGGAGAATAAACGAAGCTTGAGAAGATCCTTCAGCATCAAGGTACGACAGCAAGAGTTCACAGTAACATGACATGTATTAAGAAAAGCCTGTTGAATGAGTCCATCGTAACCCTGCTGTCCTGCTACGTCTCACTCCAGGGAAGACTGACGTTGAGGGTCTACATTATGTCATCTGTCTTGTGAATATTTTCGTGGGCGACAGCAACAGTTACTCAACGTCTTCTCCACGTTCCTCTATAGAAAACTGGTTCATGTTGAGAGGGTGTTTTCATGGGATGTTTGCAGAAAAGATGCTAAAGGCTCAGGTTTGCTCTGCCAAGGACAAACAGTCCTTAAAAACAACAAGTCTGATCATCAGAACCAAGACGCCTCGATTCCATTTAACATCAAGATCCGATTCTTATCTCCGGAGAAATTTACAAGATCTTTCAAGATTTGTACTCAGCCTATAGGTTCTATCCCTCTAGTAAGTTTTATCATGAGTTGGCCTTTGGACTGTGCATGTGCTTCATGACATGGTCAGATATCACGTCTCCTGATTTAGTCCTGACGATGCACCTGAAACAATTCATACAAGAGACTCTTGGAAAGAAATGTGTAGTTACCGTAAGAGCCGCTGTCATAAAATGCTGCTGTTTGCTTTCCTTTTATCCCACACTTTATTCCCTGTGCTGATCCCTGTAAGTTATTATAAACAGAGAAGTAGAGAATCCTGGGAACTAAACAGAAAGGAGAGACAGAGAATAATGTCCGTGTCAGTTGTGTTTTCCAGGGATAACAACATTCATGGCATGTTTGAATGCACGTGACTCCTGCAGACTCCCAGTAAAGGACGACCTCCCCATCAAATTACCACCACAACATGTACTGTTCAACACACTGTCCTGCTATTGCTATATAAGCAGGTTGTTGCTACCACAAACTGCAGCTGTTTTTCTTCCAGACAGAAGTGAGTGTTTGTTGTTTACCTCGGTGGCATCAGCCCTGTGATGTACTCTGTGGAGAGGGTTTCTTGTCTAAATGTAATGATAATCACATGCCCTGTGTTGGTGTGTTAGGTTCAGAGCTGTGACTGGCCTGAATGTCAAACGTTCACACAAAGACAGGGTTTGTTGTGCTGGCTCTCTACAGCTCGCCCTCACGGCACATTCCCCTGATGGCAACAAGGGGGTGACTGTCGGCCGCTTACCGCTCACCTCACCAGCCATATACACTGAGGGGGTGTTGTGTTGAGGCAGAGGTCGGTGGCCAAGGCTAGGTGTCTCTAATACTGTCACTATATTCACCACTGACAGTGGAGAGAGAATCAGAGGATACTTCAGCTGGACTGCAGCCCGGCTGCTAAACACCCCGAACTGAGGCTGAGCCCAACAGTAATTTAATAGAGCGGTGTTTTCCTCTGGGGCTAATTCAGGCCAGGTTACACATCAATCACATTTAATCACCTACGAGAGAGAGAGAGAGAGAGAGAGAGAATCATGGTCCTGTTTGTGCCTTTCACATTGGGACAAAGCAAAAGAAACATTATAAAGATGGATGTATTCATGATGTTCTATGAGAAACAATTGTAAGAATTTATGCAATTGTTTGATATGATTACACGTTTACCTTTATTATTGCTATTTACCTATTTAACTTGTGTTTTATAGCACTTGCAGTATGTTTCACCAGCTCACTGTGATAAAACCTTTATATACAAACTTCCCTTTGACGTTGTTGCTAAAACCTTTGATAATATTCCTAATATTTTATATATATTTGGTAAATGTGTGAGCTATCCTGTAGTTTCAGGCCTTTCCCATGGCTTTGTGGCTTCATGCAGCAATGAAGCAAAATGAGCCACACCATTAAAACTGCGTAATGGGTTTTAATATTGTGGCTGATTAGTGAGCATGGTCTTGTCCCATAAAGCTAACCTCTAAACACTGTGGCCCTATAAAACCTCGCTGCTGCTTTTCTCCGTGCTGGGCAGTCAGCAGATGATTGATATGCTCTCATAGCTGCCTTAGACCTTCTACTATAGAAGTGCCCGAATGCTATACATGTACATGTGTTGTTACAGGAGAGCAGCATTTGGAGGATGTGTGTAGCCACAGCGCCGGCCGAGGACACGTGTGGACCACAAATGGCAGACAGCGGTGTTCAGACACAGAACAGAGACACTGTGGGGCCAGAGAGCACTGGAGGGAACCTACACAGGTGATAAAACCCAATACCACAAGTCTGAGTGGGGACAGATGCACTGGGTTACGTAGCAACATAAACCTGTCCATCAGGCTAAACGTGGTGGACGAGCGCTGGAGACCCAATGTCAATTATTTATATTTGGATATAATGTGTGTGGATGAGGAGAAAATGCAAATTATGTGTTCATATTTAGTCACATTGGCATTTTACTCTAAAGTGTGCACGCCCTGTCCAATGCTGCAGCTCCTCTCTTCAGTCTCTGTCAGAAACACGTGACTGTCTCTTTGACAGCTCCCTCCAAGTCCAAAACTGCTTTGTGGCACACTTCAGTCACGTCCTTTTCTTTTTCTATCCAACTGCATTTTCTCAATCTCAATGATCAGATTTGTAAGACAGGATCACAGTACATGTGCGTTTAAAAGCAGCCAGGTACCTTTTAGGTAGGTTTTGTGGTCGGGGCTGTCGGAGCTCCTGGGTTTTCAGCTGTCTCTGTGTTCTTGCTCTCCAGAGGCTGCAGCTTCCCGAGCCCAGACAAGCTGGCACCCTTTAACGGACGCTTTCTAAGTGGCGGTGCTTGGATGGATGGCGAGGCAGCGCAGAGCGTTCACATTAAACCCTACAGTGAGGTAATGGGAGTTCACACGTGAAATGGCCTCAGTGGTAAACACGGCACACTTAGCATGTTGTTGTTGAGGTGTTGGCGAAGATAAATAGTCTCTGCAGTCTCTGTGAATACAGTCCTCTCTGCACACACAGCCCCGACCTGCTGGTGAACATCAGTGCACAGTCAACGGATATACATATACATATTATTATTATTGTTGTTGTTGTTAATAATAATAATAATAATAATGTCATCATCATTAATTAATTAATAATATAAAAAAGTAAAAATAATAATAACATTAATTAACAAAAAAGACCATGTTACTGAATTGTATATATGTATATGAATTATATATATTGTATGTGTGTGTGTGTGTATAAATAATTCTACATTGGAATTTCAGAAAGCCTAGAAAAGACTTGGGGCGTTGTGGGAATCTGACACATTCAGGGACAAAAACAAGTCATGGAAAGTTACGTAATATTGCAGGTCCTGTAAAATCTTGAGCTTTGTCAAATACTTTTTCTACGTGGCGAGGTGCGGTGAATGAGTAGCACATGCTGTAGATGTCATCAGAGGCGTGAGGGCTGAACGCAGCACGAAGCATTTTCATTGCTCCTCTGCAGCCGCGGGGCCTCACAGAGAGTTTTTTCAGCTTTTAAATTTAAATTGTATTTTTGTTCCTGCTGCTCCGTGTAGACCGTTATCATCCTGCCAAGTCTTCTGGGGTGACTTTTAAGAGTCTACAGAATCCTTAACGGCAGAATGAAGCAGGAATGCAGAACAAGAGTCGTAGGAAAGAATGTTCTGAAGACTGGGGCTCAGCTGACTGTGTCTCGCTCCAGACAGAACCAGGTGGGGGTGAGATCTGCAGAAAGGAAGTGGTGACTGCTGACAGTGTCACCTGACCACTGTTCTAAGGCTAAAAGTGTTTTTTGTTGCGGCGTCCAGAGAGAGAGAGAGTTCCAGCCTGAGGAAGCTTGTGTTGCTGTTGTTTATGTTTGGGCCCCAGGTGAAAGCTCTCTGTGTTCCGTTCTCACTTCAGGGGCCACATGAAGACCCTGTCCATTCACAGCACCCTGCTCTCGTTTCCCCATCAGACCCAGTGTCATCGGCCGGCTACACACACCAAGAACTTGTAGCCAACAACAACCACCTCAAGGTAAACTCACCTGTAAAGTCTAGTGTCACACACCTTTGTGTTTAAGACTTTGTCTGTTTGCACTCCCTGTCCTCCTGCAATGGCTGTGTGTGTGTGTGTGTGTGTAGTTACCCATCCCAGAGGTTAATGAGGACAAATGGGGAACAGAGAAGACTGAGCAGAGCCCCCCAGGACAGACGGACAGCAACAGGACACGGTCAAATTCAACCAGTGAGTACAGAGGTAACAGAAAGAAACTGCTTCATTCACCAGCTGCTGCAGTTTATATGAGAGCGAGCAGTGTCTGTCTGTGCCCTAAAGCCAGTTACCTTCAGTAACCATGGTAACCACGATGGTGACAGTGGTTGATTGGACGTAGGAGCCAGTCAGTGTCCAAGCTGCAGGATCAGACTGTTGTTAAAGGTCTGGTTTGTCTCCGGCCGACACACTGCTCACACACACCAGCAAGTGCATCTGCATGGATTCAGAAACGTAAAGAACTGAATCAATGCTTATCTCACTCATCTTCAACGTGTGTCCAGTTCATCACAGGGCTGACACACAGACACAGATTAGATTGACCTGTGACCCTGACCGTGGGAGGAGAGCGGCGGGAATGTTTCTCTTAACAGTGAGAATTCCTCCGTGTGCTCGTGAGGATGAAAGTGTGTGTGTTTGCAGGTGTTCAGCCGTACTGGATCGGCGATTTGGACAGCATCATCATGAAGAGCCCAGAGCTGTACAGCAGCCATCCTAATGGGAGCGGTGGACTCTACGGGACCAGGAAGTCTCTGTCGCAACAGCTGGACTTAAATCACGGCACCAAACAGGTGCATGCTTTATTCTTTATGTAACTGCAGCGTGATCACAAAGGTTAAAAAAAAGCACTATTTCCTCATTTAAAGACCAGGACAGAAATGATAAATGATGTTTTGTGTGCAGCGGCCGTCCCGCTCCCTGAGCTCTGCCCAGCTGGGACACTCCTGCAGCAGCATGCAGCAGGCCTTCATCATCTGTAACATAGTGCTGATGAAGGGCCACGGCAAGGTAGGAATCACGCTCCACTGCCTCTGACACGTTACATTGTGAGCCTGAGCATCGTCCACCATCCTCTGACAGGGACGACCGCTCATCTTCTTTCACTCTAGTCTCAGTTCGTTTCTTGTCTCGTTAAACGGTGTAAAAAGAAAATGCCATTAACAGTGTTTCTGCTGCCTTTGCCAGGGTCTGGGCTTCAGTATTGTGGGCGGGAGGGACAGCATGTATGGACCAATGGGAATCTATGTCAAAACTATCTTTCGTGGAGGAGCAGCTGCTGCTGACGGACGGCTGCAGGAGGGTGAGGAGGAGGAGCGTGAACATGGAGCTCACAGATAAATTAACCCTAACAAACGAGCAGCTGTTTGTCCCTCAACACTCAGGTCGTGTGTCTCTGTGCAGGTGATGAGATCCTGGAGCTGAACGGGGAGTCTCTGCATGGGTTGACCCACGATGAAGCCCTGCACAGGTTCAAAGTAAGGCCGCAGCATTAAGGCCCTAACATGACTATGCCACATACTAACTGTACCAAGAACTCATTTTTCAAGAAAGGTCAACCCAATCAAATTCATGTGAAACTATTTTAGTTAAAAGTGTTGAGGCAGTAAAAATAAGGAAGGCCTCGTCATCATACGTTTTTAAGGTCAGACCCATACATGTTCAGGCATGTTCAAATGCTTCGAGGTGTCAAATGAGTCGGACATTTTTATTGATTTGTATTCCTCACTGAACATGACATGGTCATGATGGTTGTTTCCTGGAGAGCTGCAGCTGGGCCTTCGTGGTGACGTGTACAGTGCTGCGTGCTCCACAGAGAGCTCCTTGAGATGCACTGAGGCTGGAAAGGTCGACGTCAGCTCAACTCTAGGCTCATGGAGTGTCTCCGTTGTTTGTCCCTGTAGGAAGGGGTGTTGGTAGTTAAAGGTTAAAGTCAACATTGGCTTTACAGTAAACTGCGACTGACTGACAGCATCTGAAAGCACTGATATGGAACCTGAAATGTGTCGTGCAGCAGATCAAAAAGGGCATGCTGACTCTGGTGGTGAGGACCAGCTTGCGCGTCGGGGCCCTCTGTGGGCAGGTGCAGGTGGCCCAGCTGTGCAGGTCGCGCTCTCTCAGCTCCAGCACTGGCATGGCCAGGGTCAGCGCTGACATGGGAGACTACAACTACCTCAACACGCTGAGCGTCCCGGGGCAGCCCGCGAAACCCAGGGACCGCATCATGATGGAGATGGTCCTGCACAAAGGTATAGGCCTTATGTTTAATTAACGCATCGGGGGGCTCACATAACAGTTTTCCTTTGAATCCCTAATGCAAGGCAACCTGCAAATAAGCCCCGCCTTCCTGGGGAGCATCCTCTGCAGAGAAGCCGGGCTTCGCCAGGTCCTTGAACACATCACTTCAGTAACTTGTGGTGTTTGTCGATCATTTGATAAAATGTGTGTTAAAGGCCTTAAAAACAGCTGATACCAGTGGCGCTGTGTGGACGCCAGTTCTCGCTCAGCTGAAACATCACAACGTGATCTGCGTGTGTGACGTGCAGAGGCTGGCGTTGGCCTGGGCATCGGGCTGTGCTGTGTTCCATCTGGTGACGGATGTCCGGGGATTTACATCCACACCCTCTCCCCTGGATCTGTGGCGCACATGGATGGTCGACTGCGGTAAGAACTAAAGCCTCTCTGCCATCCAGCGTCAGTGCACCACGATACAACCAGTGTCATCTGTATACACGTGCGTTTACTGTGCTGTCTCCCTACCTTCAGGTGTGGAGACGAGATCATGGAGATCAACGACACTGTGGTTTACAACATGGCGCTGAACGACGTCTACGCAGTCCTGAGCCAGTGCACACCAGGGTCAGTCCACATCATCATCAGTCGCCACCCAGACCCCAAAGTAAGCCACTCTCCCACAGCCACCGCTTTTCTTTGGCTAAAGGGTCTGAAGCCTCTGCTGGTTTGCTGCTAAAGCTCATTCCTGGACTCCACCTCTGCCCTCATCCCTCACTGCGTGTGTGTGTGTGTTGGGACAAATACACCCTCAGGGTGTTGCCCTGATGCAGGTGATTGTGTTGAGACATGGGAGTCAATGGGGACTGCCTCTAGAGGCCACCCAGGGAACTGCAGCTCTAGGCAGCATCGGCCTCATGGCTCAGACTGAATTTTTTTATTATCATTCCATCAGAGTTATACTGACCACAACAACAGCTCTTTAGAGGACACACCCACAGGCTCCTTCATGCCGTCGTGGTGCCATCCCTCTGCCCTCTGTGTCGCAGGTATCAGAGCAGCAGCTGAATGACGCCATCACGCTCGCAGTGGAAAGCAGCAAACTGAGGAAAGAAAGGAGCCAGTGGAGTATTGATGGTAAAATATTCCTTTGTTCATTATTCATAGTCGCATGTTCCTTGTTTTTGTCTGGTTTTTCTGTGACTCCTCCGTCCCTTTCCCCAGATTTTTTCACTTCACAAAACATGGTTTCTTTGCAGCTATTGATTTTCAGTCCTCAGTGAGCAGCTCCATGAAAGTCCCCTGCGTTAGTTTGTAATCCTTCAGAATGACGGGCCCTGCCACAACACAGGCAGGTTCAGTCCCACGTAAACGCTTATAAACGGTTTCCTACGCTGTGCGCTGTCTCAGGGCTGCGCAGGCTGGAGTCCTGCACCCACGGCCGCCAGAGGTGTGAGCATTGCCTCGAGAGGAGTTTCAGTCAGCTGACGGTGCGGCGGGCGCAGAAGGCCATGACCCGCTCCTGCAGCGACAACGCCAACAGCCACCACTACAACCGCTGCCTCCACGCGCACAACCTGCACAACGCGCACCACAGCCCGTCGACGCGCGTCCACAGCCTGGACACGCCACAGGTTCACACACGCACCGTGAGCTGATCGTTGCCACTCCTTGTTTTCTCTGCATGTTTTTTTTTTACTGTGTGAACATATGAGGTCAGTGTCTCCAGACGTTGTCTCTTGTCCTGTAGTCTGTGACGGACACGTGGTCGGACAACAGACTGTCAGTGCCCATGTATCCTGATGAGGACTATAACATCCCATACAACTCTCCTGCTGCCAACGTGTCCAGTCAGCAGGCCCTGGATCTGGCCTTCAGGAGCAAGGTACTTCTTTCATCCACCCATCCATCCATCCATCAAATCAGACTTGACACTGTCCACTTGACTGGAACTGGATTTGAACTAATGTCAATCAAACAAATCTGAATATGACAACACCAAGCCCGTCTTATTTTGCAAGGGCAGGGCACAGAGTCAACATTGCACGTGGTACACCGCAGCACGTTGTGCTAAGTACTCCGAGCCCTTTGCAGCACAGCTTTATTATTCATCCGTTCAGACATGAATTCATACACGTGCAGCCTTTTCTCGCACATTTCTGGGGTGAGGCGTTTTGCCCTCTGGATAGTGGCCAACAGGTCCTATAAGTGTGATGGACTGGGTCTGTGTGCAGTCCAGCTCCAGGCTGAGGGCTGTTCCCCGTCGGTACTGTTGGCCTCAGGATGTGACCAGTGAGGAGGGCTACAATGGAGACTCCAGTGGTTCCAGTTCACCGGGGTCACCGGTTCGAGACGAGGGACTGGACTATACATCACGCACCAGCTGCCAGGTACGACGCTGGGACGGCAGGTTGTGGTCTGAGCTGTGTTGTTCTGTCCTGATCTGCTGTCTCACGCCAGAGCTACACAATGACGACACATAGGTGGAACTAGACGTCTGCGTTGCTTTTATTCACGGGGCATTGCAGAGTCGCAGCGAGAATGTTTACATTCCTTTCTTCTAACTTCTCCTCGCTCTGCCTTTCATGACACTAACTCTCTTTGCTCCTGTGTGCCATTCATGCTTCTCCCTCCGCTGCCTGCAGTTCTTCAGCAGCATATACAGAGCCGTCCAAAAGATCCTGAGGTTACTCTTCAGGAACGTACGTCAACTGATGGTGGCTCAATGTTCACGTTCTTAAGGAACGCATGCCACGTGCATTTTGCTTTTTATGATGTCATGAAACCAAATGCTGTCTGTATAAGCGTCACAATAAGAGGGTCCTGGGTTCGAGTCTGCATGTTGCCTCCATGCTAAAGGTGGGAATGGTTGTCTGTCTCTGTGTGTCAGCCATGTGATGAACCCCCCCCCCCACTCAGGAACTTTGGAGATAATGAGATCAGATTTGGGAAATTTTACTAAATTATGCAATACTATACATGTACTATGTAGGCTTATACTCTGTAGTGCTTAAAATGAATAATTAATAGTATTATTACTTTTGTCAAAGCCTGGATGAGGCTCACTAATCTGATTTAAAGTTGAGTCTCGCTGTGAGGCGGCCTGGTCTGCTGACTGACCCCAGTGACACTGTCTCACTCTGCAGAGGGCCACCTCACAGTGTGTGTGTGTGTGCATGAAAGCATTGCATGTAGCGGCGTGAATCGTGCTTGCTCTTGAGCACGATCAGACGGTTCGTAAGGAGCAGACGAAAACGGAAGCAGCGCACGTTACTGCAGCTCTGTGGTTGCTGTAAGAGAAGCTACAAAACTTCCTGTTTGTGCAGCAGGAAGGAGAACGACTGAGAGAACCGTCACAGGGGAGCCGAGACGATTTGACTCAACGCGACGCCGCCGCCTGCCCTGACGACAGGCTGCACGCAGGTAGGTCGCGATGCTGCCACCTCACCCTCCTGTGCCTGGATGGTTCCTCACAGCTGGTTTTTAACAGTGTTTGTTCTAAGTGAGGCTGCATTTCCTGTTTGAGGCAGGGCTCCTCCGTACAGGATGTAGCAATGGTGTTCATCTGAAAGTGTCTCCTCTCTTCCTCTCCTCTCCTGGCAGAGGAGTCGTCAGCGGCGCTCTGCTCGCAGCCAAAGAGAGGAGCTCTGAGGAGGCAGGCCCGCGTCGAACATCGGTCCCAAGAGCAGCTGCAGGATCCTTGGATTCGCCTTTCAGACTCGTCCCCCGAAAAGCTGACGGAGCCCCCCCGCACGCTGCCCGCCACCATGAGCGATGAAGAGAGCCCGGCCAGGCTCAATGGTGCAGACGTGACCTCAGACCATCGGTCCAACGTGACCCCTGACGACACGAGGAGTGAAACTCCGGGATCAAAGCGGGGGCCCCCGGTGGCTCCCAAGCCCGCCTGGTTTCGCCAGAGTCTGAGGAAAATACGAGATGAGAAGGTCCGCGAGAAGCCTGACAAAGCCGTGGGCTTCAACAGGAGCTTTGCAATCAGAGCGGCTTCATCTGGAGCCAACCTGTCAATCAAACAAAAGATCCACTCGTTCGAGACTTTCTCCAGCCCAGAGAGTCCAGTGAGGGGGGGGCACAGGAGGTCCGTGGCCCCTTCTGCCTCCCTTCCTCTGATGGAGAAGGGGGCCAGGAGCGACCAGGCCTTACTTGAACCCACGCACGGAATCGCCAAAGAGATCCAGCCCCACCCAAAAGTATGCACTGAGAAGACGGACAGCACCGTGTCCACCGCCTGTCTTCAAACATCAGACGACCCCCCCTCCGTCCTCCCGCTCTCTGACCCCCTCAGCGCTGATCTGGACTCTGGGGTCAATGATTCTCACTCCCCTCCAGCTCACGACGTCCCCCTGTCCAAACCGTCACCCCCGGCGACACCTACTAGATCCGGTCAAGAAGACGGGGACGGTCCTCCAGAGGGAGCGGAGGAGGGTGAAGCGCAGGGCCTGGGTGCTGCTCTCCCTACAGACAGCTCCTCCCTCAGAGGCCTGGAGGGAGAGAGCTTTGGGAGAATTCTTGCCTTCAGTAACCAGGTAATGCGTCACACGTGTTGGGACGGTCAAGCTGCAGGTCCACACCTAGCTCTAATTTAACGTTGCCCATTTGGACAGACAGGCAAATAATGTGCACATGGTCTCAAGTCACTGTGCTCCATACATCCGCTCACTACCGTGGGTTCTAAGGCTCAACTCAAGAGCTTGATTTCACTTGATTCACTATTTTTTTTAAGTTATAGCCTTTGCACAAAGGTGTAGCTGTGAGAGAGGAACTCAATAACCTGTCCACTGACCCCTAGTGGTCTGTGGTGGAATTGCAAGGGGTCCATGAAAATAAAAATTAAAAATTGCAAAATTCTGACATTTACAGGAGTGGTATTATTTTATTCACATTTCAGTGAGATCTACAGAGGGTGACATGCAGTCGAGAACCACAGCTGTAACTCAGACTGCATAGAAATCCAGTCCATTTACGAGTGTGGTACTAGAACGGCGTCATTTCTGTTCCAGGTTTCACAAGCGCTCATGCACTCCCTTCACACCAGCTCCGGCGACCCTCGCGCCCCACAGCCGCAGGAGGCCTCATCAGCGGATCCTCGGAACCCCGGGGAGCGTGACCCGGCTCCGGCTGCTGACGGCGGCGACAGAGGATTCTCTGTCAGGTGAGAGCTGCCCTCAGAAGGAAACCCTGTCAGTTTGGTGTTCATAAGGAAGTGGGTCCAGGTCAAAAAAGCTACTTCCTGTTTCATCTGAGATTTTTCATCAGCAGACTTGATGTGCACACCACTGGGATGCACTGCGCTCAGAGTCGCGTAACTGATCATGGCCGGTCTTTTTAAACACAGCCTGGCTAAACTGAGAGAGTGCACCATCGAGCAGGAGGAGGGGGGATCTCCCGACGGTGCGGGGGTCACTTCTGCTTCCGCTCACGTGGTCATCTCAGCCATCTGCTCCCAGGACACGCAGTGGATGATCCAGGAGGTGGCAGCTCTGGATCCCGAGGCGCTGAAGGTAAACGGCGTCATGCAGTGGGGGAAAGTTAAGTTTTAAGAGACAAATACTAGTTAGGTTTAGTTATCTTTGAAGATAAAATGGAATTTTTTTGGAAAAAATAAATCACAACCTTTGTTGTTAATATTAGGAGGAAAAAACATATTCTATTCATATTCTCCTCTTCCTATTTATTCAAAATAACCAAGTGGTTGAAGATGAATGAATGGATGAATTCTCAGATGTAGCTAATATTTCACTGTACTGATGCAGAGGAGGCCATTTCTGCAAGAAAACATCTGTAAAGAAATGAAAGCCACACATGAACGTTGCTTTGATGGCTCAACGTCAGTTTGTAATAATAAGTTAAAAATGTCTCCTTTTTCCACAGCAACTGGCCGACATCCATGTTGTGATTCTGCATAAGGAGGAGGGAGCAGGGCTGGGATTCAGCATCGCTGGAGGCTCTGACCTGGAGAGCAAAGCTCTTACAGTAAGCAGCTGTCAGGAGGTCATGTGACGCTGAGCTGATGACACGGTCTGGCTGAGCACGACAAACATGTGCTTTCTGTCTCCTGCCCAGGTGCACAAAGTGTTTCCCAGCGGCCTGGCGGCTCAGGAGGGAACCATTCAGAAAGGAGACGAGGTGTTGTCCATCAACGGGCAAACGCTGCAGGGCGTCACGCACGCCGACGCCACCGCTGCGCTGCGCCAGGCCCGGAATCTGCCTCTGGCCGTGGTGGTCATCTGCAAGAGGGCAGAGGAGGGAGGAGGAGAGGGGGGGAGCTGCATGAGCGAAGAGCCGGACCCCTCAGGTGAGTCGTGTCGCGATCTGAGACGACAGAATCTATAGCGTTTGTTCAGCCTGACCTTGTGCATTTGTCCTGTTTGGGCTGCAGAGGAGGAGCAGGCCGCCCCGGTGAGGGTGGAGCTGGAGAAAGGAGCTGGAGGAGCTGGTTTTACTCTGGAGGGAGGAAAGGGCTCGATCCATGGAGACAGACCGCTGGTCATCAACAGGATCTTCACAGGTGCAGTCACGGAGTCTTAAAACGAGCAGTAGGTGGCGCTGGGGCCATCTAATGGCGAATGTTCACATTGGACCAAACTTAATAAGCACCTGTTTCCTGGGGAGGCCAAGGTGGTTGCTATAGGTAACATGCAAATTGACATTAAGATTAAGCGCTGTGTTTGGAGAAACACAGCACATGAGCCGGGAGCTTTAGCACAGAAACAACCTACAGTCTTCAGCATGAAGCAAATAACTTTAACCATGGACCGTGACAGAAATAAAATAAAAGAAATCCTGACTGATCTGAGCCAAGGGGAAAAAACTACAAACTTACACAAACTACTGAGATCATTTATGGAAATGTTGTGAAATGAAGCAGAGGGCTAAACGTGTGTGTGTGTGTGTGTGTGTGTGTGTCAGGGGGAGCTGCGGAGCAGAGTGGTCTGCAGTGTGGAGACGAGCTGCTGCAGGTGCAGGGCGTCAGTCTGCAGGACATGACGAGGTTCGAGGCCTGGAACGCGATCAAGGCTCTGCCCGAGGGAGCGCTCGCGCTGCTGATCAGGAGACGGCGAGGAGCGGCGGAATGAGACGCTCGCTGAGGAAACAGACAAGAGAACAGAGGTCCGTCTTCAACATGACGCTTCGCAGTGTTTTTGGCAACTTTACTAAGAGCTGTTTGACCCTTGAGTAGAAACGGTTCTGTGGTGCTTGCAACTTAATAAATTATGTGCAACACAATCATTTACTGTGGTGTTTCAATCTCTGAATGAACACACACATATGACACAAGACACCATGGAATCCAGACAGGCTCTTCTGTTCACATCAGGTCAGACCACACCCCCCACACACCCCATCCCCCCCCCACACTCCATGTAACTAAATTTGCAATCCCTGAAAATTTAACTAACTGTAACTGTAAAGTAATTACACATTTTCTCCCAGAAATGTAACAGGTTACAATTCCATACATTTTGTAATTAAATGACGTTGTAACATGTAATTTGTTACTCCCCAACACAGGAAGCTCCCTTTATTTTTTAATTGCTGCCTTCATTTTAGTTTGACAAAGTAAAAGTATTGCAACTAAAACAAATGTCCGAGTATAACTCGGCCATGATTGGGCACTGAAGTGTAAACAGATTCTGATGGATGAACAGAGATGGATTTCTGCTTTTGTAGTTTGTTTTTTTTACACATAGTACCACTCATAAAGATCATTGACAACATGGTATTCTTTGAATTTTGAGATGTGGTCGCAGGCCAGGCAGACCGGTTGGATGAATTCATTGCTCGTTGACAACAGATGAGGAGTGGCCTCATAGTACTTTCTCCACTCAAAGTACCTCATGTATGCGTCGTGATCCTTGTCCAGGCCATGCAGGTACTCTGCCAGTGCTTTAGCATTGGAAAAATCATTTACATGGATGAAGGAATCAAGGGGCAGGAACTCCTCGTAGTTTTCCCTTGGGGGACCCATTACAATGGGCACCGCCCCTGCCACCAAGGGCCCGTTGACCTTCTCTGTGGTGTAGTCTTTGTGGATCGAGTTCTCAAACGCGAGATAAAACTTACAACTTGCGAGGGTTGGGTAGTAATTGTCAAATTCCAGCTGGTGTCCTGTGAAGGCAAGACCAAAGACTTCAATCTTGATGTACTGCGACAGCTCTCTGTAGTATCGCTCTCTCGTCGCTGTTCCGGTCGCTGGGTCATTGTTACTGACAACCCAACAGACCAGTTTGTCTTTCTTGGGAAGAACAAACTCCTCCTCTGTCTCTTTTTTCCTGATCGTCACCTCAAACCTCACGGTAATGTCGGCATCTCGTCTGTAGCTCAGAGTCAAGTTGAATAGGTTTTCTAGTCCTGGCTTCCTGGCGGTGTTGGTGGGAGACTCCACGTTGAACCAGATCCACTTCTGAAAATGTGGCCGTGGCTCCTGAGGCATGTTGTCTAAACTCCAGGAGATTTCTTTATGATAGAAGATGACTCCCTCCGCCTGGTTGTACAGGGACCTGTCATCAGTCAGCACGCAGCTGTTCACGTGGAAGTAGTTCTGGCAAACACCAAAATCGAACCTCACGCCCAGAGGCCAGAACCAAAGCAGAACAATGGGCTTCTCCGGTGGCGCCTCCTCATTAGCTTCTTCGCTGGCCGATTCAGATTGACACATATTGGACTGAGGCATGTAATACACAAAGTAGACTACGAAGCAGCCGACCAGGCCGACAGTGGCCAGGTTTGCCACAAAAAAGGTTTTACTGAAGGATCCTAACATCTGTGGAGGAACAAAGAAACTAAGGTCATCTCTTTGACAACAGCTTCATATCAGCAAATGCTCTCGGTTGCAATAAATGTGAATGTTTAAAGCATATTTTACTCTCTTCCTCTGTCACTGCAGCTCAGAGTCACAGGAGCTGACTGTGGCTACAAACTGACGTTGATAAACGAGACACAGAAAAGGGATCAACACACTAAAGTCTGACTGATCCATTTACTTTTTCATCAGCGGTTTGTTTCCCTCATCAGACAAATGTCAGAACATTCTGGCTCAACCTTTACTCAGTAAAACTCCTGGGTTTGTTATACAGTTACTTGAGAGACGAGATTGAATTACAGAGCAGTGAATGCAGGTCTCACCTTTAGCGCATCAGAGCTGGATGTGTCTGTGTGTGCCTCCTGCTCCTCCGGCTTCTGTCATTCTAAAAAAGAAAAGGCTCCATACCATGCCCCCACCTGCTGAACCAAACAGATCAAACCGGTTTCACTGGTTCAACTACTTTAGTTGAGTAAAGGGAGGAGAATGCAGGCTCTGAAAGGTGCTAGTACATGATTTTTATTTTATTTATTTATTTTTTACTAAAGCTTGTTCCTCTGTCAAAGTAGTGTTTCCCCTTAATAAACTGTGGCAAAACAGGTTACTTCCTGGTGATTATGGAGGTGACAGTCCTTTAACAGACACTTTCATCCAGAGCTCCCTGTTGGCCATCGCTTGAGCCGAAAACGGAACGAAAGACCCGAATGAACGAACTGTTGCGCTTCCTGCTCGTCACACAGCCCGAGCAGCCTGGCCGTCTTGTGACGAACGAACGAGGACCTGGGAACGGACTCACAGCTGAGTGAGTCGTGAACGAATTGATTCTGTTTCCTGTCCTCCAGACAGAATTACTGCATATCAGCAGCCATGTGGCGACAGAAGATACTGCATGAAAAAGAACAAGTCACTCACTGACAGGATTCAGTACGACAACTCATATAAAGGATTAGTTCTTTCTGAACGAATCTCTGCTCCGCCATTAAAGACTGTGTCTTCAACTTCGTCTCCCGCTTCCTCGTCTTGCCACAACATATCATATCACTGGTGCTTTTTGTTCTTGTATTTTATTCTTCTGTTCTTTTTTTTTTTGATCAAATAAAAGCATTCTCTACAGAAGCATTCATCAACGTTAGTTCCCATTCAGCAGCAGCGAGCCTGAGATTACTGCGGTTCCCAGACAGTTCCCCTTCAGCAGGCGGCGTCAAGTTCTGCATTGCACAAACGAGGTCATTCCAGAGCCTTCCTTTTGTCTTCTACATGACAAGAAGAGGGACGCGCCCTTTGTTCATATTTGACAAGGTGCTGACGAGTCTTTACTTGGTGGTCCATTCTGTCAACCAGGACAGGCAGCTACGAGCCGCCTCCCTCACAATCAACAGGTCCGGTCGCGTGTCGATAAATGTGTACCTCATGCAAATAGTTTTATATATTTTATTCTTCTCTCCACACTGTACAGTTTGTACTGCAAACACGCTGAGACAGGATGGCGTTTAGGACTTGCTGCAGCACAGAGAACCACGGCCTCGGTCCGAGCACGGGTGCAGGGGTGGGGGCTCTCAGGGTTCACAGGGCAGAGCAAGGACTGTGACAAACGTCCATTTTTGACACCGGTGTTTTATTGAAAACAGTTTCCTTACTCAGCAATGGAAAAAAACTATTTTTCTGCAGGTGACTTCTGGCGTGCATGCAGCCTTCCTCCGTGCTTACTGTGCCAGGATGAATACACAGATAAATGAAACCACAGTTTACAAAAGTGCCATTTATAAAATGAGTCATTTCAGCTGTACGTATTTGAACTAGATTAGTATAAACTTCAAATGCTTTCTTTTCCGATTGGACTGAATGTGAAATGGTTTCTCCACTGCATGAATCGTCACGAGGTCCAAGGTTCTACGCTGCACAGACAGGAGTGGACAACAGGACGCTTCCATTGATCATTTTAATGCTGGTGAAATACAAAATTAAAGAGCACAGTACACGTTAAGACAGAGATGAGTGGCAGTGGACATGTTAGACAGACGTCTGCCGACCCGGGTCGCTGGGCCACAATTTAAAAAAGACACGGTAACAAAACTTTGGATTGGTGTCTGAATCCTAAGTGCTGAACATTAAAAGTACTCGGAGTCAGTGTAATACTTTAAAATTGGCCAACTGCCATATGCACGCATCCTAACTCGCTCATCAGCAAAGAGAGAGTTGTGCACGTCTCACGTGTTAACTGAGGTGGTTCCAAGTCCAGCAGCTTCATAGACAAAGTTACGCTTAAATCATTTACACATGAAAATGCCTTTAGATCCACATGCAGGCAACGTGTCAAGCACAGAGGATTTGTAAATGGAATGTGAGGTCACTGGCTTCAAGACAACACAGGTGAGCAGGCAGAGCCGAACCAAATCAAACCTTCCCCACAACTCTGATCCTCACCTTCACCCTCTGACGTTTCTTATGGCTGATCAATGTCGAAGCAAAATCACAAATGTTTACAGCATGTTCTCAATTCCTCCACTTCAGTGACAAAGATTCAAATGATACAGCACAGGTTCTTTTTCCTTATACCTGAAAGTAAAAGAACAGTTTAAAATGATCGTGTACGTAAATATTAAAAGGTCAGGCAGCATTTTCATGATAGTTACTAATAAATATAAACATGTCTTTTTCTTCCAGGTGTTGTAATAAGCTGTGAGGATTGTGTGCAGTATCCTTCCCTGTCTAACCTGGAAATGTGCCTTTATTTTATGACATAGATACAGCCAATCATTATTATTATTATTGTTGCTGTTTTTATTGTGCTCGTCTCCTACGTCTCAAGTTGAAAAAGGCTGGTCAGACACGTCCTGAGCTGGACCAGGGGACAAAACACTCCATGACCACGCCCGCTCCAAGGTGATTTCGCCATACTGCAATGCTCAGACAGAGAGGTAGGATTATGACAAAACTACACTGGAAATAGGCGACCAAGTACTCGACGAAATCTCCAATCCTGTGACTTTATCCAAAAACATCCAAAACGAAGCTTATATGATGCAGTGAGGTAACATGTACTGGTACGTTAACTGGGTAACAAAATAACAGGATTGAAAAGGGCAGGTTGATTTGAAATGTGTCAGTCAGTCCGGCTTCATGTCCTCACCCTTAAAGCAGCTTCCGACTCTAGAGGAGTTAACGGATTAAAACTGGTTTCTTCTCTGCCAAAGCAGCTTTCATACCATGGTGGTGATGAGATGTGAGAACGCTTCATCGAAGCTCGCTTTGGTACAAGCTCTAACTAAACTTTGGGGATGCTGCAGAACCTCAGGGCTCAGAGCCACATCTCCTGAAACTGTCCTGGGCCATATTTCTACACAACGGGTTTCACTTTATCAGCTTTATCTCCAAAAATGTGACTCTAGTGGAAAAGCAGGACTCATCAGGGTTTGAGAAGCTGACACGACGACGCTAAAAGCGAATGCGGAGAAAAAGAAAGGGAGCGCACGACAGAAACCAATGGCACGCAAAAGGAGCAAAGCTCTTCACGGCTCGGCTGAGAAAACTGTTCCTGATCCCAGCGTCCATCTCTGCTGTGCTTCAAAGGCAGACAGAGTGGACACGAACAAAACTTCAAGTACACAAACGACTACATGAGGTATGAGGCAGTACTGCAAATCTGATACATGCAACATGCACCGTTAGCACGTGTACCGATACAATTATACAAACTAGTTTCATTCTGTAAAATAGGGTAAAATAGGGGAAATTCATCCCACAGCGAGGAATGTAAAGGGAAGAACAACTTTAGTTTCAAATGGAAGCCCTCAGGAATACACACGGAGGTGCACCATTCATAGCACGGGGTCGTATCTGCTGGCTCAGTGCCGCACAGTTTGGAAGGTTTAAACTGGAATGGACATTTGGCCTGACCAGGCGTGAGGCCTCAGGTTTGAAGGTAGATCTCTGAGCAAAGGTCCAAGGTCAAAGGTCCTTGAGGGATTTCACAGCCTTGGTCAGGTTGCCGTAGAACTCAGACATGCTGGAGGGGAAGAACGAGTCGACCACGGAGCGAGGGAGGAGGCCGCCCAGGTCGGTCTGGAAGAAACTGAACACTTGGGTTTTGTTGGGCTCTCTGGAGACAGAGGGGAACAAACGCACAAAGAAAAGAACGAAAATAGAATTTAAAAAGAGAAGCACTTTGTACTTTAATATAATGTGTGTGTGTGTGTGTGTGTGAGCACCCTGAGATCGGGATACAGATGCAACCACAAGGATGGTTGAACCCTCTCACGAAGCCAGACTGGGGAGCACAGCTCGGGTGAGTCACATTGGTGGCTGTGTGAAAACACACATCACAGTTAAAGCAGTGGGTCGCGTGAGATGGTCGATATCTGTCGCAAACAAGGAGGTGTCTTCTTCCAAAAATCCTCTGTCACCCTGTAGCCACAGATGTTGTGACCCCTAGTGGTCTAGGATGGAATTGCAAGGGGACTGTGACAATACATTAAAAATAATATCGATTTTTTTCTCTTCAAAAAAGATCCATTTATAGAAATGACATCATTTTATTCAAATGTAGCTGAGACCTAACCTACAGAGGCTAACATGACTAACTCTAATTCCATCTGTTTCACAGGGGTTCAATTCATTGTATTTTAATAAGAGTTTTAGAGTTAGAGGAAGGCTGTAATAAACCTTAGCTGTACTGTCCTTTAAATGAACCTCTGACCTGCAGCATCAGCTTTGCAGTGAACCTATAAAAAGTTTACTACGTGATAACACTTGAAGCAAAATGTGACAACCAGGGCACCGTGGGACATACGTCCAACCACACGACTTGATTACGGCTATTTTATCCGTGTTCAGCATTCCCATCAGAGCCAGTCACGTTCTGGCCCTCGCGTCCCGGGATGTCACGCCATTTTTAGAAGTACATTTTTACTCGATATTATGAGTTGACAACAGCAGGTTATGGTAATACCACCACTGATTTGTAAAAGTGAATCCTCATCCTGTTGTAAAAGAACATGGCTTGATGGTGAAATTATCCATTTTGAAAAAATAAAAATCCACTCTATGTACGAGCTGCGTCTTTTTTCTTCTGCTGAGTTACCAGGGAACTACATGTGTACGTGACATAACAAGCTGTGGAGACCTGGTTAAACCAGTGTCTTGCCGTGTTAAAATGCTATCTTTTCAATAATCTCTGAACTTTAGTCCTGTTTTTGATTTATTTACTTTAACTAGACATGTTTGACTGAAGTAGTCTGTGTAGGGCTGGAGTGTATCCTCAGTAAACACTTATTTGCATCAAAATCACTGAAAGTAAAACGACCTCAGGCCCTGGCGTTTGACACGAAGCTGAGAAAAGAAGAAAAAGACGAGAAGACAATACACACCGTTGGAGGAAATGGTGCCATCTTCGTATTGCTTGATTAAAATAACATCGACAAAGTCTCGTGGGGCGATGATGCCCATGGCTGCCGAGGGCGTCACTGTTCGGCAGATGGAGGTATCCTGTGCGACAGTGGGAGACAAACACTGAGCTGAACAAACGTGGCCTCAGGTGTCAGGAGTTTGAAGCTGCACTGCGTTACTGAGATGACAGAGGACCACACTGGATGAACTTATCAAACTATGTGGATTCAGAATGGCAGTGACCTCACATCCCTCCATCAGAACTCACCTCTGAGATTTGTTCCAGAAGCTCAAACTTTTTGACGTTGTTGTCCCATTTCACTCGGAGCCCATTGGGTACTGGCTTCAGGCACTCCCACACTTTCTCCAGGCTGCCGCTGACGATCCCCTCCCCCTTATAGCTGACATGGAGGTCAGAGCACAGCACCCAGTCAGGGAGGCTGATTATCGAAGCATGACTTTACTGATGTAAATTACATTCAGACGTTCTCACGCAGGCTGAAGATTTAATAGACAGCCGTGGTCGACCTTTAGCTCACAAACCATTCAAGGAAAAAAACTCAATAGACTGATGCAAACCAAAGTGTCATTTGAGTGGCTTATATCAATGAGAAAGACAAAGCTACTCACACATTCCCAGGGAACTCTGATGAGGGGCGCCAAGACACCACCACGTCATTCTGCCAAAGAGAGCGCTGCATGGTCACTGTGCCACACAGTATGTGACGCTTCTTCTGATAAGCTGCATGACTCAATATGTTATTGTACATTACATATCATTCAATGGACACCTTTGTCCACAGTCACTTCCAGTTAGAGCATTTCACATGGGCTGGGACAGCACAGCATTATCCTGCTGGAAGCGTCCTTCAGAAGACGGTCGACTGCAGCTTGAAGGTATGAACATCCTCAGCAACTATACTCAGATAAACTGTGACTCTGTTTTATTTGTTTACCTGATCCAATCTGATCGATCACATCCATGTTATATACACTGGCATACAACTGCACTGCTGGAACATGGTCAGCACAGGCTAGTTAAATTCAGGACTTTTTAATGCCATGTCAAATTAAATTTAATCGTGTCGACTCTGAAGCATTTATTACGCAAAATACACCGCGCTTCTAACACATTGTCTGGTACCACATTGTAATCCACTTCCCCATGTTGTCCAAAGCTCCATAAATCACGTGCATCTCCTTTTATAGTCCCTGCTGCAACCACATCACTGTTTGGTTGGTTCTGCTATTGTAATTATGCAATGTTACTGCAAGAGTCACTCAGTAACTTATTTTTAAATAAGTTATCATTTATTTTGAGACAACCATTAAATCCTACTTATTACCTACTTATTATCTACTTATGTATAATTTTGAGACAATCATAAAATCCTTCTTAATATCTACTTATTATCCTACTTATTATCTACTTATGTATAATTTTGAGACAATCATAAAATCCTTCTTAATATCTACTTATTATCCTACTTATTACCTACTTATATAACCCCTTTTATTTTGAGACACTCATAAAATCCTACGTCTCACGTGAACAAATGTTTTAAGACCTTTGACAGATTGATTTGGGACATTTTAAGGACCATGAAGGCCTTAATTTCAGATTTATGAATTAGTGGAGGATGTATTTTATCAGTGCTTGTGTATCAGGATATATTTTTGCTTAAAAAAGCAAACAAACAAAAACCAGTATTTTGGAAAAGTTCAGATGTGGAGGTTCATGAAGTGAGAGGTCGGGACTGTAACGTCACGTCTCCTGCCTGTGTCACATCACAACGCGCCATCCCCGCCGCGGCTTCCCATTGGCTCCCCGGGCCGCGGAGCACCACGCATCGAGCAAGTGGACTGAAATGGTTGCCTCGCCATCAGACAGCGAACACTTACAGACTTCTTGCAGACTTTCCATCCCGACTCGTCCTTCTTGTAGCTCATCAGGCAGTCCGCCGTCGCCCTCGCCTTGTCTCTGTAATCCATGGCCGCCGCGGCTAACTCGCCTCGGGGGACTAGCCGGCGGCGAAGCGAGCCGAATGAGCGGAGGGATACGGGCTGGTGCTGCCCGCCGCTGAGCTGTCAGCTCGAGCCCGGTCAGGTGAGCGAGTGAAGCGGCGCCACGCAGCTCGCGTTAGCCCAAAAATAAATAAATAAATAAATAAAATCAATGAATGAGGTTCGCGGTGTAAACACGCATCGAGCAGCGCGTGGCCGGAGAACACCGTGAACCGCCGAGCAAAGGATGGAACGCAAAGTACCAGGAGGAAATCTCTGAAACCTGAGCCTGCGAGTCAGTCGTCAACCCGTCCAGAAAAAACACACTTCCGGTCACAACTTTCAGAACAAGACGAACATCCGCCATCGCGATGCCTTCTGGGAAATGCATCATGCCCTGGTGTGGCCTCCCTCTCACATCTTCAATAGTCATGGTGGATGTTAGCAGCCATAGCACCAAACACCCGAGTAAACCGACACTGATTGAAGCCACATATTCCATGTGTTTTATTTTGAAAGTCAGGGCGGCCGACTGTGTCCGGTAATCTGGATGGCTTCACGCACCTGCGCACGGTATGGTCGCTTGTTGCAGCAGAGCATGCTGGGACGTGTAGTGGTCGCTTCACTGCAGGTGTTCGATCATTGCACGAGACGAGCAGAGGTTCCACAGAGAGCGATTTATTGTGATAGCACGGTGTAGCGACGTGTGTGTGTGTGTGTGTGTTACATAGTTGTTTTAATATGGTGACCACATTTAGAGTAGTAAAAAAAATGACATGTATAATACTGCCTGTGCTTTAAATGTAGTGTGACATATCTATTTTTGAACTCTGACATACATTTTAGCGGTGATGTCATACATTGGAGCAGACCAGGTCATTTGACTCGGTGACATTTAGATCGAAGCTGGTCTTGGACTTCTTTTTGGCCATCTTTCCCTGCCTGGCGTCAGACTTGAGATAGCGCTCCTTGTGGTGGATGACCTGGATGTACTGGTCAGTGCTGCTGTTCTGCTGGTCACTGCTGGAGGCCAGGGAGGCCGAGTCTGACTCGGTCAGGGGCGTCTCCAGCTTCTGTCTCGCCTTGGGCTTCGTGTGAGGTTCCGTGTGCCTGGACCGGGCCGGGGACGGACAGTGTCTTCCCGGGGAATGGATGTGACGCCTGGTTCGTACAAGGAGGTGGTCTGCTCCTTTCAGATTGGCCAGGGGTCGTGAATGTGACTCTATGTCCCTCCAGTCTATCTCTCCTCCGTCGTCCTCCTCTTCGTCCTCTTCTTGTGCTCCGTATCTCCCTCGGGCTGCGTGGCTGTCTTTAGCCTTGGAGGCGTGGCTTTCCCCGCGGTCGCCGACGTAGAAGTGCGCTGGCTGGTGGAGGTCGGAGAGGGAATGGGGCCGATGGGCCTTCCCGAGCGACGTTCTTCTCCTGCTTTTTCCCTCTTCCTCCTCCTCTTCCTCTTCACTCAGATGTGATGCATTGGCGCGGTGAGGGTGTAACTGATGGTGAGCGGCGCGGGGCACGTAGCGTTTGATGTTGCGTGGGTACAGCTCCACGATCTCTGCAGGCTCCTCCATGAGATAATGGCGAGGGATCCGAGTGGCTGAGCGCAGCAGCTTCTTCCTCGGCTCGTGCTCATTGACGATCACATAGCGGGTGTGACCGCGGCGTCCTCCGTAACTCTGCGCAGTAATGAACCCCGCGGCCTCGACGGGATGTATCGAGCGCACGGTCTTCCTGTACAGGGGGTCAGAGTGGACGCTGTCAGAATACTGAGCTGGGGGATTGTACACCATGTGATGGTAGGACTTGGACCTACAGGATCCACTAGGGCCGCTAAGAAATGGCGGGGGCCTGTTGTGAGAGAGGACAACACACACGAGTCAGTTGATGTGCTGATCATTCTGGACGGACGCTGGCTGCATGGCATGACACCGTGATAAAGCATGGACTGGTTTCAGATGTCAGCAGCACATAACACTCAAAAGTCTCAAAAAGGGTAATCAACTGGAATGAAAGGGAAAAAGTTTGGTGGGAAACTGCTGCACTGTCAAAGCGGTGATGTAATGTATGTTCTCCAACATGCAAAAAGGCAAAGCAAATGCTGGTATGTTCCTTTGAGGTCACACTGCAGCGTTGACCTTCATGCCAGAAACATTCACACAACTTACAAGTTACAACATGGTTGTGTGTTGTCAGGAAGAAAACAAAGTCTCCACCAATACCCAGGTTAATGGTCAAGAACCATTCATGGTCACCATAGTCAACAACTACGTATGTATACCATTAGTTTCTAAAACAAGATCAAATGAAATATTAATTTCAAAGAAATGAGTACATTCTCGCTGGCCCTGTTTATCAACATGAAAATCACTGAAACTGTGATATGACATGAGAGTGTGAGACCTGTTGGGGATGTGCTCCAGCCTGTGTTTGGGCAGGATGGTCACTGTCGGACTTCGGCCCGATCCAGACCCGCTGCCTCTGCTCAGGTCGGCCCTGGATGCAGACTGGGTGATGGTGCGGATGCTGTTTCCACGGCGGACAGGCGACTGGAAGTTTGTGACGCTGCCGTTCCTGCGGGGGGAGGGTGTGTGGATGGAGGCCTCCTGGCTCGTGACGTCGCTCTCCTGCTGTTCCAGGGTTTTGTCGGCAGCAGCGTCGGGAGCCTGCAGTCTGGCTGAGGGAGGGTCAGATGTCACGGCGTCAGTGTCAAGGCAGTTTCTGCTGATGTCGAGGCTCTGCAAGAGATGACACCTGAAATACCTGCAGCCATCTGAAAGACCTTCTTCTTGTCCTCAGTCCGCTCCTGAAGCCAGTGAAGGAAAAAAACACCACATTTCAGAGAAGTTAGATAGAAAGGTGCTTTATTTTTCCCAAGTGGGAAATGGAGGAAGGTTTATTTGTTCATTATGATCATTATTGCTGAAAATGGACAGATCCAATAAACTCATCTATAATAATGAATGTGCTGCTGTTTTCTTTGTTGGTTTTGCTGACCTTATTATTACTATCATTATTATCAATAATAACAATAAGAAGAAGACGCACGCTGGATTGCATGTGTGGAATATAAAATGAAATGAACGGTGATCCACTCACAGTCTGGAGCTGCATCCTCAGCTGATTGTTGGTGAACTTGAGGGATCTGGCTATGGCCTGGAGGTAATATATCAGCATGCTGAAACACACAGGGCCAAGTCAGGTTGGCAGCTTGGATCTTACATCCACAAAGCAGCATCGGGGGGGTACTCTAATTTATTCAATATTATTCCATCTGGATGCAAACTCACAGTACAATGCCTTCGAACCATGTACATGATTACAACTGTGTGTGTGTGCGCATGCAGTCTCACAACAGCAGCAGCAGTCCTGGCAGCACCACAACAGGGCTGGTTATGTAACTCATCACTTTGCTGAACCACAGGGGGAAGTCACTGGCCACTGTCTCAGAGATGATGTCATAAATCTTCTCTTGGCCACTGCAACAACAACAGAAGAATATTTATGCTCACATGTGGAAACAACCTCAAACCCAACAAACCCAGGAACCTGTAATCTGTTCAACTTTGTGAATGCAGCACAGCATATGGCCCAACTCATTTTGTTTTACAGAAACATGTGTCTCTTTGTAAAATGAAAAGACGCAAGTGAACGCACAGACCAAATACATTCAAAACATAATAATACGATTTTCAAATGTTTGGCGCAGCTATACAATGAGAAAAAGAGGAGAGACATCTGATCTGGGCCTGCTTGGCTGTGTTCGTGTTTAATCCACGTGTTCACCTGAACGGTCCACAGTGCTGGGACGGTCTGTATCTGACGATAGCAAAGATGGTGGGCAGCATGCACAGGAACAGCATGAACAGCAGCATGGCCAGGTAGAAGTTGTTTGACCTGGAAACAGTTCACGGCAGACACAACGGTTTATTAGCTGTGTTACTAACAAAGCCTGTGCTCATGTTCGTGTTCATTGTCCCTCTCCATCTGTCCACCAGATGTCCTCATAATGTCTCTCACCCAGTCCTCACTCCCACATCCTCCTCTTCTGCTTCTCCTCTCATACACTTTGTTTATGTTTTCATGACTCCTCTTTTGTCCCTGTGCCTGTTTGCAGCCTCTTTCATTTCCCTTTTATAATCTTTACTTTCTCATGACTGTAAATATAAGTGCATATCTATAGTGATATATTCTCTTGTAATTATACTGTATGTGTCTCATTCTAATCATATTTGATGGGATATAATATTATATTTTGAATTTTTACTCTATAAAGTACAGTATATTATAAGATATTTGCAGGTAATACACCTTCAAGAGTTTCTTTAAATTATTGAGAGACAATGTGTCAGTCATCAGAAAATGATTACCCACGCTAAAATATGAAATGATAAGTGACATCTCTCAGAGTCAGGAAATGGCATCATACAGAGTCAACCCAAGTTAACACTATAAACACAGACAATGAGTGGGAGTACGCACAGTGTTTAATGAGTACACGTTGCCTCTCTAATGTTGATGTCATGAAGACATCTCTGCTCTGTCTGAACCATTTTGCTTGAGCCTGAACATTCTGTCAAGAGTCCTTCTCATTTGGATCCACTAACACATCATTAACCAAGAAAAATCACCGCACCAGAGGCGTTGTCAGTTTGAAACACATTTAAGTGTCTCAGCACTCGGTAGTAATTATTAGCAAAAACATTTTTTATCACCAGCAATGCGTCAGTATCAATCTCTGTCCTGTCCAGGAGAACTGCATTTAATGGCTCACATTAAAGCTGCATGACTGTGTGTGGGGGGGCTGCTTGGATTTTCCACCACATCTGGGAGTGACTGATAAGGAGCGAAAGAGCCCCTGACAGCGCTGTTCTATAAATCAGTGTTGAGCGCTGCAGGCCTGCGTATCAGTGCGTACGTATGCATATAATGAGCCATAGGACAACACACTGATTTGTCCCTAGCGCTGCAGAGCAGGGCGATGGAGACAAAACACCGCTAGCAAAACCACGGCCGGTGCTTGTATGTGTAGCTCAGAGATGAGGAGGGAGCGTAGAGAAATGACCGACATTTATATACATCATATGTGTCACTGTCAATGTCATTCCAATATCAGAGCACACAAAACTAATCTGATGAATTAAAGTAAATAATCACATGTGTTTTCTTTTTGTTAAAAAAAAAAAAAACCTGAAAAAATGACCGGCCATTATTTTAAGAGGATGCTGAGAGACTGATACACACTACAGTTCTCATACACTATGTAGCTCATACTGACCGGTCAGTGTTACAAGAAAGATTTGAATATACAAAATAGAAGTCTGCTCAAAGAGGCTTCTTTTAAACCAGCTTAGCATCTTAAATAAACTCGGATCTAATGAACAACGTTATTAAATAGTATTGTACAGATACATTGCCAGACCATGGAGTTTTCCCTCAGTATTAAACATTGTGACTTTATTGTGTGTGTGTGTGTGTGTCAGACCTGGAGGCCCGGAACACCTGCTGATGTGGAACATTACAGGTGAGAACAGCCCAGCTTCTCAAATACATCAGACCAATCAGCTTCAACACGTTGAAGGCAGGAAGACAGGGAGAGAAAAAGGCCCCCATCCTGGAAAACACAGCCCATAGAAAACCCATTATATCCACTGGCTCATTGTGTCATTTCATTGTGTTCAGTGTTGCAAGACGACGTGTCTGAAACGAGCTGAGGAAACCCAGTGAACCCGGATGGGCGGAGGAGTAATGGAGAGATCACAGACAGGCCCGGTCCTCTAAATAGGGTCAGGGAGACTTATCTGCCGAGGCCACGCTATTACCGCTGAACGGGAGCCTCTATTACACACAGGGTGCCGAGTGTGGAAATGTGACCTACCAGATCATTCCTTGGTTGTAAATCAGATGCAAGACATTCTCCGCTATTTTGAATTCTCCATATTCAGGCTGAGGAAAGACAGAAAGACAAAAAGCGCCACGTGGTTTACTTGCACATCAAAATATTTACTTTCTCCTCATCATTGGTGGCACAGAGAGAAAATGTAAACAAAATGGATAAAAAATGTAAAATCACCAAACTGGACAACTTACAAACTTGCTCTCTAAGTCCCAGCAGCAGCAGTCGCTCAGGTAGCGAACCACCAAACCTCTGATGAAGTCAATGAGCAGAATACTGGCCACAGTGAAGATCATGTCAATGATGGACAGCTTCAGCATCTCCTGGGGACACAGACAAACCCACGTTCTTTCTTTTATTGCAGCTTTTACTCTGGATTCCTAATTCTACTTCATTTGTGACCTCTCACGTCTTTGGACTTCAAAGTTGCTACAGCAGCGGTTTGACAGGAGAAGACATTCAGACTCTGTCTGTGTCCAACGAGGCAACTAATGAGAAGACAGCACCTGTCCAACGTAGGTCTCCCAGCACTGCTCCTGCTGGGAGCGGGTGTTCCTCTCGAACAGAGCTGTCTGGTTGGGGACGGTCCCAGAGAAGCTGCGGCTGATGTTGGACACGTCCAGCACCGTGGCGACGGTCGCTAAGCTGCTGTTGCGATGTTCGGCCGCAGAGATATCAGACACAAGGGTGGAGAGGCTGTCGACCTCCGGCTGAGAGATGGTGGCCAGGAACGAACTGGAATCAGACCAGTTGCCTGCGCTCACTGGGACCTGAGCAAGATGATCCGCTGATTTGAGAGTTTTGGCAAAAGTGAAAAGATGATGGTCAGAGTTCAGAGGTGATACTCACAGCAGAGCTCATGCTGTTGACTTTATCCAGGAGGGCAATGATAAGGCTGTAGAGGTTGCCCAGGTATAAAACCAGCACTCTGTAAACACACAAAGAAATGGTCAACGTGCAGCCAGGCCTGTGGTGTATGGTGCAGCGCGTGTTCTGGAGTACCGGGCCAGCTGGAAGCGCAGCGAGGTTCGGGGGTGGTACATCTCCAGCTGAGCCACGAGCTCAAAGGCGGACGGAGCGATCATGGTGATGAGCGAGACCACCACACTCACCTGGACAGAAGGACCACATGCCTGAAGCTCCTTTATTCTTTTCACCACTGTCTGTTGTTGGTTGCTTTATATTTGTAAATAATGTGTGTGTGTGGAGCAGGTTGAAAGAGGAGCCGTCTCTTTGAGATGGCACTGACTGATGGAAGCTTCTCTTCTGCCATTGATTTCTTGAAAGAGTATTATATGCTGGGTAATCCAATCAACGTAATGATGCTGAAGATGATGATGATGATGTCCGCCGCGCTCTGCTACCTCGTTCTTCTCCCACAGCGTCAGCTCTGGCTTCTCCTGCTCCAGCTTCTGAGAACGGTCCACCACAAAGTAGATGATGTAGATGCTGCCAGCCAGAGACAGCAGCACCAGGATGTTGGCTAAGATGCGCAGACTAATCAAAACCGCCCTTAAAACACACAGAAAGACAATGGTCGCATTGACGGCAAACATTCCATCCCCAAAAAACGTTTCCAGATATTCATAAAAGCTACTGGGAAGACAGCTGCAAGCAGCTCAACTGCTGCTGTTCAAAGGGCCTTTCCAAAGCTCCGCCAGATAAGATATTACTTAGATTACAGTTTATTTCAGTCAATAAATTATCAATACATTTCAGTTTCTTTAATTGACCATTTGAAAATAATTTTTAAATAATTGCAGTTCATTCTGTCATTCCCATCAAAGCATACAACACAAATAAATAAAATAAATACACCTACAAACTTGTGTCCTTCTTCTTTTCTTGCTCCTCGACGATGGCCTCCTGTGCAGGAAAATAGTTCATATTGTATTTTAAGAAATACCACGTTGACAGTCACACCGAAATACTCTGCTGCTGGCGGCAGCTAGTGTGTCGCTGTCTAAACGTGTCCCTTTCAGCGAGAACATCGTGTGTGTGTTTCTGACCCTGATGTTGTTGACGATGGCGGCCCCCTTGCTCTCCGCAGCCTCTGGGTTTCCAATCAAATAATCCCAGGCACAGAAAACCCGCCAGCAAAACGTAAAGTTCTCATCTGAGGCGCTGGCCAAGCTCAGACGGGAGTTCTTGGCCATTCTGCAAAATTAGGATTCAGGAGATATGTTAAGGTTAGCGACGCGCTAACGGTTTGATATGCAAGGAATCTGTGGACACTGACGATCCCAGGAAACTGAAATGTGCTGATTTGATCACTTAATCACGGCCACATCGGAATGAGTCGTAAAGAGCGGGATGATTACTTTCTCAGGAGAATGATGAAACTGTAGGCAAAGACAGCCATCCCAACCAGGAAGTAGGCGAGGGGCAAACGGTACCCGGCGCCGCCAATTTTCCTCACCCTGCCGTAGTAACCGTAGAACAACACCGAGTACTGCAGGTAGCCCTGCGGAGACCAAGCAAAAACAAACCAACAAATAAAGAGTCCAGAGCTTGATTCAGTATTGGCATCAAATGAATTGTCTATGTAGGGAGTTTATAATGGTTAATTAATCCCTTATCTTTCCCAGGTTAAACAGGCCCCCAGAGGCAATAACGTAATGTTTGACTAATGGCTCATTGTGTCTGTGGGGAATATGCTATTGACAGAACAATCAAAGGAGAGAGAGGCTTGCCCCAAGAGACCAGATGGTGTCCAAGTCCTGGGCTGAAGCCAGATGCTCCTTGGGGATAGTTTTGCTCCTCGTGGTTCCAAACGGTGCTCCGGCCAGCAGCTAGCTCACACACAAGAGTATTTGTGATCACACTTTACTTGATTTATTGATATGATCATTTCAGTATTACACTCCTCCGTGTTCACAGTTCAACAGTTTCCCATTGAATGTCCAACATGATGGTGTTTAATATGAACTTCCTAAAAAAACATGCCAAAGCTTTGAGAGAACAGGTTCAGCTGCAGTACTTACATTATTGTTGTATTATTAGCCTGGATAGTGGCATGAGTGATTCATTAAATACTATATTTGGGTTAAAAAAATTATAAAATGAATATTTTTATGTACGATCTAAACGGATGTCTCACAGGTCTAATATACCGAGTCAAACAAACCATTATCGCTTTGTCTATTGTCTAATTAAAAGAAACCAGGGGGACATGTGAAGTTATACAGGAAACCTCTAAGAACTGCAAATCAGTCAAAATTCATCTTTCTGGTTGTTTGTTCCGCTGTTGAAGCAACGGACCCGTCGTGATTATGGGATGTGGATGCTTTTACGCTTGTTTTCAGCGTCATCCTGGTTCACGCCATCTGTCGTCATCTCTGCTGAATTTAAAGCTGGACTCTTTTGTCCTCCATCCGATAACAGTCTGATTTGAAAACTGATGTGAAAAGGTTTTAATTTAACCTGTGCTGACCTCTGGAAGGACAATGAAGGCTCCAGTCATGATGGTGAGGACGATGTTGATCCCAAACAACCAGCGCAGGAAGATAAAGTAGGAGGCCACGCCCGAGCCAAAGTGACCTGGAAGAGACAGAAAGACAAACAACACGTCGCACTTGTGCTTCTCTGGCGTGCACAGATAGTATCATTACAAAACTCTGGCCATAAAGATCGCGTGGTTGTTACCCATCCAAACACCACTGGATATGACTGAGCTAAACGATGATTGTCAATAAACTCAAGACTCAGAACTCACTTTCAATTTTCTTGATCCTCACTTCCCAGGGAATGAACAGAACCACAATGTTGTACAAGACACGGGAAACTTTTTTCAGAAGCTGCAAGAGAAACAGGTTAAAAAGTTCAATAGTTAAAATAGATAAATTCAATTAAAAAACACACTGAGAAAATTCTGAGGTACTGAAACACACGTATTGAAATTCAGGGAAAAAACCACGGTGACAGATGAAGGACAATTTAAGATGTTGACATTTGTTTTGTAGGTAAAATCCAAACTGAGATGGTTACTAATAAAGTGGCAGAGCGATGTGACTCTGACAGTCGATTAACTTGGAGCCAAACTGCAGAATTAATACCATATCAGCAGAGCGCTCGCTAAGAGTCAATTTATTCTAACGGAGCTTGAGCAGCCTGAACATTTTAATTAAACTGGGCTATAACAACAGGCAATAAATCCACTCATGCTGCCGCTGCACAGCTTTCTCTCTCTCTCTGCCCTGCCTTCCCGTGCGCACGTGTGTGTGTGTGTGTTCAGCCCACAATCTTTGCAGAAATCTGACCTCAGCAGGCTGTATAGAGAAATCCAACATGTTTTATTCTTCTGGCTGTGCATGGACGTGCACTAAGGTGCTCCTCACAGCACAGAGCTCATACGGTATCTGTGCCGAGTGCATCCCTCAGGAGTTTTACTAAATTAGTTCACGTTAAAGCAGCGGCTAACATTTCTGTGGTTTCTACATTTGCATTTGAGAAGGAAATGGTTCAAATCATACTGGAGTTCAGCAGTGAATGAGTAGTGTTCTGGTTGAATACTTATATGTGAGTCCCCCGGTCGTATAAGCATGGTATACTATACATGGTATTATATGACGGAATACTACGCCGTATGTACACACATCAGCTCCTGCAGTCTGGTAGCCCCTGGTTCTGGTCAGTCGGCCCTCATACTTCAGAACAATCTCTCTGGCTTGCCTAAAAACACACACACACACACACACACACCCGTTACACACATGAAAGAGCAGTGCCAGGTTTTCGAAACTTGAATATTAATAGAAATATGTCCAAATGCTTTTTTTTTAATGCTTTGTGAACTTGGGTCTGAAGATTGTGTTATAACCGAGGTTTTCACTTCACGTTTATTAAAATATAAATATTAATAAACCTTAATTTATCTAAAACCAGGTAGAGCAGATTGCTCCCATAAACATTTTATTTTTTTTTAATTGCAGCTTTACAGCTCATAGGCCCCTGGCCTCAGGGTTCTCCTTCATGTTATATATAAATGGTTAGGCGAGCACCGGGAACGGGTCATGTTTTTCTTACCAGGGCGAGTGTATAAATAAATCACACAAAACATGAAGCCTGTCGGGACAATGGAGTAAGTCCCTGCCCAAGATTTACTCCTCAGCTGCTTCACTGGCTTTTTAATGTGAGTTTTATAGTTTTTCTGAGGAGGATGAATCTCATTTAAAGTAACACACACACACACACACACACACACACACAGGTTAGGTTATTCTGTGGGCTTGCAGATATTCTGTTCATTTAAAGACGTCATTGGTTTCCTGCTGTTTTTGTTGCTGTTTACAATCCAATCCAATTTCAGGTTGTACCATGTTATGGTCACGTCTGCCAGTTAGGCTCCATTGACGTTGACGTGTTCACCATCACATGACAAGCGCTCTCTTATCCTTTCAAACTCTAATTATAAACTCCAAAAACAACATTAATATTTCTGCCCACTACAATGTGTAGCTGTCAATCATCAGACCCTCTTGAGAGTTTGGTGGGTGAACGTCTCAGGGTCTGGTGCGTTTGCTTTAAAATCCATGACATATTTATCTCTGGAGAAATATCACTCAGACAATAGACCCTCTGTTAAAAGATAACGTGTGTGTTTAAGAGCAGAGCAGCAGGGACGCGTTTAACAGCAGATGCGGAAGAGAGAATAAAACAGACGGGTACTTCAGAACTTTGAGCTTGCGTCTCATTGGCCAGGGTCTGGTGCGAATATTGGCGATGATCTCCTTTTGGTACTGAATGTTCTGGAACATTTCCTCCGGGTCATTGCTGTCCGCCCGCTCCTCCTCCTTATCTTCATCATCAGAGGAGCTGCAGCAGAAGACAAAGGGGGGCAATGAAACCTGGTCACACTGTACTGAAGAAAGAAGAAGGACGAATTTCATTTGATGATGATGTCGCCATGTGTGTGATGTGTGACTTGTCCTCTCTGTTTGCTCAGGTGAGCTGATAACAAACAGGTTAACCTTTGGAAAAGGTTAAAATCCTGTGATTGATTGTGGTAATAAACCAGGAATCTCATTTTATTCTTGGCTTGTTTGGTTCCCAGTCGATTTACAACCAACGCAAAGTGAACTGTTTGCGTTATGCTGCTCACACTTGATGTGCCGCAGGATCAGAGTCACGCAATATTCCAGGTTCAGCAAACATGGAGTGATAGCTTTAGCCCTCCTGGGTGGCACAGTGTATATGAATGTATGCGGCAGCATATACGACAGAAACACATTTCCAGTGCCTGGAATGAGGGATTCCAAACGAGCGTTTATTTGTTTATTTGTTCTGTATGGCAGCTCCGACGGGGTGGGGGGGGATGTGCAGAAAAAGGTGTTCAGACTAAAAAAACAATAATAATGATATTGCTATGTCTTGTGCTTTGCCTGTTCTGTCTGAGCTGACCTCCGAAGGCCACTGTTGCAGCTTTCACTCGAAATACTCTTCCTCCCAAAATAAATACTTTTTCAGCTGTTTACATAAATTAAACATCAACAAAAACAGATCAAGGAAAAGCGGGTGATTGAGTCAGTGTGCTGTCTACTAACCAGAAGGTTAGAACCCCATGAACTCACACTGAGCTTCAGCTCTGACGATCCTGTGCTGCCAACTCCAGTTCGACCAGTACCAGTACCTCCCACTTTAACAACACCACAATAAAAACCAAGACAACTTCACTCACTATCATCGTACCATGACAGTTCCTGTGGACAAGCTACTTTCTTATAAATAAATAAATAAACGATCAGAGATCCATACAACACACTCTGTTATGTAAATTGTAAATATATGATCAATCCTCATCTTCATTTCATCCACATATCAGCACCTCTCAGAAAGAAAGTGTCATTGCACCTGAAAATGACCTGATGAGTTCACGGGAAAACCACTGGTAAACGCTTTTCCAAACCGCCAGTAGAGTTCTGATCTACACTGAATATATCAACTACACAGTATCATCAGACATGACACCCCCCCCCTTTATCATTCATTACTTTCTGTTGTGTGACTGAGGTCTTGCAGCAGCGCAGCAGTTTCAGTGACCTCTGAGTGGACTTGGGTTATCAGTCATTTCTGACACAAAAAATAAAATAAAATAACCAGACTAGCTCCGATAAAGAAAGACGTCCATGGAGTGTAACCTACTGCGCACACTCTTTAGGGCTTTCCCTGACTAAATGTGACTAAATGTAAAACTGCTTCCCACAAATGTTCATTGACGGACCCCTGCAGCTCACTCACCCCTGCTGGTGGTCCTGGTAGGCTGAATAAATCCTCCTGGAGTTCTTCCTGATGCTCTTGTGTCTCTTGGTGGCAGACAGCGACCTGCTGCTGCTGCCCACCAACGACTCGGACACCGTGCTCATCTCGTCTCTGCTCACAGAGCCGGAGCAAGGCTGAGGTCATGCAACCAGCGTGCGAGCAGAGACCGCCTGCGCCTGCTGAGCCTGGGGCAACCTGCTGCTCTGGAGCCCCCACAGGAGCATCCCACAGGACATCGCTTCACCCTGATTGAAACACGTTCACTGCGGCCAATCAGAGGCAACCTGTCTGCTTAAAGAGACAGCGCCTGATAGACCACGTTTATGTTCCGGCATCAAGTTTCCTGGATCCACCCACTGACTCCACACTTGCTAACGTAGCACATGGCGTGCTTGTTGCTCACGGTCAGTCCACGTAAGTGCAGTTCCAAGCTTGGTGCAGTTTGGTGATTTATAATATAAATCGGTCTCTGTGTTGCCGTTACTGTGCTGACCTTCACAAAAGTAACTCAAACACATTTTCTCTCGTCAGTGTGGGGGTGTGTTCATTTATACTCTTATCTGACCATTACACGTCTGCGTGGGCTCTTTTGGCCACAGTTTGATGTGCCTTATGCTCACTTGGCTCCTGGCTGTTCCATCCTGATTGGAGCTTTGGGGGGGGGGGGGGGCTGGACACGCTGACAGATGTCTCTGGTTCAGCAGCTGTGTGACTGGACTCTGAGGAGTATTTCTGATCTGAACAGTCACAACTCCAGTGTCCAACCTGGGCACTGAGACACCGAGCAACGACAGCAAGAGCGGTGAAAGCTGCCGTCACAGTCTCGTCATTGTTGCTTTGATTGGCGGCTGGCATCCTCTCCGTAGGTGCATTGCCGTCATTTCCGTCTTTAGTTGCCTCTCTGTCGTTTCTGTAGTTGCCTCAGTTTCGGTCTCTCTGCTGCAGCTTTGGATCAAAACATCTGCGAGTGACTTTGTAGTCTTTGTCGGCTTTGTAAGCATTAAAGCCTCGCTCACTGTGCTGTCTGTGCCATGATGCACGACTGTCATGGTTTTGTGCCTGTTTGACCCCGCCCGCAAACTCGGTCTCCCGGCTTCAACGTCTCTGTCTGTCCCTGACTATCTGGCTGCAGCATCACAGGCCTCATTCTGCCATGTTCTGGTGTCCAACCAACTATTCCTGGTCTTGATTGTACTGCTCTTGGGTCCGAACCACACCCGGTACAGTACAATCTAGCCAAACATGGATCCAGCAGCTCCCCCCGAATCTGACGCCTCCTCACCCTCCTCATCGCCCGGCGCTCCGGCCTCAGCTCCAGCCCCTGTTGCTCCTCCCAGCTCCCCCTCAGAGCCCCAGGTGGAGGCACGGGAACGCTACGCCGGGGATCCTGAGGGCTGCAATTCAGCCACCTCCGACCCTCTGTCTGAACCTGCAGTTGGGGCGGGTGAACCCGTGCAGGGGGGACGCTCCAGCCTGACCTCGGAGGAACAGGAGCGGCGACGTCGAGGGAACCTCTGTCTCTACTGCAGCCGGGCTCTTTGTCTCCCGTTGCCCAGTAAAAGGGACGGCTCAGCACTGAAGAGGGGCATCATGCTGAGCCAGTTCCAGGACTCCGCCCCGAGCTCAAAACCACTGATCCACGCCCAGCTGCTGCTGGCAGGCGGCTCTCACACCCTTGCTACTTTCATTGACTCTGGGGCAGACTTCAGCCTGATCGACGAGGGGCTTGCCGTTCAGCTGGGTATCAATCAGGTTCCTCTGCCCCTCCCTTTGCCGGCCACCGCCCTGGACGGTCATCTTCTGGGGACCGTGACTCATCAGACCACGCCTATCCACATGCTCCTGTCTGGCAATCACCATGAGACCATCCAATTCTACGTCCTGAATTCCCCCAACCTCCCGTTGATCCTGGGCTACCCCTGGCTTTGTCACCATAACCCCCACATAGACTGGTCTACCGTGTCCATACTGGGGTGGAGCCCCTTCTGTCATCAGGTCTGCCTCAGGCAGGCTGCTGCGCCTCAGCCATCCACCTGCCTACCACGGAGGTGACCGCTACGGCTTCCAGGAGGTGTTCAGTACGGCGAGGGCCACCTTGACCAAACTGTTCCTGGTCTTGACTGTAACTTCTCGGGTCCAAGCTACACACTTAGCCAAACAACTATTAGATATCATATTAGAGACCATGACGGCACGCATTGCAGGAGACACTTTATTGGACATTTTCTCCCAACGTTATCAGAGACCTGTATGAAAAGACAAGATGAAACCACCTTTACATGATTCAGTGTGACTGTGTCTCAGGTCCAGTTCTGGAACACGCACGTGTACACTCAGCCTTTTCTGTCTCCGTGCAGCTGCAAGGACCAACCAGAGGAGACGGAAAGCTCTGACCTTGCGGTGCATTAGAGGCTGTCAAACCATGAGTCCCCTGATCAGATTTGTGCTTGTTGCCGTTGCCATTGATGGCGCAGAGAATGAATGTTATCCGTTCCTGTTAAAATAGATTATTAAGCAGCATTACAGGAAATGATGCGTTTGTGTGTCGGCAACCTCGCTCCTGAGAGAACAGCAATCATTTCAAAGTGCATTTTCCTCGTGAATGTGATACGATGAGAGCTCTGCTCAGAGGCCACGCGGAATCCCTAAAATAAATGGCAGCATCATATCGACCAGTGGTGATTAGATTGGTCCCACCACTTGGTTTTACCACATGTTGTCAGATCGGAAAAGACTGTAAAAAAAAAAAATACCATTCCATTATAATTCCTATTTACGCACACACACGTGTTATCGTATTTCTCTCATATAACTTGTGTTTCAAGAACCTTCAGTGTCCACTGGTACTTATTGTCTCATGCAACAGAGAACACAGAAATGTATCAGTGCTTTGATTCCTCCACAAACCAAAGTGTCTGCGAGGCTTGAAGCTGAAAACACATTTGAAAGCACATCTATAAAAAAGGAAGACAAATGTTAATTGTCACTAACTAATGCGGATGAATCATTTAGGCGAACACGCTGCACTTAAGGGAGGCCCCTCCATCTGAATGAAGCGCACGCAAACACATCAGGGAATAGACGCGAGGTGATGCAAACAAACAGCCCAGTAAAACGCAGCGAGCTGCTGATGCGCACGGATCATTTTACAAGCCCTGTTAATCAGCGAGGCATTAAACACTTAGACCGCCGCCCACTGCTGAGCAGAACTGGCGCAGCGCTCGTGCAGCTCTGTGGCGCTCTCTAGTGGCTCTGGGCTGTTCCAACAGAGGACAGGCAAGAGAATGAATATCTCCATGGCTTCAGCCAGCCCTCCCAGTTGGACCTTTCACCTTATTGGAAGCTAAAGCTGAAAGCAGCATGAAGACATGTTTTATGGGACATTTTCAAACAACATGTTCTGTTTGTTTGCCTCAGGAAGCGTAATGGGTGCAAGTAAAGGACAGAAGATCTGTTGTGATCACGCTGCTTCTCCGGCATTTCAGCTTCCACATTCGAGGAAGCTGCTGATTTATGTTTGTCAGTGACCTGCAGAAATGAGCAATTTCCCCAAACATGACTTATTCCTGTCGAGGCAGCCTCGCTGGAGAGAGTTATATCACCTAACAGCAGACATTAAGCATGGCGTGAGCTCTTCTCACTACTTCATATGCTGTGCTTATGCCAAGCTGGAAAGGCTTCGTTATGCAGACTGGAGCCCAGTTCTGCTGCAGCCTGAGGCCACGATCCTCAGCTCTGGGCCTGGGGGGAATGAAAATGATTTAGTGGTAATCAGAGATTTCATCAAACCCAGTAGAGACAGAACAGCAGGGACGCTACTCTGCAGACACGGTTCAGCTCTGCACCTGACACTTAAGAGCTGGAAATACGCTGCTGTAGTCAAAACGCGTGAAAGCCGATGGCCGTGTCATTGTTACATTCATCACAAGTAACAAGTGAATTTGTCTTTTCCAAGCTCACATAGCTTTGCAGAGTTGTTTCAGACTGAAGGGTTTTATTACCACTCGCTCACAGACGTGGTGACTGCAGTCCCTCCAGGAAGGGCTGCAGCTTTTATCCCCAGGTGTTCCTCATCTGTGGCGACGGATGGGCAGAAACAGCAAAGCACCATAAGAGGTCCAGGCCAGCCGGGCGAGCCAGACATGCTGAATAAACGAAAGTGACTCTAGTCTCCATAAATTATAAAATTCACCCCGTATGCAAGCCTGCTGCAGATTAACATACACAGAATATATTCAGTGGATACCTTAATGCATTTCAATGTGAATGAAACTGTTCACAAGCACAAGGTTGTGCTCATGATGATGATGACACATGATGTCTCAAAGGACCGTGTGTGTGATAACTGGAGCGGTTTCAGAATCCATTTCTGGACGTGGGCTCTTTTTGTTCGTCTTCGTTTGAAGTCTATTATGGAAACTGCTCTTATTGTTGAACAGTCGATGGCGCGGATTCGGTGTCGTCATTGCGTCACCTGGTGGCAGAAACGAGAAGAGCAGATTGGATTTCATGAGGATTGTACTCGGCTGCACAACTTTGCACCTGTTTTTACGTCACAGTTGCTCCATTAAAACTGATTTTGAAACTATGATAATTAATGTAATATCTCAGTTCCATCTGGTTTCAATGAATTGTGAAAACATTTTTCAAACGCTTGCAGACACGCTGCTGATGCATCTGTGAGGATTCAGTTGTTTATCCAGCGTACAGCAGTGATGTGTCTGAGCTCCTGGGAGCAGATCATCTAAACATCTGAACTGTAACGTCAGAGTTATAGATGTTATAGATTCGTGGCTTCAGGGACAGAAACTCTGCCTTCCTGCTGCCAGGCTGGAGACAACAAGCGTAGTGCAGCACCTATCTGCTATTAAGACTCTGGCCTCTAGGAGGCGCTGTAGCCCCAGCCACAGGCCTGTTATGAAACGTGCGTTAGCCTTTGTCTGACTGCAGCACTGCTGCAATGTAGACAGACAGGGGTGGGGACCCCCGCCCGTCTGCTCTTCCACCATATGTGTTGTGTCTCACTCTCACTGCAGCAGGGCTGCCTGCCTGCTTGACCCCTGGAACATCGTCTTCATGATGCATTTATAGCTGTGTTCATGAAGCAAGACACAAAACAATAAATGCATACGAGGATTAACACCAGCATGAGCAACAATTTTCTTCTAAACCCCAGGCTCCCCTGACCATCGCGCCGATCGCTCTGAAAACTCATTACTGCTAATGCAACGGCTGTGGTTTGGGCCCAAGAGCAGTACAGTCGAGACCAGTTGCTAATGACTTTTAATCAAACAAGCTGGAAACTGGATGAGAAGAACAGATCAGGAGCTGGAACAGAGGCATGAAGTGAGCCCTGTTACTGAACCGCTCCGCCGCGGTCAGGATGGCGGCGTGTTCATCTGACAGTGGCAGCCCGGCCACCAGGGTCGATGCAGCACAGGTGCATGTGGATAGGCGTGGTCTGACGGTCTGACCGTCCCGGGCGGTGGCTGGCAAAGGACGAGACAGAGGGACCTGATCGATACCCAGCTGAAGCCCCTCGTCCATCAGGGGGACGTCTTCCCCAGAGTCAATGAAAGCAGCAAAGGTGTGAGCGGCCCCTGCCAGCAGCAGCTGGGCGTGGATCAAGGGTCTTTAGCTGAGGGCAGAATCCTGGAACCGGCTCGACGTGATGCCGTTTGGAACACAATGGGAGACAAAGTGTCCAGCCCGGCCGCGGCAGAGACAGAGGTCTGTGGGCCTGCAGGTCGTCAGGAATAGAGTGCAGCCCTCGGGATCCCCGGCTGCATCTGGAGCTGAGGCAGGAGCGGCTTGATGAGTCATGGCAGACACCAGCTGTTGAACCTGGGTGGCTAATGCGGTTAAAAAAAAAACAACCAACATGGAACAAGGGGTTTAAAACAATGGAATCAAAGAGACTGAGACACACGAGAAGCCTGATTCCTAAATAAACAGAAAATGTAAGACTCAAGCAAACAGAAAACACAACTCTAAACAAAGGAACCCAAAGCACAAATCAAGCTAAACAGTTTATCACCACAACAGCACCATCAGGGCAGGAGGGGATTTCCTTCCCGTCCCAACCAGTAACTGATAGAAGGTCATGTTCACAGTGGCCTGGCTGAGACCATACTGTCCATACTGTGCTGACTGGTCCTTAGAGCCCGGTGCTACTTTTACCCAGGAATACATATCATTGCATGTTTGTTCTGAGAGTCAGACGCAGGACAGAGGAAGAGCTGCACGTCGCTGAGTTTGAGCAGAGCTGAAAACTACCAAGCTGCTGAACCCCCATCACGCATCTCCTTCCAATAAAGCAGATTATCTACTTGAACTGAGCTGATTTGCATATTTCCGTTCCAAAAGAGCCGGACAGAGTGAAACTATACTTCAACATGGATGGATGCGTCATGATAGTGTGTGAGATGGTTGTATGGTTACGATGTGCCGTTAAAACCAGCGCTTGCACCACTTAAATGTGTAGATGTTCAGTGCAACTAAGGTAATAATACTTTGTGTATGATTACTGTTAAGTTCACAGATGTACAAGAGAAGACAATGTCCACTTTGCAGGGGTCCTGGAGGGGATGCCTGTTCTCAGAGACTGCTGATGTTCAGATTCACATTCAGCAAACTTGATTCATCCCCAGGGGACAATTCAAGGCGCAGAGGAGCAACACAAAACGAATAATAAAGGCATGATAAAAAGAGCGTGCCCTGCCTGACGTGTCCAGGGTGAGCCCCGCCCCTCGTGCGGCGGCAGCTTGGATTGGCTCCTGAGTGAAAGATGAAAGGTCAGCAGTCAGCTGAGGGCCGTCGTGCAAGGAAGGTGAGGTGGATGTGATCGCAACATCAACAGCGTTTGAAGATGAATAAGCACGACTGACTTGAATCATCACTTTGGGCCACAGATCGGTGGGTGCGCCGCATCGTTTTACATCATTAAACACAGGAGAAGTCTTCAGAGGGAAGTGCCACTAATGATGACATGAATAACGCTAGCGTCTGGACGCTGCCCCAGCGAGCCCAGGCACAAATTGGTCTGGGTGGGGACCTGGTCTCTTTGTTTAGGTAAGACAGCCCCTGGGCCTTCTCCAAAATGCTGGCTCTTCGTTCTGGTTAATGAGCACAACGGAACGTGTCGCTAACAAGCAGAAATGTCACCACCAAAGTCAGAGCCTGAAACACGGCGAGGCTCGATCCGATGCCGCCGCTGGTCCCTGACCGAGGAGCAAAAGGAGGAGCGGCGGTAATGATGTCTAATGATAGAAACTAGTGAGACGTCCACATGTGGGTCACACGGTGCGTCCCAGACAGACGTCCATCTCTGATGCTCATGTTTATTTTCAGGCCTATTTTGCCCTATATGTTACTCTAGCTTCTGCAGCTGGCCTGACTGCCTGCCTTTGTTCACAGTAACCCACCCCCAACCCTTCTCCCCCCCCCCCCCTTCTCCTCCTCCTCCTCCTCCTCCTCCTCCTGCTTCTCAGCCTTCGCTCCCAAACATGCTGCCTGTACTTTTATTTTTCCTGGCAGCGCTCGCCTCCTCCAGCTCCGTCAGTCTGTCAGGGAGAAGCACAATACTGTGGGAGCGAGGCAGAGGAGATACCTCTCCACACAAATCACAACCAGATGCTTTCCTTTCCTTCCAGTTTTCTTCTCTTTTCTTCCCTTGTTTTTTGTTCTTGTCCACTGCTCTCCTCACCTTTCTCCCAGAAAAGAATTGGCAGGATCCAACTCAGCGACATAAGCAGCTTTTCCCACAAAGCAGCGCTTGTGTGAGTCCTATTTGATTGAAGCAGTCGAATGCAGCGGCGTGCCATCGAGCCTCGCAGTGCTCAACCTGGCATTAGCTAAAAATAGAACGCAATTAAATGATGGAGACGCTGAACTGATCCCCAAACAGCATTCTGTTTCATAAAGTCTTTGTCTTGGACTGTCTAATACCCTCAACTTTCAGTCTTCGTCTCTTAATATTTTCCTTGTTGCCAACTCTAACCCTATGGGGTTCTCCATCTGTAGCAGGTTGTGTTATCAATGTGCTGCTAACAACAATGAGGAAAATAACGAGAACAGAGTGGAGTGGCACATGCAGATGTTTACAGTGGTTGGTCCAGTTGACAAGAGCTTTGCTGTCCCACATGTCCACGGCAGCACAAGGCCCTTAATGTTTGCACAAGGAAGTAAAGCGAAGAGGAAAAGTCCTCCTTGGCGTGGCGTGGTGGGGCGGCATGTCTCCTCCAGCTGCAGCCAAATCACATCCAGATGGAGAACACGAAGGAGCCATAGATGAAGCTGGAGGTAGCTGCCATGTTAATTAATGTTTCCTGTTGGTGTTAAGGCAGCTGCATTTGCGAAGGTGGAGGGGAGCTTCTTTATTACGGCAACCACTGAGACCACGCCCCCAAATAACACGAGCACACCAGGCTCCAGCGCTACGACACACACACATTTATTTATTTGAGTATCAGATAAACTCAAAGACCACGATCCTTCTGGAAGCAACGTGAACATGAAGTGAAGCTTTGCTGATGCTCTTCAGCTCATTAGGATCTTTACTGCTTGAAAACACAGACTTGTTTCATTTGATTAAATGTCACTGAAACAAAGATGTGTGCCAATCTTTTCAGACATTACATAAACTGTACAGAAGAGCTAGCAAGGCTTCATTTTATTTGATTGACTTTATTTAATGGCAGCTGGCTTGGGTCTATTTCTGAAAGCTGGAGGTTTACTTCAGTGATTCGGTGTGAGACCTGGGCTGTGTAATGTAAAGGATCATATTACTCTTCCAGTGCCCCAGTCAGTCTGCTGCGTGCTTTATACGGCTGCAGTCTTCCATCATGTTGGTTCCTGAGAATGAGGATTTTTCCATTCACTTGAACTCTTTGAAGACAAACTCTGCATCGCGTCTTTTTTCCACAGATAGTTCTTTTTATAGATATGCAAGTGCAAAAACATGAATGCTGAATGAACCGGCTCTGTGTGTGTCTGTGTAGGTGGTGACACATCCAACCCACAGCCACACTCTGCTGGGAAACTGACCTGAACTGAAGTGTCGTCAGACACGAGGAGCAGCGCAGAGAGGAGGACAACATCCCTGGTCACTTCACAGCCTGCCACTGGCTCACTCCACTCCACTGCTTTGACTTTCATTTGGCATAATACAAAAGCACCAGCCTTATTTTAGGATCCACACCTGAGCTAATAATTGGTTCTTAGCATAATTTCCACAACGTGCAGCTCAACCATGAATTTGTCTGTGTCACATCAACTTTAGCAACTTTATCACACAGGAATTAAACTGTTTTTTCTCTGTCATTAACTATTTCAGGCAATTTGCAGCCTAGTGGTATTCTATAGAAGGATAAAACGTGTGTGGGTAATGTGGCAAAGGTACAGATGTAAACACAGTATTGGTAATAAATATAAAAAATAAATAGGATAAGGTGCATGGAGAGAACAAATAAATACATATGAATAAGAAAAAAAGCAAAAGAAAACAGTTGCAGGAAAGAGAACGCACCACTGTGTTTATCATGGTGTCATTTTCTATCTCTGATCCCATCTGAATGTCAAGGTTTGATCTGTTTCCACTGCTGAATCATCAGCTGTTTATACTGAAGCACAGTGTTGTGGAGGTTGTCCAGCGCTTTAAAGAGCCAACTCCTGCACATCACGTGGAATGTGATGCTCATTCTGTGGTGCTGTGTTCAGTTCCCCAGAGACTGCATGGTCCACTGCGTCGTCTTATCTCAGAATCTCCACGTCCACAGCGAAAGAGAAAAATCACGAGCTGAGAAAAGAGATTTTTTTTCCTTGAGTAAACCCATTCTAGTGCACTGCCACCAATTAATTCTATCGCCCTTAAAACCACTTCTGTTAGACTAATTCGTTTGGTCGTGCAACTCCAGGAAACGAGTCCTGAGTGTGTCCTCGAAGCCTTTTCTCTCATTTATACAACACATTTCAACTCATTTCTTATTTAACGTAAGGACTTATTTGCTCATTTTCTCAGTTATTGATCTTTATGAATACTTTTGACAAAATGTCAAATTAACAATGATACAGTTGTATCAATATTTTTTACTTGTACATATGATAGTACTATGTCTAGAAAGATTTTGGGAGTTTTTCCATTGATAAATGTTGGGATCCCCTCTCTCATGGCCCCTGTGGCCCAGTTCAATCAGTGTCCAGCCGAGGACAAAACTGTGGTCATTCAGAGGCTCTGTGGGTGGGAGGCGGGTCCCCAGAGGTGGTGGGCCCTCTGGCCCCATGGACTGTGCTGTGACCCCGCAACTGGCATCCTAAAGGAGTTATTGTGAGAGCAGTTGAGAGGAGAAACCATCAATCTTATCCTAAAAAGCAGCATTGCGATGCAGAGGATGAGAGACTCCAGAGCAAACCAGAGGTGGGCAAACCGCTGAAAATGTAATAGCTGCACTTCTTGAAATGACTTTTCCAAATGAACGTTCCAAAAAAAAATAAAAATGATGGGAAACATTTTAATCAGCCTTGGTTTCTGCCTGGTTGACCCAAGTAATTAAAGAAAATAATCAATTTAACAAAAAACAAGTCATTTATTTTATGCTGTAAACTGATGTATTGAAGAGAGGAGAGAAGCTCTTTTTGTCAACGTAAGCAGTGTCAAATCAGGTAACACACTAATTCCTTGCTATTTACATCAGTTAAATGAAGTATATGAATCTATTCTTGAAGGGAAACTGGTCCCTGCCAGGCAGCCCTCAGGTCTTCACAGGTATCAGCAGAATGTTAGATCGAACTAACACAGGGAATGGATCTGCGTCGGGGTCACAGAGCAGCCGTCAGCTACGGAATCATCACACTCCATCATGAATATCCACCAAAAGGAAAAACTGCCTGTCTCTATGGCAACAATCTACTGTGGCTTACACCAACAGCCAAAGCATTGTGGGAGCCTAGGGGCAAAAGTCCAAAAAAATCTTGTTTAAAAATAGACTTTTCCAGCATCTTCAGAGGAGCTGCTAATCTGGGACTAGTGATGCTTTGCCCCCATATAGATTCCTCCATGATCACCCTTGTATTGAATCCAGTGCAGCCACATTGTCCCATCATCATCACCATCATCATCATCACTGCTCAGAAGCCTGCACATTTATAAACTCAGCGTTTCAAGCGTCCTTGCTGCAGCTGCATCACATGAGCCAGCATGCAATATGGAATCACTGGGACCAATCCGGACCAAGCGTTCTGTCTTTTTTAATATTATGTTGTCGCTATAAAATGTCCCTGAACTTCTATCGTCACCTATCACTCTGCTTTGGATGTGTCAGAGGAGCGATGACAGATTTGAACCATGAGTGAATCTATCTTTTTTTTCTAAACCCTGAGTTTGTTAAATGTATTCATTCATTTTCACCCTTCCATCCCCGTGATACAACATGAATACATTTGTGTGCATTGGCCTATGGGTAACGGTGTGTTTTATTCACAGGAGCAGGGCCATTCTGCCCACGTTCCATCAATGAAAATAGATTGGAACCAACACATTTTATCACAGTGGCTCATTACTGCCAGCAGCTCAGCCAGAAACAGCCCATGTGAGCAGATGGTGGAGAGTTGATGCTGTTGGTGAATGACAGTGTTTCCTGATTGGTGGAGGCAGCAGGCCAGTCAGATGACTCCATCATGAGTGTGCCCATCAAGTCGTGTCACATTCATCCCCAGCCTGCTCCTCTGTGTGGATGGAGCAGGGCAGCGTGACACGGAAAGGACCAACAGGTTTAGATTCTATTTGAATTCATCGAGAGGGTGGTGAGAGCACTTAGGCACAAAAATGTTTTGTTTTCCAAACGCATGCGTCTCGGGCTCCAATTATTTTATGGAGACAGATCTGTCATATTATGTTTCCGTTTAGTTTCTGGCGTCGTCGCATCATTTACTATGTCAGTAGTGACCCTCACTGCACTCAAAATGAAAAAAGTAATTCATCAGATGGACGCTGCAGTGGTTTGTGAGATAAGAACGGCCTCAAATGACAGATGCAGATTTGGGAAAATGTATTTAACTTTTTGTGGCTGTCAGTTGTCCCAAAATAAATGAAGCAAATATTTATTTCAAATATATTCAGATGGCTTTGCTTCCTGGCGTCATTTTCAAAGTGAAAAAACATGATGATTGATAAGATGATTAGAAAACATCCATCAGGTTAAAGTGGCAGTCGAAACGTGACCTGGGCCTGTTCGTGGTACGAAACTACCTCACTCAGAATTAAATTAAATAAACATTTTTGTTGTTGTTGTTGTTGTTGTTTTGATGACAAGTCAAAGCAGGTCAGCGTTCACAGACACATTCCAACCCAAACCCAAACCCAGGCCAGTGTCCTGCCTCGGTAGATGACCCCACCTCCACCCTCTCTCCTTTTCTGCTCTTCTCCTCGTTTCTCCCTGTCTTCTTCTTGGTTCCAGCACCATCTGCCCGGTAGAAGGAGCAGCTTGCCCGACCCACTGCCTTCTTTCCCCTAGAGACTGTAACTAGTGCAGGGCCAAACAAACACCAACCAACCAACCAGCAGCCAGCACAGTCCTGCTCCACTGGGGCTTTGACATTCACACAGTGTTTCGACATTTGCTAGGGAACACAAAGCATTAAGAGCAGCAAATGATAACTCAAAATATACAAAGACAGAAGCCGCTCCTTGTTTGCAGGATGGTCAAATGGAAACGGGGCAGACCCAGCCCACCACCTGCTCCAGAGACGCTGTGCTGGGAGGAGACAAGAGAAACACCATTCAGCGTTTTCCCGTCCAGCACTTTGGGAATACAGCTCTCAAAAATAGGTGGCATGGGTTAAGGGGACTCACGCTTCTTGTGCCAGGCCACCATTGTTTGTTTCCTCTGATCCCCATCTGAGTCGGGCCATGCTGTTTGTCACCCATCTGTCCTCTCTCTCAGTGTTCCACTCCCATCCAGCGTCACAGCCAGTTTAGTGCTTCTCAGTGCTGTCAGTGCCGTCTGCCCCCACACTATCAAATATTTAACGAGGACACAGAATAAAGCTTATATTTGCTATGATCTGATCTCAGATAAGAGCCCCTTGAAATAACTCCATACCTGTGTGAGCTGAGAACAGATCCTGGATGATCCTGGTGAGATAATAATGAAGAAGCTGCACATGTTGTTTCTTGCCAGTGTCATTAATTCAGGCCCGATGCCTAATTAGGAGTCAGTTCATTAGAAACGTGGGCATTTCCTTTGGTTATAACCCATTACCTCAACTAGACTGTGGTAGCATGAAGTCAGTGAATCCTAGTGTGACTCCTCCTCAACGTGCTCTGTCTCAACTCACACACAGGTTTCAGGTTCAGTCATCTCAAGCCTGGTTCCTGAGGGCAGAGGCCGGTCGGCACAGCAGACCACGGGCCAGGGGAATCCAAAAACGGCTCAGCTCAGCTCAGAGGTCGATACACAGAAACGGGTCAAAAAAACACGCCAGGAGCCATAAACTGGAATATAGCTGCTACGCTGACCGAAAACAGACGAGTCCAAGATGCCGCCTGAATACACACACGAGGGAGGGAGGGAGGGAGGAGGACGCAGGTGGGAGCAATCAGAGGTGAGGGGCGTACACACGGGAGGAGTGGGCGGAGTCTGAATAATAACCAAGACAAAGATCAGGATGTGACAACCACGTCAGCACAGGCTCCGTGACCTTAAAGACGTTAATCTAAAGCACAATCTCTTTCCTCATCCGAGACAGATGTCAGTGTGTGTGAGATAACTGCGTCTTCCATTTGGTCTGTGTGTGTGATGTAATGATGCTCGGATCTGCAGCCTCTTTTCTCAATTTCTCCGAGTCCCAGAGACGTACTAAAGCACTTTTTGTTCAGGCCCGCCCACACGCTCGAACAGTTTCTCCTAAATTAGACCCAGGCGCGCTGCAGCTGGTGTATGGCATATATTAAGCATTTCGCAACTGCCTGTCCAAGTTGCAGAAGGGCAGCCCTTCGCTGAAATAGCTTGTGATGAGAGGAGGGGTTTGATAATTAGTGCTTGGAGATGCGGATTGTGGCCTATGGTGATTTGATCTGACCTATTTCGAAGCAAAGTAGGACAGCAAACTGTCTTTTTCCGCTGCAGCACTGACAGTGCAAGGTGAACTCACACTCCAGCAACGCCACGGTTGGTACAAGGGAAATCTGCCCCCTAAGACACGATACTCGCGAGTTGCTTCTTAGATTTCCAAGAAAATGCTTCTACCTATATCAACTCACACCTTACTTTTTACAGGTTGCAAATGGGTCGGAAACGATGTCAGGACTGGAAGTTCTGAGCATGAGACATCTACCAAATATTCTATCATTTTAACCAAATCAAGAATGGGCTGCAGGTGAACAAGCAGCAGAGCAAAGGACCTGAAGGCATCAGGCTGAGACAGGCTGGACGTTTCTGAACGAGGTTTCAGGTCATCCTGAACGTCTCTGAGATTAACGTGAGGCACAGGAGAGCAGGCAGGTCAAGAACTGGAGCCAGAGATCCAAAAATAACACACAGCAAACACAGGGCTGGTCTGAGGTCAGTCAAAGTGACTTCACAACCAGGCCGACCCATGTCCCGGCAGAGCAGGTGCCATGAACCATTGTGCCTATGGATGGGGGAGGGGCAAGAAGGCTCCCTGGTACCAGAAGGTCAACAGTTCAATCCCAAAGTGAACTTGGGCACTGAATGGTAAATGTTTTGTGTTAATACGCTGTTTTCTGGTCTTTATGCTTGTGAGCACAGCTTCCAGCTGGGGAGCCAAACGGAGACAACAGCCAGACAAATGAATCAGCTGCATGTTCTCAAAGTGGAGCTGGACAAAGCCAGGACAAAGTGGTCCTATAGTTACATCCCTTTGCCTTAATATGGTTATTAGACATCAACCGTTTACTGTCCTTAACCTCACCATAGATGTCTGTTATAGCAGATTGAACCTAAAGGCTGTTACATCATTCATCTGAGGTGAGAGGAGCAATGACACACACACACACACACACACACACACACACACACACACACAGTCCAGTCAAGATGCTTTGATCTAGAATATTTATGATTGTATGAATTCATCATATTCATCTGTCAGAACACACTGTTTATAAACAGAGCTCATTCAGAAGTAGATATTCAGCTAAGATCCAAAAGAGTTGTTATTATAAGATGCTGCTGTTACTAGCGTAGCGCTTTGGGAGTAATTTACCAAAATGAAGCTTCTGCACTGTCAGGAAGGTGTTGGACGCTGCTTATTCACTTTGTAAAACCACCAATCACCAGACCAACACAGAGTCAGCGGAGCCTCGTCTGGGCGGGTTTCACTGAGCTTGGACGTGTTCAGACAGTCACGATGAAACTCAAACCAAGCGGAGAAGCCACTGCAGGTTGCCACTTGGTTCAAACAAAAAAATGTGACCTGAGTCGCTCTCGGACCTGGCACGGTGCACTGGTCTTACATCAACAGATACAAAAGCACAAGTTATTTTTTATTTATTTTTGCTTTCTTTTGAATTGTTTTTCTTTCTCTAATTTCTCCTCTCAGCAGCAGTCTCTGTGCCCCTCCCCTCTCTCTCTTTCATGCCTGTAAAGAAGCGTCTCCTCTCTGCTCCTCTTTCTCCTCCGTGGCACCCGGGCGCATGTTGTGGGTCTTATGGGGTCACGGCGGAGGGCAGGGGGGACGCCGCGGCCACATCCAGAGGAAATGAAGCAACAGGTTGCACTGCCAACCACCAGACCACCTGTCTCATCCATCATCCACCTTCCAGGATGCAGCGTGCCCCCCCCCCCTTCATCCAGTTGATCCCAGTGTTGGGGGTTACGTCAGGTCAGCAGAAGACATACACGCACAGAAGACGCTAGGGTCCTTCCAGTAGGCTCTTGCACTGCGTGTAACTAGGCAGACGTAGAGGACAAAGAGGAAGTGGGTAATGATGTGCAATGATCCTCAGTTGACCCAACAGCATGAATAATAAAATGCACTCCCCATTCAGCTCTGGGAGTCTGCCACTAATGTAAAATGCAAACAAGGAGAGGACTGGTATCACATTCCCTGGGTCTGAGTGAAGTGATTATATTCAGTCGGTATTCGGGCCCTGACATGGACGAACATGACTAACATGACTAACATACGTATCACTGCCTTGTCGACCGTTTCCTGCCATCACCTGCAGTGTGCTCAGCTTGAAGTCTATGTGTGTAGAAAAGCTGTCTGATACACCAGCAGCTGCACGTGATGAGCACTCAGTGGCGTCTTCCCGGGGACATGGAGGGACCTTGTGTTTGTCTCCGTGGTCCCTGTCCTTCCCCTTGGTCTCCAACCAAGAGCTCAGACGATGAGAGTTCATCACCCAGGTGTGCTTCTGTGAGGCTGATGTGGTTTGAAACGGCGTCACGCCAGCGATAGCGCCGCTGTACGTTTCCACTCTGAGCTGGAGCTGATGTGTGACGGTAGAGGAACATCGAGCGGCTACATGCACTGCACCTTCCCACTCACGCCGCACTCTGACCTCAGAAGTGGTTAATAACATTCTCACATTGTGGCTGCACCGTTCAAGCTTTGGCTCCTTCCTCACTGACGGCTGTTTCAGGTTCTACATGCGTCCAAGCAGGACTGTAAGGCGTTGTCATGAGGAGGGAGACAGCAGGTTGTTTTTCTTGCTAGACTGAAGACGAGGCTCATTGTGACATACCCTCGATTTGAGCTTCTGACTCATACATCCAGCCTCTCTGAGCGTGCACATATGGCACACACACACACACACTCAGACGTTTATAAAAGCATCTTCACAGCGTGTGGGCGTACAGTGTATTTTCAGGTATGGATCTCTCAGCGGACACAGAGGCAGACAGTGTGGGAGCACAGAGAACCCACAGGCCAACGCTCCTCCTCAGTTTCATATCATTACACACTACAGACGTAAAATATTAATTTCAACTTGCTCTCGTCTGTATCAGACGGTGTGTGAACAGCCTGCATGAGAAAAACACATCAACATTTATTTAACAGACTGATTTCTCTCTTTCTTCAACAATATAATTCATTATCTTGTAAAGTGCAATTTTCTCATAAATTAAATTAAATGTATTCTCTGTAAAAATCACGTCCTAATATAATAACATGGGACTGTGAATTATTTTCTGAGTTGCTTTTGGAATTATAAATTCTATCGCAGCACTTTTACTGACCTGATTTAGAGGACATTAAATCACTAAATGCGTACCCCTGAAAACAACACGTGTGTACTTGTCTGAATGAACGTCATCAGTATTCCAGCTCCCGTGTACATCGCGCTGGCAAAATAACCTGCAATCATTCACGAAGATAAAACCTCTTCCCCAGCATCTGTAATCATGATCAATATTTAGATTTGGGGCCGACGGGAGGAATCTATCCACGAGTCAGATTAGTCGGGGACAAATGATGTTCTCAAACAGCCACTAAAGCCTTCCTCATATACCAGAATCCATTCATATTCTCGACACGTGGGAGTGTTTTATATCTGACACAGCACTCTGTTTCATTTTAAATTACAGATCAGATGATATAAGACATATTAAACTTTATTGGATTTAACAGCCAAAGACTAAATCATCAATCACCCGACTCAGTGTGTGAGGGAAACAAGTCTGAGAAATAAGACAGAGAAATGGGAGGGTCCCACGCGCTGGTGAGCGTGAGAAGAGAAGCGGCCAATGAGAACAGGCCAGTAAAGAGAGGTCAGACACCCGCACTGGGTTTGCTGGACTCCAGCCGCTGCCCTCGACGCCAGTGTGCCACAGCATTTCCCTTTTGTCGCCCCATCCTCTGAATCTGGAGTCACAGCAGCAGCGGCGGCGGCGGCGGCGGAGGCTCCGGCAGGAAGCACTTCACCTCCAGTGCGTTGGGTGGGTGGGTTGTGCAGAGGAGCAGAGACGTGAGCGGCAGCGAAGGGACGCGTCTCTGGATTCCTTCACTCGTGCTCGGCTCTTTGTTTCAGCCCTTTTTCTCTCTGATAATGTGCCTTTTCGATTTATACCGGCGACTCTTTTGACGTGTCGCTGTCCTCTCCCCCTGCCGCTGACCTCTCTTGACCTTTCTAAGCTCCCATGATGTCACGCTATAAGACCACGTCACCTTTGACCCCGAGGAACTGTGAGCCTCAGCCACTGAGCAGTGGGAAAGTGGCACCTTCTTATTGGGAGCACACACACCGTGGGAGGAGGGTCTCCACCATTATTGAGGCTGCTCCATAGACCAGGGGTCACCTCTTTGTTCCAACCCTTACTTCACTACAATAAAGTCAGTGAGGTGGAGCCGCAGAGCGTCCCAGTGCAGCCATCGGTTAATAACAGTGTAGGTCGTCCAACAGCGTGTCTCTGAGAGATAACAGCCTCAGCGTCAGTGGGCTCCCTGCTCTGTGTCAGCACCACCGTCAACAACGTTAGAGCCCAAAGTTAAATGGAGAGATACAGCAAATCAGGCGACAGGATGTTAAAATCCATTTATCTGCCAAGCCAGTGTCAAAAACATCTTTATCAAGCCTGCACTGGTGTTTGCAGTTAGGGAATGGGGCATAATTAGAATCATTCATCAGTCCTAACGCCCCTCACTGCCGTTCCATTGAGACGTTCATCAGGAGACATCTTGGAAAGAGACGCCAACGCCATCGTGGTCGTCCTGAGCGTGGGGATGGGATGAGCTTCCAGAAGGCCACCATTCATCTTTTTCATGATGTTTACTAAATCTAACAACTGTCAGAGCACAAAAGAGGGTTGTTTCTTCACTTTATGGTGCACTGAGTGTAAACTGATGCAGAGAGAAAGGATTTCAGTCAGTGATGTGAGGGAGCACATTTTCTCCATCACTTGTTTTTATTCATCTCTAAATGTTTTCTTTCAGGAAAAGGATCATCCAGTTCATGTCAGAGCAGAGTGTGGCAAAGTTTTGGATGTCATCATCGGAAACACTGACGGCTGGAAAGCCTTACCCTCTGAGGCACGCATGCCTCAAGCCCAAACCCAGCGATTAGCCCGCTGCTGCACACACACACACACACACACACACTAAAATATACTCACTCCATGAGGTGCAACTGTCAAACAAAGATAGAAGTACAAGCACACTCATAGTCCTTGCATATGACAGTGTGAAGCAATGAGAAAATGGCCACGTCATTGGAGCTCTGTAACCATGGCGACAGAGACAGCGTCAGCCACCAGGCGTTGATTTGGGCCGCTCCGACCCGACGATGACAGTCCAAGGCCGGGAGGCGACGCCGTCAGCACGTGTCAGCGGCGATGAGACGCAGCAAACTCAGATTCAATCATTTTCAGGACAATATGAGGCACTCGTTCATCTAGATGCTAGAACGCTGCATGCTGAGTCACTGGCTTCCATAAAGCACATCTATTTGGATCGTGGAACTGAGGAAAGGGACCTCAGCTGGACTCCACTGACTGTTCTGGGTCGTCCAGGGTTTGTGTTGTAACCAATTTATTTTATTATTATTATTATCATTTTAAAGGGAACTTGATGTATGGGCGTGACAACCAATCTGTGGTTTCACGCTCATGTGGTGTCTTTGGGCAGAATTAACCCCCCAGTGAGTGTGCAGGTCACATGACACATACATGTTTAATTCTTATTATGTAAAACTAATGTCACGCATGATCAATTCATGAGGACGCCATCATGAGCGTTCAGTGTATTATTGATGGGGCTGAATCTGTGCGACAGGAGGGTTCACATTCCATTTTGGTGCTCTTCATTTCAAATCTGTGGTTTCTATGCACAAACAGAAAAGCATTTTTCGGTTCGCAGTTCATTTTCTGGAACGTTCACTCAAACTGTGTCTATAGTCTCACTGATGTTGGCTCGTTCTGGTGATGCGTGTGTGTGTGGGTGTGTGTGTGTGGGTGGGTGGCTCGGGGAAGGCACACACACACACACATCCCATAGTAACAGCAGCCAGGCCTGTGAGCCTGGATTTCATAACCACAGCTTCCTAACGACACCCACACCTCTGAGGGTTCCAGCCCTGGAACGTGGACCGACAGGACGCAATCCAATAACCCTCTGCTGCTCGGATCAGCGACGACACCCAGGCTCAACAGATACTGGTCCGCCATCACGTCGGAGAGTGCAGATGGTGGACTGGGTCCAGGGTGTGTGAGAGCCTGAGGAGGCTGGGTGTGAGGTCACGGATATTTCAGATGCACATATCAGCAGACTGCAGTTTTCCTACAAATATTTGGTAGGTCCTTATTTTATTAACAAATGAATTCACCTGCAGCATGTAGCACACAGCCCAAAGCAGCTGCAGTAAGAATCTGAGGGTACGTCTCCGTTGTCGTCTCTGTCCTTTATCCTGACAGTTAGAGCTACATCGTCTTAAATGACAACAGCAACAACAACAGAACATTTTAACCCTCGTGAACCCTGCAACAAGTAGCATTAGCATGAGCATTAGCCTCTCCTCTACCTGCCCAGAGTGGGCCGGCACTGTATGATGGCCCTGATGTGTGACGCAGAGTGAGCCAAAGGTCCCGCTGACCATGTGACACACAAGACGTCTCCCATGTGCAGGTTTTTCACTGATCCACTGCACCAGATGTTTTACAGCCACCCAGGGAATCGCAGCCCCTAAGCTCCATTGCCTCCGTCGGAAAAAGAGAGCGTTGCAATTGGAAGATAAATATTTCATTTGGCCAAACACACAGAGGCCAGTCTGGGAAGTGACATGAAAGTGCTCGAGCGCTTGGCGAGCAGGAGCTCTGAGATGGAGGGACTATTGCGATAAATGGGGGAGATTCACTGGAGGTGGAGGGGGGGGGGGGGTGCATGTATATATATTTATATATTTACAACTGATGTTTTGACAGTTTATTTATCTTGGTGCTGAGACAAATATGGTTTATTTGGTTGAAACGGGAATAAATGCAATGGAATGACAGGTATTCGATTTCTATAAAGACAGAGAAGGAAAATACAGCAGCGTTAGTTAGTTAGAGTCTTATCCACGTTGTTTAATTAACCATTAACATAATGAACAGACAGTTTTCACCTGATCTGTAGAGACTGATATCTTTGACAACAGAGGACATGTGTTTCCAAAGTGACTGTGTTCTCCAGGTGATAGTCAGTGTCAGGGTGCGTGGACCACACGTGGATGTAGCAGCTCATCCCACGCGGCGCTCTAATACTCCATATGTGATCGAGAGAGAGAGAGAGGCGGCTTAAGTGCTGCTGCTGCACCATTAGCTTTCCACCACAGGCTTTTACACCCCCCCCCCCTTATGGAAGCTGGCTCTCCCTCCTTCACTTTTACCAAAGTATGACCTTGGATTCCATAAATGCACAATAAATTCAATAAGTCAGTTGTTTTACGGTTCTTTACCCCAGTCCTGCTCCTGTGAGTCCGTGTCAGGCTGAGACCATTTGCTCTGCTCACCTCAGTTAATTCATGGCCATGATGTCAACTCCATAGCTTTAATAATGCAGGAGAAAGCTTTGCTGTGCCGCTGCCAACGCCGCCCTCACGTTGAGAAGCGAGTGGCGGAGTCACTGTGGAGTTACATGTTGACAGAGGAGAAACGTTAAGATTCTTTGAGTCATATCGTCTTATTGCTTCATGACACGCACTCCTGCAGTCAGTCAGACGGTCGGAGCTCAGCGGCTCCTCAGGGTTGGCTCAACTGGTTCATATTGATCACAGATATGTTGTGTTGCAGGCCCAGTGCACGAGCACACACAGACGGGTGGTGTGTGACGTAGAGCACAGGGGCGTTCCCTCATTAACGGGCTGAATGTTGAGACTGGCCCTGGCTTCAGAGAACGACCCGGTGTTCAGAGTCAGCTGATGTCTCTGGCCCCCGCAGTGAAACGTCAATTTGTTGCGGCCACCACAAAATCAACATCGATCACCACGTAATGATCAGTGCTTTTCTTTAACGGGTAAAACCTCGCAGCTCGTCTCAGTCTGTCACACCGATCCACACACACCTACTCAGACTGGGTGAGCTAATAATGTTTATAATGTTTACAAGTTGATAAAACTGGGAACTGGATACGACGTGATTAAAACCCGACCTCATCCACAACAGGACAGAGACTGTCGTGGTCGCGGAGCCACACGTTCGACAGCGCGACACGGTGACTGGACTTGGCTCCTGCTGCTGTTTCCCTGGAGCCACTGAAGCCGGTACAGAAGGTGTGGCCACCAGATGGAGGCTCTGATCTAAGAGGTCAATGATCCAGCAGCTGCCGTGTGAGCACACGTTTAGCCTTTCTGCTATTTGAATTCTTACCTGAGGGCAGTTGAAAACAGCCTGGAGATTAAATATTTAAACGAACTATAACTACAGTGCACAGTCTGGAGCCGCTGCATCCCCCGATGTCTCTATTGTCTAACCACCTTTACATGAAATGAATTCTCTGCCAAAGCAGCCGAGTCTTTTAGCATCCAGCAGCTCATGTACCTCAACAGGTGGGACGCGAACCAGCAACCTACCCTTTTGTCAACGCCTGATCACATGACTGTACTAACTGACAAAGGCCACTTTAAGGCAAATGAGGAATTCTGGGATACTACGACCATCTACTTTACCAATTTACCAGTTCAGCTGGTTCAGATCTGAGCGCCCCCACATACAGCTGGTCTGTGGTGGACAAATGTTGATGTTTGGAAGCGTTTAAGGAGCTTCAGAGCAGCTTCAGACTAACGGGGTTTAAAGAGCTCATTAGAGGCAGTAAAGGTAAGTTAACAGTGTCAGGGCTACAGGGCTGAAGGGTTCGAGCCCGACACCGCCGAGCAATCCATCACACATGGAGAGTAGCCTTCCACCATCTGGCTTCAAAGCTACAGTACTTGAACATAAAGTTGTAAAACGAGCAGAGTGTGGCTTTGACTCATGCTTCCAGACCAAAGCCAGATTTGGAAACACGGCACAGGAGATCAATTATTATTTAATGGGTCTGAGATGGAAGGACTGCTCTCCTGTCCCAGCGTTCATCTGAACAACGTGGAGGCTGCAGAAGCAGCAGCAGTGTGTTAGTGACACACCTGGTGTTAACGATCCCGAGCAGACGGCTCCGAATGCGTTCACACCATGTTGTTTCTGGTTTTACCCAGAATGCACTGGTGTCACTTGAAAAGAGAGATGGATAGAGAGCGACCCTGGGATGAACCTGTGATATCTGTCTAAAGTTGCACATGTCGCTCTGCTGCTCGGGCTGCAGCCTGGCGTCCGCCCACACCTCTCTGAGACGCTGAGAGGACGCCGTCCCGCCTCATTGCCCCGCAGCTCATTATTCCTAGAGGGGATCTGGCTGGGTAAGACATGTTGTTCAGGCCAGAGCTGGATGTCCTACCTGTGTGTACTTTGGCTTGTCAAGGTACCGTGTGTAGAAGTCTGCCCCCCCCCCTTCTAAACATGCAACAGAACCTGTGGGAGCATTCAGTTGCCATGAAAACTAAAAGGGTGTTTACAGAGCCTGTTCCAGAGTAATGAAAGCTACGGCTAATGAGAACATCCTGATGAATATTCCACGTTAATGTTCCCTGAGAGCGAAATCGTACCCGCTGGATCAGATCGTCTGCTGCTGCTTGTTCAGGGTGCACTTGATGGAGCGCTGACATTTCCGCTGTGTTACTGACGGCCAGAGCAGCTTTCCCAGCCCCTGCGAGTCCTCCACACGCTGCCACCTGCTCCTCGGTGGGAGGTGGGGTGGCAGCAGTCTGCGGAGGGGGTAGGGGGTTGAGTCACAGCTAATCCCACTCATTAGTCAGCCCTCTCAATCTTGGTCGATCAGTGAGACAGAGTGTGTGTTGACATGCATTCAGCCATGGCATCCCCGCGTTATGAAACCGCTGACACCTTTACACCGCGCTCCTCAACAAGGCATCTGCGGCGTCCTCAGTTTGCGGCGTGCACTTTCTGCCTGGGCTGACACGAGCCCAGCACCTGTCTGCATTCTAATGCCAGAGGGATGTGTGCAGCCCACTCTGCTCCGCTCAGCCCCGCTCAGCAGGAGCCGCAGCACAAATGAGTCAGGAAACTGTGTAGGTGGGATCTACATTTAACCCAGCCATTGGGAGGGGGGGGGGGGGGGTATTTGTGCTTGGAATTCTGGCTCCACTGGAGAATGTGCTCATCCTGGATGTAGCTGCTCCAATCAATCACATCCATTTGTAAAGCAAGAACAACTTTTAACAGAGGAAAACACAACATGGACTCAGGGGGCGCCACATGTCAGGATGGACAGTCCTAACCCTAACCCTAACCCTAACCCTACGCCTAACCCTAACCTACCCCTACCCCTAACCCTAACTCTAACCTACCCCTAACCCTAACCCTAACCCTAAACCTACCCCTAACCCTAACCTACCCCTAACCTTAACCCTAACCCCTAACCCTAACCCTAACCCTAACCCTAAACCTACCCCTAACCCTAACCTACCCCTAACCTTAACCCTAACCCCTAACCCTAACCCTAACCCTAACCTACCCCTAACCCTAACCCTAAACCTAACCCCTAACCCTAACCCTAACCCTAACCTACCCCTAACCCTAACCTTAACCCTAACCTTAACCCTAACCTAACCCTAACCCCTAACCCTAACCTAACCCTAACCCTAACCTACCCCTAACCCTAACCCTAACCTACCCCTACCCCTAACCCTAACCCTAACCCCTACCCCTAACCCTAACCCTAACCTACCCCTAACCCTAACCCTAACCCTAAGCCATGTAACTGAAAATATCAGCAAAGTATGAGATGTTGCAAAATTGATGAGAGTAAAGAGTAGTAAAATATTTGAAAGTAAATGAAATAGTAATTGTTTATGAAGCCATGACTGTTGGTGAGCAATGCTGAAGACAACTCAGTCCCCTGAGGCCCTTCACATCAGGACCCATGAGGTCACCAGGCCTCTCTCTCTCACTCTCTCTCTCTCTCTCTCCTGGACCACGCCTCCTTAAGAAGGGAGGGTTCACTCATGTGACCTTTGCACTGGCCTGCCTGAAGCAGACTGCTACGACTGTCCAAAGGTTGGACCTACGGCCCTCAGTATGAGCAGCCCTGTCACCAAGCCATGGCTCGGGACAACAATAACAACAACAACAACATGATGGGCACTTCTCAGTGTGGAGCTGTGGCCGCTGCCCTGTCCGTCCACAGCGCCACCTACTGACCTACTGACTCACTGACTCTAACAGGACTGTTTTCTGGACTCCACTGGAGTTCACATTAACCAGTCTTGGAAACCTTGGGACTGGACAGGTTGTTAAATGTCTCTTCACTGGGACGTCTTTGTTATTTATTTGTGTTCAACACACAGCATAAATATGAAGAAATTAAATGTTGATCCAGTTTTCCATATCATAACAAACTTTACACAGCAGGAGGGAAAAATACTGTGTTTTAATGAAAGAGACATCTAGCAGAACTTCTGTCTTGAGAGGAGAGAAAACAGAATCAAATACTTCAAAAAAGAGGTCGATAACAAAGACATAGTTCAGCTGATTGAGATTGAGAGATGAGAACTCAAACTATGACAAAACACTTTGCTGTCACAGAGTCCTGCTGCTTTCTGCTGACACTCCTCAACCTCTCACACACACACACACACACACACACACTCTGACTGGCCTCCTGAGTCTGTTGTGACTCCAAAAATATAAAGAGGAAATGCTTACTGAGTGATATCATATTCTGGAAAAGGAGAGGAAAGCCTTGAAAAGTGCCTCGAGTTGGGCTCTTTAAATTTTTATTTCACCACATCTGAAAACTACATTTTGTTGGTGTTTAACAAACGTGTCCATGTAGTACTGTAGCACACTTGTTGTACTTTCAATTATTAATATTACTATTAACACAAAATATTAAAAGCCACTTATTTGCTTTCCATGTTTTAAGGCAAAGTTCGACTAATGTTTAAGACTCGTTGAAGGGATTGTTCACAAGCAGATCGTTTTACTGTTCCAGAGCAACCACTGACAGAAGGTCACAAGGTTGTCAGTGACGGAGAGTTATGTAAGGGTCACTTCCCGCTACCCACCATACTTATTTTGAAAATTAGCCAATTTTATGACCGCCGTGAAATCCACGAAATCCTGGAGATTCACGCAAAGAATTCACATGGTGACCTCAGTGACTCTGACTGCAGCATGGAGGCGGGTCCCAGATGTTCTGCTTTGAGTTGGGTTCCACTTCTGTCAGCCAGGACATTTATCTGGGCTGCGGTGGGAGAGCTAAAAAAAAGTGGCCTGGTCCGGTGAGTCTGGATTCCGACAGAGGCCCACAGCTTTGTGGGTCATGATTTGGTTTCAAGAGCTTGAATCAATGGACGTCTGTAGCTGTGAGCAACCAGGGACGTCTGCAGGACGCTGTTCAACTAAAACACTAATGACTAAAGGGCAGCGGCTAGGCTAACAGAGATAAGGACCTTGATGAGAGAATAATGCAAGAGCCATATTATCTCATGTTGTTTAAAGGAAACTCATTTAGAGGAGACTTGCCTTAAATCAGCCGCATTGTTCCCACTGCTGATTTTGAAAAGGGGCCTGAGAGCACGTGCTCCAACCGTTCTCCACGCTCACAGCTTTGACCGTCCAGTTAGCACGGAGCGCTGGTGCTAGTGCTAGTTCCCTGACCGGCTACTAACGCAGCGACGTGCGTGCTGACGTTTTACGGTGACGTGTGAGCATGACCCCTAATGCCCATTATGAACCTAAATTCAACAGCTCGTACTTGACCTGAAAGATACTGGCTCTAGATTAAAGACAGGCCTCCAGACTTTATGCACGCTCCCAGATATCAGCATCCAAACACACACACAGCTGGAGGGGCCTTCCCACTCAGGTCATGGATGTGTGAAGCCCTGCGCTGCTCCGAGCCGCCGCAGTTTGCCTCTGATCTACGTAAGAAATGGGTCAGTGGGGTGGGGGGAGGGATGTGGGTTTTGTCAGGGAAATAGCTCCTGGTTCTGCAGAGCGCTGCCATTGTTTTACAGTAGCAGCACTGTAGGGGAGAGGAAGAAAAGGAGAGGACAAGGTGACGTGAACACACAACATGAACTGATCAGTTGTTCAAATACAGATTAAACTTGTAATCATCGAGATTTCCACATTTTCTCCCAGTAATGTAATGATTACAATGAGGTACATTGTGTAGTTAAACTACGTAGCTTCGTTACTCCCCAGCTGCCTGCAGATGAGATGTCAGGTTATTTGTGTTTTAAACCCGCTGGTTTGAGATGAATATTGGTTTTACCTGCACTGGCGAATATTTCCTGGGGTCCGACTTCCCACAGAGCTGGTTTTGAGCGTCGTCATGCACAATAACGTTCTCTCACACACACACACGTGGAAACAAAGCACTGCCGAGAGGAGGAAACAGTGATAATTACTGATCCAAAGACTTCCAACGCCTACTCGATCGTCCCTGCTGATGGAACCCAGGGCATCTGTCATTTGGACCGCGTTGTCTTTCTCTGCCAGCCTCCCCCGTCATTACGCTCCCTCTCTCGCTAATGACTCACTCTGCTCTTTCATGAAGCATCCGCCTCAGACAAGAGGCCGGCATCGCACACACGTAATCATGTGTAATCTTGAGACGATGGGATCTGTGTTTCAGACAGAAGACGACGGGCTCGCCAGCGACGGCTCCGCCGCCGCAGCCAGCATCAGCCGGCTCGAGAGGAATGAAGCAGGGAACACTTTGCATTTCATGCCACGGAGGAGAGTCTCAGCACACGGTGGCCTCACGCTGCGACGTGCACGCTCTCTCCATTCAGCCCAGCCTGTGAAGCCATATGGCTGAGCGATAACATTCTGCTCGGATCTCCCCGCCTGTTCTGGGGAGCGCAAGAGAGGAGCCGTCCTCCTCAAGAGATGAGACGTGAATGAGACATTCAGCAGCCGTCGCCAACGTAACAGCGACTCCATGTCACTGAAGGCACTTTTCTGTCTTCGCGTGGGAGAGAGAGAGAGAGAGAGGGTTTTGTCTTGGAAACGCCTGCTGTGTTTAACCCTGTTGCGTTGGCTTCCCGTGAAGTGTCCTCAGCCAGGCTGCTGGAGAAATGAGAAGCCTTCGTTTGTAAAGGAGGAAAAGACTCGTGTTTGACTCCAGACCGAGAGTTTGTTTTTATAGAAATACTGACTGCAGCTCCTCGGTTCAGTCATCATGGCGGCTCCCTTCATCTCTATCAGCCATTTGTTGACAAAGAAGCTGTCACTCCTGGGAGCAGGATCCGTGGCTCCGAGGGTTCTATGGATTTCATGTCACATGTTGGTCAACCCTGTGAGACATTTATAAACATATGAATAACAGTTCAGCAACAAATACACAGATGAATAAGGATGAAATGAAAGCATCACCCATAATTCATGCGTCATTTGTCTCTGTGCTACTTTGTGCTCAGGGTCTTGCAGCCTGGACGAGCCAGGGATGGAGCAAGTGAGGGTGGTCAACAGCTAAATAAATGATGCTCATACACACCGACGGGGTCCAGACCAAGTCTCCAGTGACAACAGGAGCAGGTGAAGTCAACAGAAACATTCTGGTTTCTGGACAATGAACAATAGGAGCTTGTGGCGGATCACAGTCTTGATTCACTTAATGTTCCACTGAGGATCAATTCGATGACTTGAATTTCCACTGGGCTGGCGTTGTGGTTTCATTTAGACGGGTCAGAATCTGAGCGCCTGGGAAAAGGTCCTGGTCTTGCTGAATACAGAAAAACTTACAACACTTATTTTCCCACACTTTAAAAACCTTACATGGTCTCTGAGGTGGAGTTTACCTGCAGCTTCTAGGGACCAGGAGTAGCCTGGGAATTAAGACCATGACACATCTGGCTTCCGATGCACATCGTTGATGTAATCAGTCATTAGTGATGTAGCGTTCAGCAGATGGACGTGAGAGTACTTGTCATACAAGCAGATCATTCATAACCCTTCCTGTAAATGTCAGCCTGAGCGTGCGGCCCAGTATAATGACAGGCTGCAGACTGAGCCTCTGGCTTCCACCACCAATATGAAACGAGCTCAAACCGTAAAGGCATCGGCCACCGAACGAGCCGCGGCTCCTGTTGCTCTGTCAAATGGCAAACCACGTGGTGGGCCAACATCTCAGTCTTGAAAGAATGAACAGAGCCTGCCTGCTTCTCTTAGATGACAGGAAAATGAAGCGTCTCTGGGCCCAGGGAGGACAACCCCAGATATGTTTCACGGAAAATAAAACTGAGAGCAAAAGGAAAAAGCATTCCACATTGTTTTACGCTTAAGCTTCAGAGTTGGAAGTTAGATTGTGCAACTTGGGAACTGACACGTTTGAAAAAGTTCCAAACGACAACGATGGGGGGGAGGGGCACGACAGGCCAGACTTTCATCTGAAGAGTCCAAAGTTCTAAGCTCCCATCACTGTGCTTTATCATCCAGGACTTTGCTAGGAGCAGGAGCTCTCCTCTGAATGTCCAGGATGTCGATACAGAAGCTAATCCCTTTGTCAGATTCCTCTTAGAACGAGTGATGCAGGATTCTACCCTGTTTGGGGCCTTAATGCCCGTTCTGTGACATAAAGTTGACCGATCCTCAGTCAGGCAAATCCTGTCCCATCATAGTCTGACCTCGACTTATTGCATCCATCAAAGATGTAAATACAGCAGCAGGAGGAGGAGGAGGACAGCCTGGGTCTTTTTATACTCCGCTTGCTGCCGTGATGTGAGTCAGCGTCGGCCTGCCAGACAGAGGAGCACTGAGGCGGCTGCAGTTGGCACATTAGCATCAAACACATCCTACCAGGATGGAGCGAGCGTGGGCAGCCATCTTGCTTTAGTCGCACTCAAGGAACATTTGGAGGAAGCTGCAATTTACTGTGTCAGAGGGAGGAGGAAGAGCATTCAGCATGAAATGATGCGCGTCCATTAGCAGGCTCTTCCACGCAGAGAACAGTGTGTGTGTGTGTGTGAGTGTTACTTTTAACAATAATACTTTTATTTGGTGGGAACAAAAAACATTGAATCTGAGGTGAGGCTAAACCTGCAGGACTAGTAGGCAAATAGGGAGGTGAGAGGTGGAAATGGCAGGGAGGCAGAGGTCGCTGTGTGTGTGTGTGTGATAGAGAGACAGAGGGCAGACGCTGGTCTGGTCTGTCTCCAGCGATACACTCTCCGTCTGGTATAATAAAGACCATGTGGAGTCACACAAACTGTGACCGCTGTGCTCTGCGAAGGATAAAAATCCATTATGCACATAAAGACACACACACACACACACACACACACAGGGGGAGGAAGGGGAAGCAGAGATGGAGAGAGGAAGACAGAGAGAGAGAGAGAGAGCGAGCGAGTAAGAGACGTGCCTCAAACCGTGTTCATTTATAATGCATATGCGAGGTTGGGCTTTGAACAACAAACCCAGTGCCCTCCCTTCTCCTCCAGCCTCCTCCCCCTCCTCCCCCTCCTCCCCCAGCGGCGGAGGGGAAAACCCACAGTCTGCTCACACTGCTCCTTCCAGGAGCAGCTCTAACGGTTATGCAGCACAGCGTGGATGTGAGGCCTGAATGTATGCAAACAGATACAGCTGCCTGGCTCCCACTGACCAGGGGAGGATGTGCTGCGCTGCTCCAGGATCTGCCAATCCTACCTCACCGCAGCCATCTGCAGCATCAGGAGGTGTGGAGTCATGGTGCTGCTGTTCTCCTCTTTTACAGATGTGTTTACACTTGGTAGCTGCTTCATATTTAGCTGCCACTCACACAGGAGGCGTGCACCACTGTCTCCACAGAGACAGGGAATGATTAAGCCAGCACTTTAGTAGCAAGTTAATCTTGATTCCTGCACACTGAAACCCCCTCTCACCTCCCTAACCATCTTTGTTGTCAGGCGTGTACTCGCAAAGCCAGATGTGCAGCAGCTGCCGGCTCAGAAAATGTGTGTTTAAATGGGTGAATCACATCAGCTAATGACTGGAGCACAGTGGTGACAGGCAGAGTGCTCAGCATGAATAAAGCATAGGCATTCACTCAGCAGAGGAATGGCTGCTCTGCAGGAGGGTGTGCGTGTCCAAATGGAGGTCCATTAAATGTAGGTCAGAACGTGGGAGACGCCAGACGTGCTCTGTTGTTCCTCTGCTCTTCGACTGGCTCACCAGACAGAGCCGTCTGCAGCCAAGTGCTCAGCCACACGCAGCGTGGTAGATGAGGAGCCGTCATCTGACACAGTTTAAGCTGAGACCGCCACCCTCCCTCCGCTCTGCATGCCCTCAACGGTCGAACACTTCAAGTGTTGTGTTACCGTCCTACACGTCGCTGAGGGGTGCGCTCACACCATCAAAACCTTTCCAGTATTTCTTAGCCTGGGATAAATATGTCATCTTATTCCAGTTAAAGGTGCGTTTCAGTGTCCCCTTGATGCATGTGTTTTTTATAACAAGATATTTAATAATTGTATTTTTAAAGTAAGCTTAGTTGAGGAAGTATCATTGTGCTTGTGAGGAGAAAGTTTTTTCTCCGTCTCACAGAACAGACTGACTTCCTGCGTTTCTCATCATGGACTGTGGAAAAGGGGCGTGGCATGCATCAGGAAAGCGAGGGACGCGTGGGCGGAGTGGACAGGGACAGCACCACATTTAGTTCACTGTGCTACACAACTACAACATTTTAGTTCTTTATGAAACACAGATAAAGATGTCAAGGTTGGACTGATATTATGAGAGGAGAGGCTGTTCTCTATTTTCTGTTTTTCTCTTCATCCTCGATCGTGGGAGAAGGTGAAGGCCATGTGTTGTGCATTTGGCAGAAAAAAACCTTTGTCAGCTCTTTTCCGCAGCGGTGAAATTGCTTCCTAATAATATGGTTTACAGGGCCAGTTTCTGCGGCCGTGTGCTGGATGTTTCCATGTTAAACTTATCATTAGGGCCTGCTCGCTGCACATTTACTATCTTGCAACAGAGCATGTGTTTGAACGTCAGTGTTTCCAACTGGACCACATGACATGAGGCAGCACTTCAGCGAAGGAGAGGAGCACTGAGAAGAATCAGAGGTGCTTTTACACATCCACCAGACTGAGAGGAAGCAGCAGAGACTGATATGGACCTGACACATGCTGGCAGGCAGATAACCTAGCTGCTAATTCACAGTTAAAGTCCGTGGATTAGGTCAACCGGTATTGATTTTAAAGGGCAATGCAGCACATTAGGAGGCGAGGCCAGTGTTCAGAGTCTTGACCCAACCCTGATTAGCATTATGGCGATAAAATGTTACGTTAGGAGATTTCCAGGTGAACGTTTCGCTGACCCATCGCTGCCCAGCAGAGCAAGATGACGGCATTTGTACCGGCCTGTAGGAGAACAGGTCACACAGTGACGGGCGAGGCCCAGTTTCCTCATCTGACTGCAGAGCGTACGCTAATAAATCAGGCCGCCGTGCAGCCTCCATTAGGAAGCAGAGAGGGGTCAGATGTTCAGAAATCTATTAGACGATGCTCAGCAGCCTCACCTTGGCCCGACACAGTCCACAGCAGCGGGTGGGAAGGACACCAGGAGGAAGACGCCTCATGAATGTACCATTTTTATTGGACTTATATAGAAATACTTAAAAAAAAGATGAAGTAGCACCAGTACTTAAGTTTTACCTTTTATCATGTATAACTTTAAATGTCAGAAAAATAAAACTCTTGATACATTTTTCAAATCTTGTCTCAGCAAATATAATATTAGTATTCGACCATGAGGTTAAAGGCCCTTTATCATAAAATAAAATATACTTTGTTCTTAAACTTTGCTCAATAAAGTACATTTACGCTCAAGTAACTTCACCTACATATACATAAACAAGTGGTAAACAAATGTATTAAAATAGAAATACTAAAACTATAGTGGTGCAACAGAAGCCTGTAATTCCCACTGGAATCTAATCCATACAAATTTTAGAAAGCATCAACAGTTTCTTTGTGTTCAACTTACTAAGTTTTGTACATTTCAATGTTTCATAATAATATAGAATAAAATATGCTTTTATATTACTGAATAAAAAATATGCTGGGTGAAGCAGATTTAAAAGACATTTTTTGCTGAACCTATAAAAACTCCATCCCAACAGAATACTGTCAAATGCAATACACACCGTGTGGACCTGGATTCCCCCCCAGTCGTGTAGTATTGAAATAATACAGTGATCGATGCCATAAGGCCGTACTAAAAAATAAACAAGGTTTCAACCCAGCTACAAAAAGTTCACTGAACTTAAATTAAAATTTTTGTAAACATCTTTGCAATAAGAAATATAATCTTTCAAGTTAAAAAAGAATAAAATACTTCAATCTGTATTAATGTCATTTAAAACGTTCAACTTGTGGAAATGTAATCTATACATGTATATGTAGGATATGTTGTTCCTCTCCCGTGTGGTTTCTGACTTGGAGCTGCAGTATCGAGTGAGTCAATAGTCCTGTTTCGCTGGACGCCCTCCACGTCCCCCAGCCACGGCCTCCCCCGTACTACATTCAGTTGGCAGAACTGGAGGGCTCAGTCCGCTAACAGCCTGCAGTTTGACCCACTTAAATCCATCCTGACCCCACTTCACCTCTTAAATATATAGTACAATTTTTACTAGAACTATTGATTACTATGCTTGTAATATTTAAAACATGCACTTAGATGTTGAAAATATTTCCCTGGGCTACAGTATACTAGCAACCAGGACTGAGCCCCAAAAGGGCCTGTCCCTTCTTCGAGATACTGCAGCCTCTCACATACATATGTATACCTATGTACACGCTCCCAACGATGACTGGGTGATCCCATTAAAGCCGCAGGAAGAGTCTGTTGTTGCTATTGTCTCGCCCACAAGATAGTCAGAGAGTTACTTCTTATGAAAATATACGTATAGCCTGAGTGACGCCCGTGTGGCAGACAGGGCATTTGGGCTCGCTCCTCTCACAGATTCGATTGGCACATTCCATGCAGAAGAGGTTGTGCCCACAGGGGACCAGCGCTGCGATGACCTCACCTTCGAAGCAAACTGAACAATCACGGCTGCCTTTTCGGCTTGTGCCTGAAGAGGTGGAGGAGGAGGAGGACGAGGAGGAGGACGAGGCGGAGGAGTCGCACGGAACCCCGGGTAGGTGAGGGCCCGGCAGGGAAGCAATGGTACTGGAGTAACCAGGGAAACTGAGCGGGCCGCCACCCGGGTCACTGCGCACTCTTCGGGCTAACGGGTGATCGGTGGGGCCTCCAGTGTGGCTGTGGAGAGGAGGCGACAGCCGGGGCTGAGGGGTACATCCATTGGCGCGTCTCTGGCTCGCCACCATCCCATTGGCGTTGGTGGACGTATTGCTGGGGAACATGGCAGATGTGGAGGTGGGGGAGCTGCCTCCGGTTGAGGAGGGGGTTATGCGGCTATCACACTGGGACCACAGGAGACCTGGTGGGGCTTGTGTCGGGTCAAACCCTGATGAGGAGTCAAAAGTCAGATCAGTGCATTCAGGCGAGATCACCTCACTTCCGTAAACGAAACCATTTCCATTGGTGTTGACGTTGATGTTGTTGTTGTTGTTCCCGTTGTTGTTGGTGGTGGTGTAACTGAGTGCAGGGCTGGGGGGGCTGTAGTCAGCCATGCGAGAACTGTTATTACCAAAGTAGGAGTCTGTGGAGGCACTGCCCAGAGAGGAGGACGAGTCGTTGCGGTAGTTGGAGAAGGGTTTGCGCACCGAGGCGAGGGTCATCCCACCATTTGGCTTGGACCACAGGGTGGCATGGCCATGAAGATCAAAACCAACATCTGTTCCGTTAGCATGGAAGTCATTTTCATCCTGGAGCTCAATAAGTCCTCCTGTCCTCATAGCAATGTGGGCTTCGATCTCTTCACGTGCTCTGTCCACGTTCTCGGGCATTCCTGTCACCTCGAACACGGGCTCCTTGTCCCGGCTGGGTGTCACGATGTAGGTGTGGGTCTGCTGCTGGATGCGCTTGACCGTCGCCCCCTTGGGGCCAACCACCAAGCCCACCACGCGGTACGGCACCCGCACCTGGATGGTCGTCTGGCCGGGCAGGTTGGGGGGTCCGGGGACAGGGGTGCCACTCCCGTTCAGGCTGGTGTTTTTGTTCCTGGAGGCTCTGATCATAGAGAAGTGCTCAGCGGCAGAGATGATCTCCCGTCTGGCCATGGCCACGTCCTCCCTCCTTCCAGTCACCACAAAAACAGGCTCCTCGCCTCGAACAGGGGTCTTGATGTAGGTGTTGGTCTTTGCTCGGAGCGCTTTGATCTTGCAACCTGGGGGATGGAGGCAAATGGTTTGTGAGTGAGGACATTTCCCAAAACAACAACAGCTTGAAACGTGTCATGTGTTAAACCATTACTTATGGACCATTCAAAACAGCTGCTGTATGTTTATTATTGACTCACAAAAGGCCAGTGGTCTGAGAAATGACCCCCCCCCCCTTCTTTCTTGGGAGAAGAGTAAATTCAAACCACATGCTGCACAGCCCTGCACCGCTGGGTCCACAACATGACCTAACCGCTGCCTAGAACACGGTCGACACCTACAGCTGCTGGTTGGCTCTGTTCTTATTGTGCACGTGATAGCGTCGTGGAGGCAGGAAGGAGCTGCCTCGTCACTGCATGTCGGTGCAATGTCAGCACATCAGCATTCCTGCACAAACGCACATGTCTTCATCAAACGTCGGGCTGAGGAATGACATAATTGGTCGAGGTGAGCCGGCGGAGCGGGACAGGGCGATGCAGGGACGGTCGAACCCACCTCACCTCAGTCTGCACAGTCCATCTAAATTCATAGCATCAGTGCCGAGGACCAGGTTATACAAGGCTGTCTCCCCTGATGAGAGGGTGACTGCCCGGTCGGTCTGACAATGGGGATGTGTCTAGGTGAGGGGGGGGGGGGGGGATCTGATGTAAAGGGGGGGGGGGGGGGGGGGGGGGGGTATCTGATGTAAATACGGTAAAGTCGCGGTAGGTTCACGCTTCCTGGCTGTCCCTTTGTGTCTGTGGGAGCAGCAGCAGCAGCAGGGTGGGGAGAAGGCTCCGCATATGAAAGAAGCGGCCCTGCAGCTGGGGGCAGGCTGGCTCTGAGCAGCTCAGGGCGTCTGCTGCTCGAGGCAAGGTAAGATCGTGACCGTTGTCCTAATTTGATCCTGCGCCGCGCAGACCTGCTGCAAGCCGCTTACTCCCGGACCTCTGCGCTCCAGCCGCCCGCTGACCTACATGTCCCACTTCCCCAAACAACGAGCGCGTGCCCTCGTTGTCCAGCGTGTCTCTTGAGTCAATGCGAGGGGGCGTTTGACGTCCCAGTACGAGGTGTTCTCTCTCTCTCGCCCTCTTCCAAACCAAACTCCATTCATTTTTTTGCCATTTAAATGAACAAGCTCCTGCCTGGACGCGTGCACGCCTCCCATATTGTCTCCGGGTGTCTCATCAGAGCTGGGTCAAGGCGATCCTGGGTTCGTCGCACTCGGAACAGCCCAGCGGGCTCTTAAATGTCAACTTCTGGAACTGGCTTGTGCTGCCGCCCACCCCGCTGTATTTATAGAGGAGGAACAACGTGTGACCTACAAGTACACGTTCTGCCCCCGGCTGGCTTTACAGTGGACTACATATCCAGCGCAGGTGCCTGTGCACACTGGTCGCTGCACGCACGATGAGTCGGTCATGTGGAACATGACAAACAAGCCCGACGCTGACACACACACACACACACACACGCGCACACGCACCTTGTCTGCCCACAATCTCAGCCACATGCTCGGAGCTGGGCACCGGGACGCATTCGGTCATGTTGACGCTCTTCTTCCGGGGCTCGTGCTCGTTGTCGTACAGCGGGTTCTCGTCGTTGTCCAAGCCGAGCAGGGAGAGCTGGTCCAGGGCGATCTGCAGGGCTCTCTGCTCGTCCAGCGCATCCCCCTGCACGCTGCTGTCGGCGAAGAGCGAGCTGGGCATGTTTGCGGCTCCGCAGCGTTGCGGGGACGGATAAAGAGGCGAGGAGGAGCGGGAGGAGAGGTGGAGAAGGAGTGACCGGGGGAGGAGGGGGGAGGAAGAGGAGGGGAGAGGCGCCGGAGCCGGCTCTCAACGAATGGCTCGTGCGGATGAATCAGCGCGGCCGTGTGGAGGGGGGGGGGCAGCGGAGCAAGGTGCCGCACAATAACATCCACCCCCTGCGGTCCCCCGGTACACGCTGGATGTCCCGGTCCGAGTCGTGCCGTGCCGTGCCGTGCCGTGCCGTGCACGGAGCAGAGGAACCAAAACAGCGGGTCTAGTCCAGAGCCAGAACAGTCCTCCCTGACAAAGGGCCCCTCCTCGGCTGCGCTCCCTCAGGTCCGCTGTTGCTTCTGTCTGAGTCTCCGCGCGGCCAGACAGAGATGTGCGGGTGACGTCACCGCCTGGGCAGGGACGATGCGGTGCCGGGGACTCGTTTGCATATCCGCGACATGATTAGCCGAGCGGGCGTTCTGTGGGCGGGGCCTGGGCCAAAGCCCCGCCCGGTTCTTTGTTCTCTTTGTCTGCTCGCGTTGGTTTGAGGAACAAAGATGTGAAAGCACACGGTGGACAACAACAGTCCTCTGGACATGGGACACATGTGTGTCCTGCCGGCGTGGTGCATGGTTTCTGTACAAGTACACAGTGCGCGTACTGTACGTGTGGAGCATGTTTTACGTGCTGGAGATTCGGCCCCTCGCTTTGCTCACAGACTGCATCACCTCAGCTGACCCTCAGTGGGGGACACGAGGACACCGGGTGTCTGTGTGCAGGTAGTTGGAGGACACAGGAAACACGGAACACGACCCTGCATCATGTTCTGTCTCCACAGCTTCACAACTCGTAACTATTCCAAGAACTGCATCTTTTAAAAACATTGGTTTGGAGCATCACGTCCAGTGTGACACACAGCGTGTGGACACTGATAAAGCTTTAGATTTATCTTGCTCCCTGCAGGCGTGCACACGCACACGCACAGTAAAGCCTGTTTTATCACCTGATCATTTCTATTTCTATGATATATAGATACTACTTCTGAGGTCATGGAAACGATAAAGACTCGTCCATCCAGCTGCAGAAGCTTCTGTTTGTTTTGCAGCTGCGACTGACAGCACATGAGCAGGGCCAGGCCCAAATCCACGAGCGTGTTCTGTCCTCTGCTGTTTAAAGGGTGTGAGGCTGAAGAGGAACTGTTTGCTCATTATCATGTTCACCTCCACAGCAGCTTGTGGATGACGGTGATTTGAAGCTTTGATGTCAACCAACACAAAGGTTGGAGGACATAATCTTTGTGACTGGATTAAACTACAGGCCTCCAGAACCCTTGGAGTAACTTCACAATTAGACACCTTGAGACCAACGTACCATCAAACATCATTTTACTGTGGCCTCAGTCCAAACATTCGCCCACAAGGCTAAAGAAGCAGCGGGTGTGTATTTCATTGCAGGAGAGAGGATGCCCCTTTGTCCACAACACTTAGCATTTAAATCTATTGAACAATTGAATTGTTCCACATTCCCAAGATGCATTTGCATTCATATGCATTTGTAAAAGACAAGGGGTGGGGGTGGGGGCTGCTCCCTGTCCCTGTGATGACAGGATCCAAACCTCATTAGAGCTGAGCTGCATCTGCTCAACTCTCTGGAATATGAGAAAGAGAATGAATCTTAGAACAGTGCATCATGGTCCCGCTGGGTCGCTGAGCTCTGGTAGCCCTGTGACGTGCCACCTGTCTGCTACTACAGTCACATCACATTGACGGCATTTTCTCAGAGCTGCTCAATGCTCGCTCTAGTTTGTAATTAGCCAGTGAATGAGGGGATCGATTTACATCATCATGTGGTTACGGGATCACCCAACGAGGCAAAAACCTTTTTTCCACATATTTACGCATCCATAATGATTTTCTATTTCCATTCCTTTGACATTTTTAAACCCCTCCTGACTCAGTTTGCGTGTCCCTTTTTCTCAGGATGTGCTACTACGAAGCCTAAATGTTAAACGCATGCAGGGCGCCGGGCCGGAGAGCGGGATGAAGGAAGAGGGTGGAGGTGGCTGTCAGGGGGCGTTGTGCCGACACAAAGGGGATTTTAAGGCGATTCAGAACCGTTGAGAGCAGAGCACTTTGCTTTGTCACCTCACTCCTGCAGCACAATGCTCATGCTAATGAGAAAGCACTGGAGAACCAGGGGAGCTGATGGGACGGGACCTTCCTGTTAATATTTGACACCTCCTTTGACTCCTCTTCAGCATTCAGACACACACACACACTTGGTACAATACTAATTCAATGACTGGAAGCAGAGGGATTTGACTGAATCAATGCTATACGTTCTTATTTCATAAAACCTCCCCTGAGTTCACGTCCACATTTGAAATGAGCCCAAAACAATGAAGAAGTTATACTTTCAGGCAGAAGGCATCAAATGTCTATCTGACTGTCAGGAGTAATAGTAGCCCTGCTATGGATGTACTGCAGGGACTTGTGTTAATAGTGTTTCACCTCCATGTTGGATGATTGATGAGAAACATGGTGGAATCAGCTGATGATCATGACTAAATCCTTAACAGAGAACAATCTGCAAACTGAAAACTGTTGATTTTTTTTTTACAATTTCAAGCAGTAGTTACACACTTTAGTGTAGTAGTACCGATAGTGTAGTAGTACCTACGTGGAACGATACAATAATAAGCGCAGCAGTGGAGGAAGTTACCTCGTGACCCGCGGGTCGGAAACCACTGACTCAAAAGATAAAAACACACGTTGTGCGTTGACATTCAACCAACAGCCAGCGCGTCCACGTGCTCATGGGTGGGATGTGAGCTGATACACAGACCCACAACATTTGACCGTGTCAAACAACCCCCCTAGTATTCTAGTGGGGGGGGGGGGGGGGGGGGGACATGTTGGGGGGGGGGGGGGGGGGGCGTGGACATGCATGCACCGCCACAGCGCCTGCTGTGTGACCGTGGCTGTTAGTCAAGCATCTGTACTTCATTCATTTTACAAAGATTTTCAATTCCCAGCAAACGTACAAAAGCAGACGGAAACAATAGAAAACAGCAGATCTCCTGTTGACTGCCTTCCCAGTGTCGCCACAGCTGTGTGTGTGTGTGTGTGAGACCATCCCTCAGCCCTGATGAAATTAAACTGTACTGACATCAACTCAAAGCACGTGCACGTGTCGTGCGCTTCTGTTGTTTCCTGAGCCCAAACGGACGCTGATCGCTGATTCACCGCTGATATTTGTTGTGTGGCATTAGGAGCTGGCAGCTCCTTAGAGCCGATTACCCGTATGCCTTTTAATGAGAGGAAGAGAGGCTTAGCCTGCGCGGCGGAGGCAGACGCCGGGTCACAGGATCCCGAGCAGCCGTCTGCTCACGGCTCCGTCCTCCGGCGCTCTGACCTCAGGTGACCTCACCTGCTCCTGCTGCGTACTTACGTTTGGGTAAGGCTCTCCAGCCTGTTTCCCCCGAGAGCTACACAATGAACATGGCCGACAGCCACTCCACTTCAAGTAAAAGGCTTCCTAACAGTACTGACACATGAACCTGACATCTCAGCAGCACTGCACCAACATTATTATTATTATTATTATTTTTACTGAGCCAGATATGCCAACGCTGGCAAGAGCAGCCGTTCAAGACCTGTATTAAACCAGGTGTTACCAAGTCAAGTCCAAGAGGCTGCACAGCTTTGATGTTGTGCATCCAGACACATCTCAGGCAGCAGAGGCCAACAGCCATGATGTTTAATAACGTCCAGTTATGTCACAGGCAGCGCTGCATCACAGGACGTTACCACAAGGCAGAGGAACCCAACTGAAGAAGCCGTTATATCACACACACAGATGGCGATGGTGTGGTTTAGGGACACACACACATGCAGAGTCACAAGGTGGGTTAGTGCACATGTTTTACTTTAAAGGAGCTATTTTATCTGTGGCAGCTTAATGAGGTGTGTGTGTGTGTGTGTGTGTGTGTGTGTGTGTGTAACCTGATCTACACTCAAGGTTACACAAAGGACTGAGAAATGGGACACTTTGGTTGTGGTGCATTTTTACACATGAAAGCTTCTTGGGTTCGATCAGCGAAGCGACAGCGTCTTTGTTCAGTCTGGGGGGGGGGGGACAACTGTGTCTACACAAATATCACAACAAGGAGCGTTCAGGCTTGAAAGACGAGAGCTGTCCGTTTAGAACCAGGAGGGAGGGACAGGAAGTGGGTCGCGTTGTCCTCTCTTGATGATGCTGAGCTCATCAATTGTGTTTATTGTGTATGAAGCCTGTGCGGCGTATGGACGTATGGATTCAGCACCCACTTCCATCGCCTCCTCCCATCCCTCCGTTCTCCCTCCTCTCGCTGTCCTCACGTCTCCCTGTCCCCTCCCTCCCCTGCTCGCTCTGACACACTGAACTGAAGTGGCACCGCTTCCCTCCGCTGTGATTGGCTGCCTACCAGACGCCGGCTGAGCCAAGCAGCACAGCGGCAGGGCAGCTGGAGCCGCCGGCCCACAATGCACCGCAGCGCACTGCTCACCCTAGCCCTCCTCCTCCTCCTCCTCCTCCTCCTCCTCCTCCTCCTCCTCCTCCTCCTCCTCCTCCTCCTCCTCCTCCTCCTCCTCCTCCTCCTCCTCCTCCTCCTCCTCCTCCTCCTCCTCCTCCTCCTCCTCCTCCTCCTCCTCCTCCTCCTCCTCCTCCTCCTCCTCCTCCTCCTCCTCCTCCTCCTCCTCCTCCTCCTCCTCCTCCTCCTCCTCCTCCTCCTCCTCCTCCTCCTCCTCCTCCTCCTCCTCCTCCTCCTCCTCCTCCTCCTCCTCCTCCTCCTCCTCCTCCTCCTCCTCCTCCTCCTCCTCCTCCTCCTCCTCCTCCTCCTCCTCCTCCTCCTCCTCCTCCTCCTCCTCCTCCTCCTCCTCCTCCTCCTCCTCCTCCTCCTCCTCCTCCTCCTCCTCCTCCTCCTCCTCCTCCTCCTCCTCCTCCTCCTCCTCCTCCTCCTCCTCCTCCTCCTCCTCCTCCTCCTCCTCCTCCTCCTCCTCCTCCTCCTCCTCCTCCTCCTCCTCCTCCTCCTCCTCCTCCTCCTCCTCCTCCTCCTCCTCCTCCTCCTCCTCCTCCTCCTCCTCCTCCTCCTCAGTCAGCCACAGCCCAGCTCTTTGTTTTGCTCCTTCCTCGTCCTCTCATGTTGAGCCGCTGGCGACGCGGCACATGGTGTCAGGAGAAAAATCCACAGCTCCAAACCTTATATGAACTGTTTTCACGTGTTCACCTGAGACGACCTGCACAGGCAGTTCAAAACATTTCAGACTGATAAATAAATGGACAGATAGACAGATACTTGAATCATCCCAAACTGGGAAATGATGGCGCAGCAGCAGCAGCAACACAAACAACACCCCCCCCCCCCCCCCCCCCCCCCCCCCCCCCCCCCCCCCCGCCCCCCGGGCGGCATTGCTCACTGGTCACTCGGCAGCCCAGTGGGAAACCCCTTCCCTCTCCCTCGCCAACTCCTCTGGCAGATACACACACAGGGTCGGCGAGCGCCCCCCCCACACACACACAGTGGTGTGGCCCACACGTATGAATGGGGCCCAGAGAAGAAGGAATAGGACATGGAAACACGTTCATAAAGACAATTCCTCGAGGCAGCTTCCCCTCTGAGGTGTTTTTAGCCTCTCGTGTTCTAATCTGGCGAGGGGCGGACGAAGGGACGCGAAGGCCTGCCGCTGATTCCAGCATCTGATTGAAAAGCGGATCCGGCCTCTGTCATTTGATCTAATGTAATTGGTGCGATGGATGTAACACAGAGGCAGCGTGGCTTCCTGTTCCTCACACTCAGGAACCATCGCTCCCACGTCAGCGTCTGAGGAAAGATCACAAAGCCTCCTCTGGGGAACTCAACCTCACAACGTTAAGAGCTCTGGGATATTGGGATATAACTGAAATAAAAAGCTTTTATTTTATACTGTATTGAAAATAAATCCGTCATTCCAACGTGCTCTACAACGCAGTCCAGATATACTGCACCTGACACTAGGGGGCAGTCGCGTGGACCGTTGCTGACCTTTCACTGAAGGCCAGTGAACGAGTGACGATGGTTTGGGACGCAGCGTGGCTAAAACCAGCTGTGTGTGTGTGTGTGTGTGGCGTGAAGAGCAGGAGACACAAGCTCAGAGGACAAACAATGACAAGAATGAAAAGTTCAAATTCCAGCAGATGCAGCATTTAAGAAAACTCAATAGGATTCGGATGCTGGCAGCTTTACTGCAGAAACGTGAAGCATACATGTATCGAGCCACTGCTCGTGGGCGGGGCTGCCTGCCCAGCTGCATGCGGAGAGGAAGGGATGGCGGCCCCGGGCAAGCTGGCGGTGATGGTACATTACAGACGTGGAGCCGGGGGAACGGCTCTGAGCGGAAATCAGATCCTAATGGACTGGAGAATGGCACCAGTGGGCGATGCCCAGTGAGGCTGCAACATGCTGAGCGCACGCTTCCTCCATTAGCCAGTGATGGAGATAACATGCAGGCAGCCACATTTTAAAGACGTTTACGCCTCATCGTGTCGTGTGAGAGCAGGATATAAAATGTAGACTGACGAGCACAGAGCTGGAGGAAAAGATCGTTTGCTAAGTTGTTAGGGTTCTTCTCCAGTGAGTCAGTTCATCTAGTACATGTGATGTTTCAGTCAATAAATAAATAAAGTTAGTGAAGTGTGCACATCACTACATTCACCAGCAAAGTTAGGAGGATATAAGCATTTCACACCTCTGTTCAAACCACCGTCCAAATCCTTTCGCTCAGAACCAAACGTCAGCTAACGGCGTCGCCTGGGCCCTGCCTGCTCAGAGGGGCTCTGCAGACCCTCGGGTTGGGAGCACGACTCGGGCGCAGTCTCAAACAGGCGTCTAATGTGCTGCTGCTCAAAATGTTTTCTTTTCTTTTAATGGGAAGCTGACTGCAGCAAGTTTGACGCCATGAATCCAGCCTTTGTCCCACTAGCTGCATCTGCTCAGCCATTTCAACTACTTTGCAGTGTGTGTGTGTGTCGCCAGGTCCACCAGTGATGTGGGATTACTCAGAAAAATATACCCTGGGTCAAATGGTGGTACGAGCCACACTGCTGGGGCCGTGAGAAGGGACAGAGGACACCGTGTCTTTAACGGAAAATGGACAATATTAGATGTATTTCAGTTCAACAAATCCACTGATGGTCACGCAACGTAACAGTGAGCTCCACACACTCACTTGCTTGGTGATCTCACTTCCTGTTCAGCAGATGACCTCATCACAAGCCCCTCCCACCAGCACTGTGGAGACAAACAACACAGGGGCTCCCTGAAGATGCGCGGTGAAAGACTGGACCAGAAGTGGGTCATGTCCTCGAGGGGCTGTTGCATGAAGGAGCCGTGGTTCTGTTCCCTCCATGGGGGTCAGGCCAGGCTTAGCTGCACATGCTGGGGCACATTTCATCGTCATCACTCTGTTGCAGGTTCGCTCACCTCAGCAAATTCCTGGATGGTTCCGGTGAAACACATGACTCACCTGCTGGGTGGCCGGCGTTCAGACTTGCTGCGGCACGAGAAGCGCAGGTGTTCCAGACTCACATGTTAGTAATGGCTCCACTTCCCTTGGGTGCAGTCACAACCACCAGTGGAGATAAATGGAACGCAGCCATTGGTCCTGTTAGGTTCCGGGGGGGTGTCACACTCACACTCTACACACAAACAAATATCTCAATAATAATGTAATAAATGTAGCAAATACATTTAATTTATTTAAAATATAAATGTGTATTTTCGCAATAAGTGTTATTTCTCATTTTTTCAAATAACTGCCTGATGAAAATTAAACGGGAAAAAAATATCATCAATATCATGAATAATATACACACACTTTCTCTTTTCTCTTTTGAAAGTCCTGGCATGAGCAGTATTCCAACTTCCCATTTACTCAGTACCTCAGAGATGACACACACAGCTCACTTCCCTGCTCCCCCAACCTCCCGCCTACTCTCTCAGTTACCCACCACCTACTCACACACCCACACACACACACACAGTCCAGGAACCAGAGCTCTGTTGCTTCGGGTTGAGGCAGTAATTCCCAGCAGCCCCTGAACGCCTCAGCACCAGCCTGGTGTTCTGGTACTTTATGTGTGAAACACACACTCCAGTACACCTCTGCCAGTTACTTCTTTGAATGTATTGATCAATGCCTGTATTTCCTTTTCAGTTCAATTCACTTGATTTAATATAAATGATCTCCATCAAAACAGCATCAACATGGAGAGACCAACAGTTCCCACAGTGAGCAGATAACAATAATAATAATAATTAATCATAATAATCGTCTCCTGTTTCTGAAATGAAAGAGAAAAGAGAGCGAGCCACTGACATTAGATGTAAAGGGAGTGAAGTGTTTTATGATTAAATTGAAGTAGATGCACTAAGTGATTTAAGGGTTTGATGGTAGATGCATCGAATGCAGTTCTACCAATGACAGTTTGTGGAGCACCTGAGAGAAACGTGGCTTCAAAGCAGATGAATCGGAAGCTGAAGGGTACATCCTCCTCATCCTCCTCATCCTCCTCATCGTCATCCTCTGCCTGCTTAAACAGATAATACTTACACAACAACACATTCTTCTCACTTGACAGGGAGGCCAACGCTGCGTGGGTGGACAGAGCTTGGGGAGGGACTACGCCGTTTGACTGAACAAGGCCTCAGCCACCGGGCTCAGAGAGACCAACAGCACCGGAGGAATAATATAAAAAAATAAACGAAAATAAAACCCTGAAATAAATGACTGTGTTCCAAACATCACGCATACTAACAGATGAACTACAGGTACGCTGGACACGGTTATTCCGTCTTTGTTCACACTTGCCTCTCAACACACCTCGCTACCCTGCACGTGCACATACCTGTGCACGTACCTGTGCGTGTTAATGACACTGAAGGTCAAACAAACTGGGCCTGGAATGTTTGTGTGAACATGAATACGGCCTCTTCACACACTTGATTCACCCCCATCGGGCCCAGCTGGAGTTCACACACAATGATCTGAGAAAGCAAAATAAAGCAAATCTATAAAATCACATCTGGATCTGAAGGGGTCCCACCCGGGGCCACACCAAGGGCCCCAGACCCCTTTACCAACACTCTGTGCGTTCACAATATCCCCTCGACCCAGGGACTCAGACTGGATGTCTGGATGGAAGGAGGCGTTCCCATTTAATTGGTCCTAACACTTAACACGTGTTAGCTAACCGTCAGAATCCGTTTCAGATTCAGGTCTCTCTCTCTCTCTGCTGCACACCAGAGGGTTTCAAAACATGGATGATCACAGACATCAGGACAGATTTAACGCATTTGGAAATCTTATAATCTTCAGAACACACACGCCCCCACACACACGGAACGACTTCACAGAGGAGATCCCAGAGGACTGAGACACCGCCACCTTCTCACGCGATTAAACAGGACGGCGTTTGGAAGACGAGCCCTGAACCTGCCCGGTTTCATTAGGTTAGACTTGCGTCCACGTGCTGCATCCAGTGAGATTCAGCAGACACAGACCAAACCATCCTGCTTCTAAACAAGGCCACATGGAATGAACAGTTTGAGTGACTGAATTTAATTCAAGATCAATTGTGAATTTAGAAAAAGGACACGAGCAGCGTCCTCGGAGTTATTCCTCTTCATTACCTCAAACATCGCTCTCCCGTTGGTCTGGGATATCAGCAGCATCGACTGAGAACTTTTACTGCACCGGTTACACAATGACGACACAGGACACGTGCACTCATCCTCATCTTAAAAGCTCCAACAGGTTCTCTGATGTCCTTTAAACCGTCTCCAGACTTGACCTGGAGGAGATGAGGTGGGAGGGGATAAGCTCAACTTGCAAAACCACATCTATGAAAAGAGAGATGGAGAGAAAGGCGAGCGCTGGTGTGCCTGTCTGCTTTTCTCGTTACCGTCTATTAGTCCAACTCTGAGACCTTCTCGCTCTCTGCTGTGTCTCCAGTTTCATTTCCTGCAGAGCAGAGCCAGTGGAAAGAGGCCGTCCTCCCACATGGAGCAGCAATGTGAGCTCACAGCCTGCACGCACGCACGCACGCACTCACGCACGCACGCACGCACTCACGCACGCGCACGCACTCACGCACACGCACAGGCTTCTGTGCAGAGGAGCGTACAGTGAGCACAACGCCATCTCCTCACAAGTTGAGAGTGAGTCTAATTAACAGGTAACCGCCCGTTAGCACCAATAAAAGGGCCCCTTAAAAGAAGAGGAGGAAACTAAAGCAATTCAGCTGCACAGCAGGGGGGGAAACGTGCCGCGCGTCCCTTTCTACCGTCACGGTCAAATGAAAAGTGAAGTGACCAAGTAAAAACAAGAAGCATGGGAGGCCGTCACTAACGCTGCACAACTGAGGAGGTGAAACATGGTTCGATCTAAAATCCCAAACAAAAAATTTCAGACACACAAAAAAACAAACAAAAAAGGCAAAATAAAAAGATGTGTTAAAAAAATAGCAATTATCTGTAAATTACCAAAAAATGAAATAAATAAATACCTAAATAACAGAACCATCACTATAATATCATATTTTACTGAACTGCACAAAAGAAAACAACACAACCGTGCCAACACTCAGCACTGAACAGTGCGTAGGCGTGTTCGTAGATTTGGTTCTTAGCTAAGAAAAAAATCATGAAGCCACAATCGTTGTAAAATGTGTTGGTAAGAGCGGTTCGAGAACGAGGCAGCGTGACTCTGACCCTCGTCACCTGCAGTGAAATGACACTGGTTACTGCTGGCTCCCACATTCATCTGATGAAGGGAATCTTTTTTTATACCAGAAGAAAACCTAAAAGAAAGCAACAAGAATCTACCCAGCGTAAACGGCGACCCATTGACCTGGCACGTTCATGTGGAACTGGCCCCTGCGCTGGACGGAGGAGGAGCAAAGGCAGAGCCAGCTGACCCCCCGGACAGAGAAGCAGCCGAAGCACTGTGAGAAAACCTTTCCTGGAAAACGACACGGCTGTCCTGGCATCGGCGTGAACCTGTGTGTTTCCATGCTGCGACTGTGCTGACTGGGGGGGGGGGGGGCAAACCTGACTGGGGGGGGGGGGGGGCAGACAGCTCGTGCAGGGAGAAGAAAATCAACTGGGCTCTGCAGAACACATCAGGGAAGACCATGGTCTCAGCAGAAGGGAGCCGATCAAGAGAGAGAGAGAGAGAGAAAGCAAAACTATGGGGTTTTTTTTACACAGAGATAGAAACAAACACACACACTTGTACAGAAGCTGGAGGTGGACACACGTTGTCCATGATTTTTTATTTTCATGATCAAGACGGAGGGGTCACTGTCGGCTGAACACAAGCGCCAGAAAAAAGATTTTCTTCCAGATTCTTTCTGGGCTGTTTAGGTTCACATCAGCTGGGCCGGCCTGGAAACTCCAACGCTAATAACAGCCTCTGTGCTTTGTCCTGAGGAAAGGGGGGGGGGGGTGATGTAATGGCAGCGCACAGGAACAGCCTCTGTGCTTTGTCCTGAGGAAAGGGGGGGGGGGGTGATGTAATGGCAGCGCACAGGAAACAAAGGCAATCGATTTAAGAGCAGTGGCCTCCTGCCAGGCCTCGCCTCAACATCATCCCTCTGGCCACATGAGCAGCTGCAGAGCATTCGACCCAATAACCTGCTGGGCTTGCCTCTACAGACGGGCATCATTACTGAGCACAGTTCCCCATCCTTTTTAAGTTTAGAGAACAGGGGGTGCACAGTTACAAAGACTGACTGCAGTATTTAAACATAAAGTCTTAAATGGATTAAAACAAAAAAAAAAGATTTCCAGCTTTGGTTGGGAAGGATAAATGGTGAGAGGCATCAATACGTCAATTGATTATGATTATTATCATAGATTGATTTCGATCCTCTGCTCTCTTCAACATCCCATCCAACTGATTCAAATTAGCATCATACATGTGAGGACAACGTGACTCCGCCTCCTGTGGACAGCATGTGTTAGCATGTTAACATGTTAGCCTGCGCAGCCGAGTCCAGGTTCCTCATGACTTGAACGCCCAACGCTCCTCCTCCGTGATTCACAAGTTCAGTTTGAAGGCAGCCGCAGTGACAGCGGGCGTCACAACACGCTACGTCCCCCTCTCCTCCCAGATGAGTTCAACTAGTCGTTTTCACTATGTTCAATTTTCTTTACCGGATTAAAAAGCGTCAGGGTCTGCCTGATGACGATCTAAAAACCAGGGTGTGTGTGTGTGAAGGGTGTAATTTATTTAAGCCACCTGACTTCAGCAAATCTGAGTCAATAGCAGCTCTTCAATAATGCATGACAGTAAGTGACTCCATGATGCAAGACAACCCCGTCCCACCCCGTGGACGGGCCAGTGTCTCACAGGAGGAGCTCACCAGCCATTAGCAGTAAGTGGACATGCAGGGTGGAGACTATCGACTGGACCCAGCGTCAGGGCAGGCCTGCAGATGGTGGGATAAGACTATTTCTTTTACCCCCTTGGACTTGTTTGAACAGCACCACATCTCCTCTACTTGTTCTTGCTGAGCGTTCTCTGCTTCTCCGCGTGCTCCACTATCTTCTCCTCCACGTAGAGACCTTTACGGCGGCGGACAGCATTCATGTACTTCAGGGCCTGGTTGGCAGAGTCTGCTTTCTCCCCAAAGTGCAGGTACTCTTCTTCAGTGGTGGGAACCCAGTATGGGTCACTGCTGATAACCTGGGACACAGAGCGGGGGAGACAAGGTTCACATCTCTGTGTAATTCTGATTGTGGTCAAACGTGACACAAACCATACGGCAGAGAGAGAGAGCCCCCATGAGGAGCCAGCAGAGCTAAAAGGAGATAAAATGCTTCCCAGTTCATACAATTTAAAGCATCTAGTTAAAACATAGAATTCAAATAATGTGTGGAATAAATGCACTAACAATTTTAGCTGAAGATGCTGATGCAAGGTTAATCCTTACTAACACAGCTTAGCCATAGCCCAAGCAGGAATAACAAAGATATGAGAGAGAGAGAAACAGCAGCTCACAGGTTGATTAATACACTGATCGTATATCTATGTAGTGCTGCTAGTTCTAGGCTGGGTCCACTAAACTAAACACACTGAGCTCAGGACAAAGGCTGTGCACGCTGCACACACACGAGTCATAATTACAGCAACAGGCAGCCAGGCTCTGCACCTGGCTCCAGTTACACTGGGACAGATGGCAGAGAGCTACAACAGCAGCGGCTCCGACAGACACAACACACTCCGTCCGGCACGTGAACGGCATATGCTGCACGACAAAGGGACGGAGACAGAGTCCGGCAGCAGTCCAGTGTCATGCGTGGTCCAATCATTCGAGACGTGACAGGACATTAGAGGAGGGAAGAAGCAGGGACATTTTTACAACTATATCTGATCACTGGATTTAACCTCAGAATCAGAAACAGCTTTATTGGCCCAGAGAAGAACTATGTCTACACAATAAATATAAATACATGTACATACACGCCATGGAAATAAAGAGACTCGGCAGCAGTGAAAAGGATGATCTATTACTCCAATAATCCAGTTGCGCTCTGTGCATTCTGAGGGGGGAGGGGCTCGGCTGGGCCGTCAGACAGATGCTGTGGCCGATCAATACAAGACTTATTCACACAATTCTTCAGCCTGCGACTGAACAAAAGCTCCATTTTGATGGAAATGTAATGTACACGTCCCCACGGGAGCCACTAACTCTCCAGTTACACAACAATGCGACGCTCGGCCCGCGCACTCATTCATATGTTAATCCAATATTCCGGCCATATGAAATCGCTGTCACAAGGAACGCTGACACGGGCACTAAGCAGTGGTGGGGGGGGCTGGTGGGATGGGGACAGACTCTTTGTGAGGAAGCGTCTGCACGTAAATGAAATGAGACAAGCTACTTTTAATGAGGCAAAGACAATCGCTAGGAGACAATGGGGGGGTGCTACAAGATGCTGAGGGTTAAAATGATGACATGACGGTCACTGCACACACACACACACACACACACACACACAAAAGGCCTGTCGGGGCCTGAAGGCTCCGTGGCAGCTGCCAGAGATTAGACCGACAACGGGCACAAGCTTGGCAGCAACGGGCCTGTTGGTGTTGGAGAGTGTGTGTGCATCATGTGAGCTGGGAACGATGAAGGATTGTGTCATGTTCACGCCGTCGTGAGGAAAAATCCCTCCACCGTTATTTAAAGAGTTGGGCAAATATATGCAGGAAGAAAACAGCTTTAAAATAAAACTGATTGTTATGAGTCTCTCCTCTGGTGTCAACACACTGAACAAAACAAGCAGGCGTGCGCTAATCTGATTTTTGTGAACATTTGTGACGTTTTCCTCAAAAGCAACGATTTACATTAAAATATTGCAGCTTTTGTTGATTTTTTTAGTCTTTAACAAAGACAACCTCGGCACCAACCACATGCAAATGTTGAGGCATTCGGTAATAATCACCTCCCAGTGGCTGAAGACCAACTGCGGACTGGCCAATCCGCTGGTCCTCTTGCGGATCTCGTCGGCAAAGCCAAAGCTCTCAGCCACCGGCAGAACAGCCTTAATGATGAACATGTCGGTGCCTTCCTTCATCTCTTCGTGGAGGACGCGGCCCTCGCGTTTCCCCAGCACACCATACATGCGGCCTGGAAAAGGAAGTCACAGTGCACAGCGCCATGTCATCAGATCGCTGCCTTAGAGGAAAAGATATCCACAAATCACAAATGAACTATCCTATGACAGCATAAGATGCCACGTGACCAAAGATGGAGCGCAGTAACTGCTGCCTGAGACCGTTTCTGTGTTCAAGTTTAACGACTCCACCCAACAACACAGCCACGCTCTCTTACCCAGCACCTCAGCGGTGGCCATGATCTCACAGGTGTACATGGCAGCCATGAGTCTCTGAGGCTGAGCCTGGAAGGCGTGACGGCAGGCCTCCTTCGTGGCGGCGATGAGCTGGCCAGAGACTGGCCCGTAGCAGTCTGCCGTGGAAGGGTCCGGCCTGCGCCTGGCCTGGCTCGGCCCCGCTGCCGAGCCCTCGGCTTGGGGACGCGTCTCACTCCTCCTTTCCTCCTCAGGAGATGAGGAGCGATCCTCTACCGAGTTCTGATTCTGAGGCTCTGAGGCTGAAGACTGGACGTCCCACCTCTCAACAGAGAAGCAGACCCCCATCAGGGGCTCCTCGCACATGGGCCCTGAGAGAGTGGCTAGCTGGAAGCCGCTGACGATGCTGTTGTCAAAGTCTCGCAGGACGGCGGTCGGAGCCCCGGCCTCGCTGACTCTGTCGGCCCTGTTCAAACACTGCCACACCGAGGGCCGCTGGTAGCCCTCCACACCGTTCAGCAGAAGGTTGGGGCCGTACCTGAAAACAGACGCAGTGAATACGGTGAATAATAATAATAATAATAACACGACTTCACGGTAGAACCAAGCCCAGGCATGAAAGACTCATCACACATACACTGGCAACTGAGATTACAATCTTAAAAATAATGTGTTGAGTGCTTTTCGATAACGGATGTTATGATCTGGTCAGACCTGCGTGGACCAAAAGCCCAGATCCGCTCCACAGTGTTGCGCCTCCACTTCCTCCCCTGCAGCAGCCGTTCCAACTGGCTCTTGAGTCCAGCCAGGGCCTCCAGGGTCCCGAGGCTGACGTCCACACTCTTCCCCTCCCTCAGGGACATGTTGACCTGCTCCAGGGTCCGGATCAGCTCAGAGCTACTCTCCAACAGACAGGTCACCTCTGACAGGAAAAACAACTAAATGAAGAACTGATGCTTTACTTTCCGTCACTCTCTGTCTCTGGGAATCTGCTCTGACAACTCGCATTTAGTGAACAGTTCGACTTTGTCCAGCTTGTCCAGCGTGTCATCAGAGGCAGAAAGGACCTTTCCTCTGAATCCTTCAAGCTTCTCTCCTCAGTAAACCAGCAGGAACAGGAGCGGGACGACGTTTGAAAGACGCTATGACGAGACAATCTGACAGGGACAGCGCCGTCTCTCTTCCACCCAGCTGTCACAACATGACGTCAAAACGTAACGTGCCGAGGTCTTACCCTCCGGCAGGGGGATGGCCCGGACGCTGACGGTGGCCAGTTTGTTGGGAGTGGTGAGGGTCACCAGGCCGCTGAGGTCCACCTGGAGGTTGTCTGACGGCCGACCCTGCGAGGCCTCTTCTTTCACCTGACGAAGCGTACGAACATAATGAGAGCCGTGTCTTTGACAGACGTGGTCCCAGTACAGCACGCCATCGTATCACATGACCCCGTTTTCAGGTCAAGGCACAGCGGTGGCTCACCTGGTGAATGATGGCGACCTTCTGCTGCTTGCCCAGCTCCTCATTCACCATGTCCACTTTAGGAGGCCGCACCACAGTCTCCCTGAACGGAATGATGGGCTTGGACACGCTGATTTCAATTTTGGCAAATCTTCAATAAAAGACAAGGCAAACTCCCGTTACTGACTTGTGGCAGGTGATATGGATTTACTGCGTTTTATGTATATATCTATATTACATTTACTTCCACCAGAGCCCAGCTACTGTCCTTAAACAAGGACACTATTTGAGAGCCGTTTTAAACATCACTTTACCATCAAAGACAGATCTTTGGACTAGACTAGAGCGTCTCAGTTGCTTGTGTGCCAGGATGCTTGGGAGCAGCTTCCTGTAGAGGACAAAACCTCCACGCTGATTAGGGCTGTCTGTCCAACGGCCTGTTCACCGGCATTAGAGGCTTTACTGAATGACCCCGTTGCATCTCGTCTGACCCAGGGGTCACTGGGCCGCTCTTAAAAAAGGACGTCTGTGTTGATGTTAGCGCTAAGGGCTGAGATGGCGTTAGACACGAGCGATACGTGCCGATCTAATCCAGCTCCAGGCAGACCTCATGAACCTGTTCATTTAGACTGGGCGGATTTAAAGATGAGGGTCATCTCAGCTTAGATAAATATAACAAGCTTTAGCTATGCAGACATATGCAGCACAGCAAAATGTAAAACAACAAACAAAGACAAGGATGCACAAGGATTTAATTTTTCCAAATTTGGGAAAAAAAAAAAAAAAGAATCCAGGGTAATTCAACCAACACCTAAAGACCAGCAGTCACACTGCCCTTCTGTCTGTGACTGTCCTCCTATCGGTTGAGACACAGAGACACAGAGAGAGATAATCTGCTCAGAGTGGTGTGACATAGGGTAATTCAACCAACACCTAAAGACCAGCAGTCACACTGCCCTTCTGTCTGTGACTGTCCTCCTATCGGTTGAGACACAGAGACACAGAGAGAGATAATCTGCTCAGAGTGGTGTGACATCACAGCCTTGCGCTCGCTCTGTGGCCGAGCAGCGCTGACCTCATTCCAGGCGTGACACACTGCAGGTCAGGCTGCTCGCCAGCGATGTCGTAAGGGGTTCAGACTACCATCGACCAGCCAACACGACTCTGTGTCACAGAGACGTTAAACACCGCCGTCACTTTGGAAACTGGAACGAGTGCAGCTGTATTAGACGACATGATGTAATCTGTTGTTTGTCATCTGTCCATAAACAGAAGTCAGGGGTCAGTGTAATTCACACCGACACAAGGATAACACACCAAATATGCAACAGAGGGCAGACAACACACAAGCTGACAGCATGCTGAACAAACACACACTATCAGATACACCTCGTCTTCAGAGCCGTCTCAATCATTCATATCATAGATTCAACAATGTGTTGGAAACCTTCCTCAGACATAGGGGTCCAGATTGACATGACACCACGCAGCTGCTGCACATCCAAGATGTGAGTCTCCTGCTCCATCAGAGGCAGCCATCAGACGACGGCCACAACCCCACCACCAGCCTGACGGAGGATGCAGGGTGGACCCATGCTGTTAAAGCTAAATTCAGCCACGTTATTGGCTGATATTTGTGTAATAAAGTGGCCGAAGAACAATCTATTGCTTGGATATGGATTGAAATATGTCCATGATGAGATGTGACACGCTGACTTACTGTTCTCGGAGGTCGTCCAGGCAGCGCTGGAGATGGACCTCACCAGCAGTGACCAGAACGTGCTCTCCTGTCTCCTGGATCAGAACCTCAGCGCACGGATCTGCCTGGTTCAACAAACGCATCCCACGCACGAGCTTGGGCATCTCACCTAGCGTTCAGATAAAGAGACTCAGTCCAACCTGGCAGGGCATATGGCTGCTGTTCTATACACTGCTGTTAATGACAAAGACAAAACACCACGGAAACACTGAAGTGTGGCATCCACCACCTACTTGGATGCTTGGGTTCTATCGCTACCCGCACGATGGGCGTGGCCTCAAAGTTGAGCGGGGTGAAGGGAGGGCAGGCGGGGGAGGTTGACAAAGTGGCCGACTTTAAGACCCAGTCCTGCAGACCTCCAACACCTGGAGGACAAATAACAACACAGCAGGTGTATACGTTATTTGAAGGAATAAAAAAAAAAACACAAGAATGTCGGTCTCACACACACACACGTTACAGTGACATGAAAAGGTCGCACATGATGACCAACGACATGTACACTGCTAACTGACTTAGTGCAGTGCATGAGGTCAGACAGGAAAGACTATTGTTCCTTGAGTCACGGGGGATAATGATGTCCGTGCCACTCTGCAGATAATGACATCATTATTGTGGGAGGCTAACACTGTTACACACGCTGTGTTCTGCCGTTTGTTAAAAGACTGGTCATGGGAGCAATAAACAAATGTACAGCAAGCACAGGAGGACAAAGTGTGTGGAAAATTAAACTGGAAGAAAAGCATGCAGGGTTAATTAGTCAGTGACATTAAATGTACACACAGCGTGCACGGAGACATCCTTGGTGTTTTAAGGAAAAGACTTTGAGAAGAAGGACAATCAAAGGTCAAGTGACAGGCTAATGCACTTATCCAACCAGTGCAGTCTCTGTGTCTCTGTGTCTCTGTGAGCGATGCCTTTATTATTCAGACACAGACGAACAATAAAAACATGAGTATCCCCTCCTGGACATCACTGAGCCCCTATCAAAATACACACACAACATAAATATATGAAATCTGCATTTCACTGTATTTAAATGCTTATGAACCAGGGGGCAAGAGAAATGCCCCACCCTCCGTAGAAAGAGGGAGAGGTTAGGCGTGGCTGGTCTGTTTATATCAACTAAATCTCCCCCTCTTTCCACCCGAGGGGGATCAACTCATAACCGTCAGGTTATAACAAATAACTATCACAATAAATAGAATGTGTAATTATACTAGAAACGACATAACCCCTGATACACCTATATGTCCTCCACACACACACAATGCATATCATCAGTGTGTGTGTGTGGGGGGGGGATAAAAATAAAGAAGATCAGAAATAAGCCATTCCCCTAAACATCCTGAGAGAAACAATGACAAGTGTCTGCGCTGCGTCAGCACTAATCCTTTCACTGCCAGCAGCTGGTGAGTATGACAGGACACAGCCCAGTGCAACCAAAGCAGAGGATGACGGTGCAGTTGGAGCAAAGAGGGAAGACATGTTCTGAGTGGACCAGTCGCTGCTGTTGGGGTCTCAATCTGTGAGCTGTACCTGCGCTAACACAATAAGGCGTATGTGCAGAAACCCAGGATACAACATCCCAACGTATTGTAGAACCAGAGTACCCAGCCTGAAGCAGCCACTCTGCAGCCACTCCTGAGTGTCCAGAGTGGAGGAAAGTCCCAACACTGTGCATGCACCCGGGGACCGGGCCTGGTTCTACTGCACAGCTCAGAGTGACTCAAGCCTGGAGCCATTTCCTCCAACCACAAGTACAGTTGGCTCCAACTCTGGTTATATAAAGATATTTTTCCCATCCTCTTTGTGCCCCCACTTCCTCCATCAGCCTCCATTAAACCTGCTCTCAAAACACACCCCTGAATGAGAGCGGGACAAGGTGAAACCAAGCATGGAGGTGGAGGTTCCTTCTCCAAACAGTGATGTCACATCTCAAAGGATTTGAGCAGTGAGTGGGTGAGTTTTCTATATCACCTGGATATCACCTGCTCTGGGGCTGCTTGGCCGAGCACAGGTTCTCGTGGCGATTAGCTCCTCTGGGAGGCGAGACAGCTCTGTAGCGCTGTCATTGCACATCTTAGTGAATTCTGTTTCCATTTTATCATGAGGGAAGTTTTTAGCAAAAAAAGCAAGTGATTCTCTGACACCGATGTCTGCGATGTTTAAACATTATCCCGAAAAAACCCAACACAGGACTAGTGAGTGATCATATTGATCTAATTATTCCTTGACAGGGATACAGGAAGCGGGACAGATTTTATGCCTCGTACATCAACATAACAGAGGAAGTCTGACTGTCATTCAAAGGAAGCGTGCAGAGCCAAATGTATGGCAAGAATTAGGCTGCGGGAAAAGTGCTGTAGTGGTGGAAAGATAGCAGATAGAGAAGCAATGAATACAGCATGAGGCTGGAAATTGTTAAATGTTCTTTTTTGGATGGTGTTTTATTAGGTACAAGGCCAGAGCCCTGGAAATCTGCTCCCTTTTAATGTCCAATGGAATTTCCCTTGCTCTGGAAAGTCCCACTTACATCTGACAGTCAGATTTGGAGTGTGTGTGTGTGTGTGTACCCAATTTTCTTACCTCTTTAGGCCCCTTTCCAACATAAACACTGAGGACCAATTTGAATGAGGCAAAACAATATGGTCCCAGTTAGAGTCGTGGTAAGGTTGAGATGAGAGCCCAGGACAGGGCTCCGTGGTCAGGATGAGAGTAATGAATGGGAGTGTGCACATGTCAAACACCCTGAAATGACTTGCAGTATGACTCATTACTCACAGCTTAGAATCCCAAACATCTGATCAATCAAAGCCGTTACTCCTCCTGTACATTACACTAGAGAAGAACAGTGATAACATCTTCTCGACCACCTGTACGTGGAATAAAAATTTGGGGGACTATAGACATTTAATATTAATAATAATAAATTATAATAAACAGGAGGAGGAGTTCAAAACTAGAGAATATAAACAATAAATACTATTTACAATACATCCAAAGCCAATTGTGAGAGTAAAAAAAAACGGACTCACGAGGAAACTATGTGGACACAGCTGGACACACTACACTGTGCAGGTAGCCATGATGACTGTCCCCCCGAATTATTGTGATGATTTTATTATTATTATTTTTTCACCTTTCATGAAAACATTGAAAATGAAAGTGTGAATACGTAATTCTGAAGGTCTGAGCACGACTCATGTGCTCTGGTCTCAACAGTGAGAAAAGAGTAAAACTAACAAAGAATAAAACACTATAATCAATTCTACTGAATCGTCCAGTGCTGAAAATGCTCAAAACATCTTTGAAACACAGATTCCTGTTCAGTGCGAGTCTGTTACAGCGTTTGTTCCTCTTGGCTCTTTGTCTGCAGCTGAGGAGGAAAGAGGAGAAAACATCCATTTCCCTCCTCACTGACGCCATCTTTTGGCTGCGTGAGCGCTACCAGCACTGCCCCACGCGGCTCAGACAAAGAGTGAGAGCGGAGCCAGCAGCGCTCGCACTGAACAATGGAGCAGGAGCGAGGGGGAGTCACAGAGATGCTATTAATGGCTGATGAGGTCAGCCGGGCCCTGGATCAGTAGCCAAGGCCGGGGAGGTAGAACGGTGGCGGTGTGGAGGACACAGGTCAGCGCTTTAACACCGGAGGGGTGTGACGCCCTTCATTCGGCCTCTACCTCCATCACACACACCTTCTCTCTGCTGGGTGTCGATGTAGGCCACTGACTTCCTAACGTGTCACATTCACAGCTGACCCACATGCAGCCTGATCTGTCACCGCTGTCAGGTACTGTGTCATACTAATCTCTGCTGAATTGAAATGAAGCTGCAATGCCGCTTTAAAACCAGAGCAGGAAAAACGGAAAGTGTGGAAAAAGTGAAATGCTCTATTTTGTGTCAAATGCGACGTTCCATTTCAACAGGAAAGGACAACCAACATACAAATAAAATTGTATTGAATGGAATTGAAAGAGGGAAAAAAAGAGGGGACGACTTGAGGAAGGATGTGGTCAGTACATTTCTGAGGGGGGAGCCGAGGACTGATGAGCTGGAGGACGCTCCACGGCTGAGGGAGCCCAGCAGGGCTCGGCTGGGACTGGAAACTGTGTCAAGGACGACCGAGGAAACTCTTTCCTCCACGTGCACACACAAACACACTGTGATTGTGTCTAATGCTGTCGATCAAGAACAGGAACAGGTTGAACTGGGTAAGGACCTTTTTTTTTTAAATATACATTCCTGAATTCTTACTTAAGCATTTCACTAAACTGAGTCAATACTGACACAAATGCCCCCTGATAATTAATGTTGTGGCTCAACTAAGGCTTTGCTTTCCTTTAGCGAGCACTGCCTGCATTTAACACCGTGCTATGAGCTCATCTGTTTTAAGGGGAAACCTCAACTTACATCGTCTCTTGATGAACCCTTTGAAAAGTGCTCCTTCCATCTTCTACAGGTAAAACATCAATTACACTACTTATCATTTGTATTTTCATTTGACGGTTCTAAAGCAGCCTTGCTTAACAACATATACTTATCTTGTCAATAAACTTCAGCCTCTGGTAAACGTCACTATGACGCATCACTGGAGCTTAAGTGCTACAGCAAAGTCAATTATTGTAATGTTTTAAGTGAAGAAGTAAAAACCTCTCTTTGCATTGATGGAGCCCAGAGACGATTTAGTGCCTGAAGTGGAACGCTTCGTGATCCTATCTGCCGTGCACTGAGATGAACCCGGCCAGCCTCTGCCGTCACCCTGGTGTGGTTGACATCACTGAAATATTTCACTTGGTCTATTCTTCTGAAGATCTGGGTCGCTAGTCACCACTGGCATCCAGCGAGAAGCCTAATGCAAAACAAATGTTTTCGAAGCGTCGCCCAGTGTTGAATCAGCACCATTCATCTCACTCAGACTTTTCCTTTTTCTTCCACCCTGAGGACTGACTTGGACGAGTCTCGCGGAGGCTCTGTCTCTTCAGTCAGCTGCTTCGCATTAGATGCTGATGATGGGAGTTTGAACCGACCCACATCTTTAACCTCAGTGACAACAACAATTGGCCCTGCTCGGCTCGTCATCAAACACCACAGAGCTGCCTGGGTATTTTCCCTCTGCCGCAATCACAGACACATCCCCGGCTGGGGGCAAGCCTCTAATTGAAAACAGCAAACAGACCCAACCAAAGCACTTTTGTTAAGGCACATTTTCTATGGTTCTTTGCTTGTTAGTCCAAATACCAGCTGTTGTGCCTCTGCTGACCCACTGACGTATTATTAATATCTGCAAAGAGGCCGTTTGGTAATTCTTGTGGCCTCATCTCATTGAGTTTACAAGCTCTACAACTTTTGAAATGTTTTGTCCCTGTGCACGCCGTCTAGCAACCATGGCCCACATGAATGATACGACACGTGCACACCCATGTGTCGTAGTGTAACATTCCTCTGAACTGAGGTTGTGATGCTCAAAGTCTACAGACATGAAGTTAATGTGTCACAAACATATTTGTCACACTTCCTGTGCATGTTTTCAAAGTAAAAGTGCTCCATCATTTGTTTGAACAAGGCCGTCAATGTTGCTGCTAGACGCTTTAGTACCAGTTTACACCCTGATCTCCTTTGAGGAGATTATACCAACAGTCCTGCTGCAGACCGCAGCCCGGCCGTTCTGGACTGCGTCCTCGGCCAGCGTGGCCCTGAGATGGCATCCAAACTGAATTCATCCTATCATGCCACTGTAAGAGATCCTTCACTGAAATCAACACAATGGAAGTGTGTGTGGATTTAAAAGTCACTTTAAAAAGTCATGTTTTCAGTGGTCGCGCTGGCTCTTCACGTTTTTTACACTGCAGGTCATCTGTAATAGTTTAGTGTCATATGGGGGTGGTAACTATAATACACAGGCGCACACCAGACGGTTAGAGGAGTAAGACCCACTGAAATATATATATTCCATTAGGGTTAACGACAAAACACTGAGCTACAGACAAAGGCTTGACCATCAGACCCAGACGCTCTCTGTCCCAGAGCGTGACTGAGGCTGCGTGTTGGACTGGAAGCTGAACTGTCGTACAGCCACAGCACGTGAGGCCTAGTTACCCTGAGGCGGTGTTTCTAACAGCTGGCAGGACACGGGAGCGAGAGCAGCAGAGCCTACAGCAGCTGCCTTCCCTTCGGCCATCTACCCGTGTTTCACTGAAAATGGCCACGATGGACCAAAAGCACTTTCACGACACACTGACACACAAAAACCAAAATAGTGCTTTGTCATGAAGTCTGCGCAGTGTTCTGTGGTTGGGCAGAAAATGATGTTTCCCACATCAGACGGGGGCTTGTGAGCACGTTTTGAAGGGTGTTCTCTTCCCTCAGTTACTTAGGCCAACCATCAGATAATAATCCGAGTCTAATCAAGGCCAATCCCGGTGGGGTTTACACACTGGAGCTCTGCTGGCATCTTCCCCACGAACAGAGCAGGCATGATGGCTCCCACATGTTCAGGCACACAGGGAAAGACGGAGTGTGACTCTGTGTGTGTGCACAGGATGGAACCGTTTCCAGGCTGCCTGCCACTCATTGAACTTCCCGCTCTGTCACCAGTCCAGTAGAAACCATAGGACCATTTTGTTTCTGTTAGGCTTGTCAGACCAGGTGATCCCGGATCCACTCATCTCTCCCAATACGCTGAAACGTGTTGGTCCTACCACTAAAAACACCTTTTAATAGAATTTGTTTTTTTAAACAATAATTTATAATTGCCCTATAGTGCTCAATGTCCCAATGCACCTCTCCTGAATAATGCACGGCAGTGTCACAGCAACATCGGTTCGCTGTCCCCAGCACTGTGGATAAACTGGCCAGGAGCATTAATGTGAGCTCACAGCTAATCAGACACATGCACTTCAGATCGTACAGGTAGTGTCTAATGTTGGCGTCTCTGAAGAGTAATATCAATCCTTACTTCATTACAAGTTAAATACGACCACTGCAAAAAAGTTTAAAAGTAGAAAATGAGAGAGAACGAACTATACAACTTGAAATAAAAATGTGTAATATCCATCAAACAATGACTCGCTTCATCATTCTGTGTCATATACTTTTACTCCAGGTAATAGTCCACAAGTTAAATGTGTTATTTTACCTGTAAGACTGTAAGAATATAAACACTCATCAAGGTGGAACCAGACAATGTCTGGCTTCTCAGCATAACAATTTATTACATTTAACATTTATTATTGGAAAAGTCTCTATCACGGTTGATGTTTCAGCTCTAAAGTACAGCACTGCTTGCAATGAAAACTGCATTTAGTACAAACTAGTACTGGCTACAATTCCATTCATTTACTCTGCATTTTAAATATATTTCATTTTAGTTCATCAAGTTGTATCTTAATTTTTCCCTTTTCCCTTTTTGCTTTTGTGATTTAAAAAATAAACAAAATGATGACGCCACAGGAAGCTGACAGAGCTATCAACAGCAACCACAAGAATGTGCCATGAAATCGTGTGTGGGATTAAAGCAGTGAAAAATGTGGGATTGTTTAGAAAACATACTTCTCAGAGAGGGAGACGTTACGCAGAAGAAAAAACATTACGTGCAGGCTCCAATCACCAGCTCCAACCTCAGCCTCCGTAATCCCACTGACGTCAGATCTGCCAAACTGGGATCTACATTCTGTCCACAGAGGCGGTGAATAGCAACCAGAGCAACCAGAGCAGGGACACTCACCTAGGATGTTCCCCGCGGGCACCTCCTCCAGCTCCTCCAGCTCCCGGCCCATCAGCAGATAGATGCTCTCCATAGAGCAACAGGACAGATGAGGCACCTCACTCACACCGTCTGAAGGACTGCAACTCTCCTGAAGCTGACAGGAATGACAGAGTCAACTGGGGTCACGTTAGCCTGGTTGACTGAACAATCTTTGTGTTCACGTGCATTTCATTTTGTGACGAACATTTTGCTTGAAAAATAAATTCAACATAGAAGAGGCGTTTTATCAAGGTAATGAGACAAAATCGATCAAACAGCTAATGCCAGTGAATAAGTCACTGGAATATCCAACCAAATGTTTCAGTAGCACTTTATACCAGGTCTGAGCATCAAACAAGCAGGTGTGGGTTTACCATGGTCAGGCCGTGGGCGGGGTCATACTTTGGGCCTAGCACAAAAACGCGCTGTCCTTTCCTGACCACGCCGCTGTACACCCTGGCGAACGCGACAAAGGTCTCCTTCTGCTCCTCTTCCTCCTCCGACTTTGACTCTTCCAGTGTCAGACTCTCCATCTTGGCTGACAGAGAGAAAGAGAGCAGACCGTAATCAGGCCGTAACAGAGGCCTGCTGGACGCTATGGGCGGCGGACACAGCGAACGCAGGGAGGAGCTTACCTGTGGCGAGGCCTGCCGCTCGGCCTTCCTGCGGCGCACTCCCCGTGTGGATGAGGTCTTTGTTGCTCTCCGTCATCCTGTCAGCATGCCTCTGTCTAGCAAGCTCTCTGCGCCGCGCAAGCTCCTCCTGGGTTAACGGCCTGCACGCACACGCGCACACACACACACACGCACACACACACACAGATCGCAGAATGTAATCATGTATTGTATAAAAAATAATGCCAAAAGTAGATGAATTCCAGTTATTACATTGCTATCGGTTATTTTGTGTGTGTGTGTGTGTACACACACTTCAAGTGGCATACAGTTTGAATGTCACTAACAGATAATTAGACAATCACCCACCAACCAAACCTGTAATCTGTGATATTGCACAGGCACCTTATAACCTAAACTATGGCAGGACTATTTACTCTCTATTTTAAGATCAGTGTCACAAACATGACCCAAATGCTGTGGGTGAAGAACATCTCAGAAGAAAAAAAAAAGAGGAAGGTTGGCCTAAAATGAGCGGGACTGTATAATTTGGAGTTAGTCAAGCAGTTGCAACCTATTGGAAAGAGATCAGAGCACATTCAGAGCACATGACAGAGCACTGCAATATGTGTTCCAAAAACTGCAATATCAATCATCAAGAATGTATTTTAAAATAGTTACCAACTACATTCATTCATATATTTGAACATACACTAGACAATGGAGAGTGTCCAAAACATAGGAGTCCCAGGGCACCTCAGGGACAAGCTGTAAAAATAAACACAACTATCCCTGCGTCTACTTTGCCCCATGACTTGTGTTGGTGTGTATGCAGCGTGGCCTGTGTGCACATGTGCCGTGTGGCCAGAGAGTTGGCATGCGTGCGTGCGTGCGCGTGCACGGCCTCTTCAAAACGACCACAGTGGCTACAGCAACACAGCTGTTCGCAGCAGGCCTGAGTGACAGCATCCAAAGAGTTTAGCTCCATGATCACAAACCACTTGAAACAGCCCAGAATTTGGCCCCGACAACAGCGGCAGCCCTGCAGACGCACTTGGGCTGATTGCACGGCTCTTTTGCATAAATTGGTCATAGACGGGACCACAGGCTGAATTCAGGAATTCAAGAGAAAACCAGAAAAGAGCTGAGGAGGAGCAGGAGGAGGAGGAGGATGACTCAAACACAAGTCATCCTGCAGATGAATCCCCTTCCGAAACGCAGAAGAAATACTGAGAGGCAGACAGATCCTGACCTGAGGGTGATCAATACGATGTGATGCACTTAAACATCGCAAGAAACCCTCCGCTGTGTACACACACACACACACACACACACGTCTGGCCTGAATTTGTTCCTCGTCCATGTTTAATAATGGGAATGCCAGAGCTAGTTTTTTTGGCCTAGCTCCCTGTGGTTATGAACTAATGGCTTCCAAACACTAGAGCCGGACGATTGCAACCACAGAAAGACCTTAGCTTCAACAATGTGAACGAAACGAGGGAAAAAAGTAAGATGGAAAATATCACAATATACTGATATTAAAGCTGTCTGCAAATAAGCAAATTCTTTTTATGGAGGAGCTTTTCCATTCCAGCAGCAGCGTCTGTTAAAGTCACTGAGCAGGGCCTGAGATGATATCCTCTCTAAAGCACAAATGAACAGCCCATATAAGGATCATCTTATGAAGCTGTCATGATGGAGGACACTGTTCTAACGTCACCATCTGTAATGAGGAGAGCGCTCGAAATACGCAAATGAGAAAGGAGCACTAACTCTGTTAATTAGAACCCTTAACCTGCCAACACCATTATAATGGATAGTTACAGTTTATATTGCAACACAATTAGGGTCAAAGACCAACAATCTGTTCAGCCATTTGATTTTACGACCTCAGGGTTCCCTAAGTCACACGAATTCCATCAATGCCAACGAGACCCGAAGGCCCATGTCTCATCAACCACTGACCTTATTGATCAAATGAAATATGAGATTTCTTCCCATATAACATCAATCCTTGATTTTGAAAATGTGTAGAAATGTAGACAGATAAATGCAACTGGCTCATGTGCACGTGAAAGCAAAGCGTTATATTGGATTAATTACACTGTAATTTGAGTTAGACGTGCATGTGTTTACAAATAGAACCAAGATGACGCTTCCCCCTCGCTGACGGCATCACACAGTTAAACCAAGAGTTAGGCCACGGTGGAACACAGCACACGTATGACCCGCTCCAGCAGGCAGCGAAGGGCCCACCCCCCCCAGCAGAGCGGCTGCTGAAGGCCAAATTAAAAGGGAGGCGCTCATTAGCCTGATTTCGGACCGACCGTCATTTCCTCGTCTGAGATGACCTTTCCTCCCTTCTCTCTTTCACACTGCAGCCCCACCTTCCTGTCGTCCAACTGGGCTCTGACAGTCTGTCTTTATCTCCTCTCCCCTGTTTGACACCGTCTCGCTCCGAGGGCTTCGGCGGCGTGTGCAATTAGGGTCCAGCTCCGTCACGAGCGAGGGAAGGGGAGCAGCGAGCCGCTGGGCTGAGGGCAGCTCTTCCCACTCTGGATAGCAGAGGCCTGGAGACACTGCAGGGTCTGAACTCACCGATCAGCATTCTGAGGTCACATCAAGCCATGTGTGCTCATAGTGTATTAATGATACACGACCACAGAGCACGACGTCAGCTTTTCATTTCTAGTATTCCAAAATGAGGGCAAACCATGTTCTTCTTATTCCATAAACACTCTCATCAATGGATGCCTCTGGGTGTCTGCTCCTGTTCTGGGTTTCACCTGCAAAAAACTGTGGATTCAACAGGACAGAGCAACAGAGAAGAGCCGGCAGCTGTCCACGTGAGGAAATCAAGCCTTTTTCAGGCACAGAAAAGAAGGGGAATCAATCAGAGCTGTAGCAAAACATTGGCAACGCCACCAGAACAATTTGGAATGGCCTGAAAAAGAACGCAACTACTGAAACAGACACGGAGCAAGTCAGCCAACAACAACACTCGCTGCGACTGAGACACCGCGAGGGCTGTGAAGACAAACCCCAAAAGCATCAGCGACAAAATCACCACCACCATCGCCTGTTCTAGGGAGACTCCACCGGACCCACGGAGGAATCCAGACTGGTCAAGATGAGCATAGGCGGCGCTCCCAGGACTTCTGGAAGAGGCCATGAATGGTTTATTGATGATCTAATGCATGACGGCAGCCCCACAGTCGACAAACACATGCAACTTCTGTAAGTTACCGAGGTTAGAAACTGAATCAATCTGCCTGTTAGACTGAAGCGCTCTCTTCCGAAAAGTCTTCCATCAGGAGCAATACCACGTCATTATTGTTATTTTTATGCAAGAACGTAGCAGGACGTCGGTCACGTCTTCAAACCACAGAAGCCTGAGGAGAGAGCATTCTGACCTGAAGTGACGTCAGGGTGTCCACCTCCCTTTCAGCACCACTTTGGCTTTGTAAAATAAAACTAAGTGGTGTCTTTGGGCTGATGACCATTTCTCGTGTTCATCATCCACACACAGCAAACCTTTATCTAGGGTTACTAAAGCGTACTAATAGGGTTAGGGTTCTGCTGCTGTTGCTCATTCTGAGATAGATCAAAGACAATGAGCTCTCTCTGACCCAATCACTGCTCATGAGCGTCCCGCCCAGGCCATGAAGCCAAAAGCCGTGACTCCCACTAGAGTGGGGAATGGCAGCCGTCCACTCAGAACTTTCACTGCTGCCTTTTTAATATGGGCACGCTTTGCAATTAATTCCAGCAGAAGAACACTGGGATCTTATCTCACAGCTTCATAAAGGCCTTGAAGACAGAAGCTGCGACACCAGACTGAGATTAACGACGCACACACCGAAGCCCAGCTGTGTGAAGTTTGATCAGATCCTGAAGCCAGACGGGCGGACCAGGTCACACGAGGCCAACTCCATCGATCAGTGACAGCGGATGAGTCGGGGGTTTATCCTCCGTTCATCTCTCAGAGGGACGGAGCTGGGAGGGCTCAGGGAGGAGTGACCTCAAAGCATCATGGAGGGCAGAGACATGCAAGTACTAAGCACTTCATGACTGACTCCATGTGATCTCTGTAAGTGCTTCACAGTTTGCCTCACGTGCACGGCCTTATTTTAGGGTTTTACCCAGACGTGCACGGAGTCCGACAGCTTTGATGTTTGCTTATTGTGGTCTTAAATACACATGAGTTGTTGACGTTGATTTTGTGGGGACATTTGCTTCCAAGCATGTTTTTTCCAGGCTACTCCCATCATGCACTGATCAGTCTGCCCCCCCCCCCCATGTCGTTATTGTGTCACGTTCCTGCCATAGTCCTTTGATCTCTTTTCAGATATCTGACCTGAGAACAGCAGGACAACAACTCCAGATATTATTATAATTCATTATAATGAAATAATTATTTATAATTATGTATAATACTTGTTATAATTATAATTAACAATTCCTAGTCATTAATTACTGCTGCTATCATTAATAATCAATGTCTTTACATGGTTTTTGTTTTTACTTTAACTCCATGATCCATGTCTCCCTCCCTCCCCTCTTTTGCACCCATCTCTCCTTTGTTTTGCTCCTCCCATCAGTCTGAGTCTGGATCCAGAGGTGTCTCCCTGTTATTGAGGTTTCAAAGTGCCGCTGGTTTCTCTAATCTAACATGAATTTAAGGTCTTGACCCTCGATGAAAAATGCCTTGACATAATATATAATGTGCGCAGTATTAGAACTACTTTCAATCACAGAAGCCTGGAAGACGCTGATTTGAAGAGCTTGTTGCCCGACTCACGGGGCGGGGCCTAAGCACCATCAGGAAGTGTTTGTTTGTCTGGGATTGGGATAAACTGACCAACACTGAAAATGTTGAAGCTCATAGAGTAGTGTTTGTACTGTACTCATGAGCTGGTACGTCACAGTACAGCAGTACGTACACCAGCCCTGCGTCACGGGGGAAGCACAGGAGAGCAGCACCCTCTGCTGACAACACAATTACCTCTGTCTGTTCTGAGGCAAGGCCTTGGGGTCCACAGCAAACATCTTGGACACAAAGACGATAACCGGAGCATTTTCTCCACTAGAACACTGAAGGAACGCTGGAACAAGAGCAAGATGAGGAGAACGAGTCAAACCAATCACAGCACACACGGAATATTAAAGCCAAACCATGTGCCAGTGATAACACACAGCAAAGCAATGACATCAACACATGGCACACACACACACCAAGCAGATACAGACAGGGGCCAATAATCAAGAGGGACTCGTGTCCTTTTTCACAGGGAGGACTGAGGATATCCTGCAGATTTACAATTTTAACGATGACATTTTAATTGGCTTCAATGATTACATGTGAATATGACCCCCCCTAAGAAAAAAATGAAGTGGAGTTCATTGGTTATGTTTCGCAAATTGATTAAGACTCATCAACTCATCAGATTTAATCAAATTAGCTCAAAGACCCTCTGAGTTCTCACTGGCTCTGACCAGTAACTGGAGGCTGAGGATAGCTCACACATTCCTGACAGTCTGTGTGTGTTATTATTTCAGCTTTTAGATTGTTGTCTACTGATGCACGGTACCACGCCCTCAATGTGTGTGTGTGTGTGTGGATACAAATACCTGTTTTCAATTCCTGAGTTTCTTTGGGCAGTGAGTCAAAGCGTCGTGCTCCAACACTCATCAGTTTCTCCACGCGCTCCGCTGCCATGTCTAAGGGGCTGGGGAGCTTCTCACACACCATCGCTACACATCTTGTTAAAGAAGACGACAACTCAAATGTACAAACGTCCTGATTCAGCACGGCAAACACGAGCAGCGACAGCAGACGGATCAGTGTCCAGGATACAGAGGACGGCCTGGGACACCGGTAACCACTGGCTGCAGATGGCAGACAAGAGCACTTTGGGGTCAGAATGCCGGGACTCCCTGGCCATCACCCTCACCCCGAGTGATGTCACAACCTTGTCCACCTTCTCCTTGTCCCTGGTGACAGAAGCACGACAGACATCTTTGCAGGCATACCAGAAAATAAAACTAAAACCATCAAAAGTGTTAGTGAATCTAAAATATAAGAGCGTGCTGCGGTGCACGATCCTTCACCCACCTCCGAGTGACAACAGCATCATATAAACTCCAAATGTTATCCAGCACCAGCTGCACAAACAGAGGCTTCTTTCCTTTGGCCTGAAGTAGACAAACTACACGTGAGAATGACTGAGGGCAGACATGGCCGACTTTGTCTCATCAGACCAGACATCATCTCCCCCAGTGCTCTCTCTTTACTACCTGAGCTCCTTTCATGATCTTTTTTGCTTTGGCGTTGAGGTAGAAATCTCCCCACAGGGTTTTGAGCAGCACGGCCGCTTTGATGCCCATTTTCTGGCTGTAGATGTGGGCAAACTGCTGGATGCTGTAAAACAAGAAAACCACACTGTGCATGCATGTTTTCAAACTAAAGAATAATCAGCTCTCTCACATTTGACCACCAATATACTCAATAATCATTATGAAGATGAACTGTTAGAGCAACCCTAACATTCCCAGAGACAAAATGACTAAACCATGTCATCGCTGGAGGTTCAGGGGAAACTGGCCACACCTGAAGCCCCATCCATCGATGGCGCTGGTGAACACCACATTCCCTTGGTCTGGAGAGAAGTAGAGTTGGGAGTCGTCCGCCTCCTCCAGCCCAGCGCTCCAGTCATAAACATGTTCGCCACACGCCATGTTGCTTTCTTTCTCCTCCCCCTCCTCCTCCTCCTCCTCCTTCTCGGCCCGCTCCTCCAACACTTTGGATGTGAACAAAGTCCCTGTCACTGCATTCACCTACAGGAAGGAACATGCAGACCAGCGCTGAGGTCCAGTGGTCTCCTGACGTCCAATAACTCCTCACCAGCAACACAAGAAACGTCCTCTCAGCTGTTTGTACTATTATCTCATTCATTAATACACACCTTTAAAATATCATTAAAGATAATACTAATATATACAGAGTCAAGAGTAACCTGTTCCAGAATCTTCTGCAGGTGTGTGTAGGCTTCCTGAGGACTGAGCTTCAGCTCCATGATCAGTCTGTCGATCTTGTTGATGACTAGAACGGGCCGGATGTTCTCCAGCCACGCTTGCCGCAACACAACCTGGGTCTACACACAATAAGACCACAAGCAACACATTCTGATCTTTATCTATTCACAGCAAAGCATTTCTGCAAAGTCTAGAAGGTTTTAGAAAAAGCATTCAAAAATCTAAGATAGTGTCTTCTACCTAGACAGGATGCTTTTTCAGGCCCTTTGCTGACCTCTCAAATCTCATCAATTCGAATTAAATATGAAGGTTTACCTGCGGACACACGCCCTCTACAGCATCAACGACTACAATGGCCCCATCACACAACCTGACCGCAGTGGACACCTCCGAGGAAAAGTCCACGTGACCCGGGGAGTCGATCAGATTAACCAGGTACTCCTGATCTCCTGGGGAGACAAGTGGGACACGGACAATCAGACAAACTGCACAGATTCAGTTTTTTCCATTTGAAACCATTCAGTAAGAATGAAGGAGAGGGAACACAGAGACAGACTTAAGTTAATGCAGCGTCAACTGTCAGTGTGGCTTTGTTACAACAACACAAAGCGGTTTCGTTTGTTCTGCCTTCCACCGGCTACACAGGAACTGATCAAAGTGGCCTCACCGTGTCTGTGAAGCAGAGAGATGGCGCTGGACTTCATCGTGATGCCTCTGACCTGCTCATCCTCTCTGCTGTCCAGATACCTGAGCTGGTGGAGCAACACATGACAGAGAAGCATGAGGGAAGACAGCGACAGGAACCCTGCACAGAATGGGACGGCCGCAATGGCGTCACAAACCTTCCCAGCCAGTCGACTGGATATGATGCCATTACTCGCCACTAAGCAGTCGGCGAGGGTGGTTTTGCCTGCAAAGACAAACATGGTTCTGGGTAACATTATTACTGTAACTGCAGCATGACCCTCACATTGGGTGCTGGGATGTGGTCACGTGACAAAGCCATGCGGTACTTAAACACATTCCAGATGTGTTGACATGTTTCGTAATAAACTTTCAGGTAAAGCGGAAATGAATTCATAAAGACGTCTATTATGTGGCAGCTGTAATAAGCTCAGAAGAATATGGCAATGGCACATACATACATAAACAAATGAAATGAATGCAGTGTTTACTCCAACCTTCACTTCCCGTGACACCTGGCTCAATAACAGTGTTGTTGTTGTTGTTGTTGCAGCAGCAGTCAACAAGCGTGCTAATGCACGACCACTCACCATGGTCAACGTGCGCCAGGATGCACAGGTTCCTGATGTTTGCCGGGTTTCTCTGCAGCGCGATGATCTCCTCCAGGCTGGTGTGGCCCATGGCGGCGCCGGCCGAGCGACACGAGCCGCTTCAACTCGCTCACCAGCTGGGGATGGAGCCGCCTGCTCCCACCGACGGCTGTCACCGACGGCTGTCACCGCTCCACAGCACCGGCTATGCTAACTGAAGCTAGGATGAAGCCCCGCCAGGGATGCGAGTAGTGACATGTGCTAACACCGGGGCTAACACTCGTGCTAACACCGGGGCTAACAACCCAAAGACCGAGGCTTCCGTCGCTTCCTCCGTCTCCACAGCAGCTCGCCACCACGCACGGCTGTGCTGAGGGCACTTCAACGCACCGTGGGTCTGAAGACACGCGCACCTGAACACACGTGTCCCGACTTTGTTTCCCGGAAGTTGATGAGACGCGTTTAGCCACGCCCGCTGGCTGACATTGGTGCTGCATTCAGGAAACACGGTTAAAACGAACTCTGCTTGGAAATTCACAACGACCCTGGTTGTGTAACCGAGGCTGTTCAGGGGAACAACGAGACACAATGCAACCGAGCTGGCCGTTCAGTCACCAGAATGCCACACTGCAAATTCCATAAACAATAGTTTGAGAGAGACTGTCTGCTAATATCACTGTCCATTCACTCACATTCACTCGCCAATCCTACATTCTTTAACACTATTAGAAAATATCAGGTGTCACTCCATATTCCTCACATCTGGATCTCAGTCAAGTCAGTCCATTAAAACATGATCCAGGCCTCAACTCCTGGGCAGGTTCAACAAACCCTGAACTCTGGGTTGACCAACTCTGAGCTGTCAAACTCAGAGGTTTCGGATTCAGAACAGGTGTTAAGAGTTCAATTAACACTGAATCAAAGTAACCCTGAGTGAAGCTCATGCATGCAGCCCACATCAAAAGAGCACAGATGAAAGGACTCGACATGGCAACAGGTGAAACAAAGCCTCGCTCCTTCTCCCCAGCCTAGTTGGAAATATTAACGACCGCATATGCAGAAAGTGAACACATTTTAATGAATAAAAAATCAACACTGCTCGAGTCAACGCGTGTGCATTAGTTGGAGAAAAAAATGTTTCGTATGTGATCTACATTCTGTGTGTTCATGAGCACATTCCAAAACGCTTAACGTCCAGACATCAGTCATCACCAAAACGTGCGTGGACAGTCATGCCCACTTCCTGATGTCCATCTCCAACACTAAGCTTTATGTTAAGAGTTTTAGAACTTACAATATATATACACATGCATACATACACTGTTCATACAAAGTTCCTAAGCACATTTTCCATGACACATTCTTCATCGATTACAAGTGAGCCACAATTTGTGCACAAAAGCTTGAAAAAAGCTATTAAGTGAAAAATAATCTGGTGTGGGGATTATCATTAACAATTACCTCTGCAATAAAGCTTTTTAACCATGTCCATTTATTTATTTGTTGGACTGTCAGTAGGCATATGCTCACCCAGATATCAAATACAAATTAACAACTCAAGCGGCTGATGGCTCTTGGCTGAGGTAAGAGCACTAATGAGAATAATATGAGCTCAAGAGCACAGTCACTGATATGCTCTGCAGTCCTTTAAGAAGGACCCATTCAAATGAGTTTATGACAAAGCATCCACACAAGGAGACGTGGAGCATGTGAAGCAGATTTCTCTCAGGAGTCCTCCTTCTCTTGATTCCTGTAACACAAAGTTAACAGAGAGTAAAATAGTTGAGTTCAGGTCATTAAGTAACCTGGGGCCAATGCACAAATGAAAAAAGATACCACAGAAGGGGAATAAAACAAAATATGAACAATAAAAACAATAGTAATAATATTTAAACCATAATATTAAAAAAACAGTCAACACCAGGAGGGAAAAAAAATCTTATGTCTCTGTCTCCCTTTCTTTTCTCTATAAAAATGCCTTGAGTGAATGAATTCCGATTGCGTGCAATACTAATAAAATTGAATTGACCTGAACGACTCGGATCCTGGTCTGACACAGCTCTCTGGAGCCGACCGTTACCGGCCCACAAATGACACAGAATGATTACCTGCAGTGTATACAGGTGAAGAAGACAGTCTGTCCTTCATCTGCAGATCTCATCTGCCTGGTGTGGTAAACCATTCCCTCTTTGTTGCAATGAGAGCACCGTCTGTCCACCTACAAGAGAAAGAAGGCCTCATCAATGACGCCAACGGCTGCGACCGTCACAGGAGCACGTGAGCAGCAGTCTCTGTTCTTACCACGGGTCCCTTCAGCTCAGCCTCCTCATCTTCTTTCAGAACCACTGAAGACTGATCCACAAGGTTAAAGATGACTGTAGAATGGATTTCCTGACCTGAGAACTCTGAGCAACATAAACACGGGTGACAACAATCTGTGTCATTACCAAACACTTTATCAGATCAATTAGCAATTATTTTATATCAATGAGTGATGGCCCAAAGTGGAAATTCATCCACTTCCTGATTTATTTGTCTCCAACATTAAGCAAAGTTAAGCTTTTTATGTTTGTTTGTGTCAGCAAATACAGAAATATAAAACATGAAATATAATACCTATATAAAATAATAAATATAGTCTGATAAGGTATAATTTAATTACAAGCAATGGTGGTGGTGTTTCGCCTGCCCTCATTAAACAGCTCCCCTCATCTCAGGGTCAACTGAGACAGGAGTCCCAGGCTGCAGGGGACAACACGACAAAGGAAGACACTTGATCGTTGACTCTTGACGAACCTGCGACAGGGATGACGAAGGAGCAGTGAGGGCAGTACACAGTGTCCTGTATTCCTGGGAGAGGAAGAACGTTCCCACACTCCGGGCAGAAGTTGGGGTCACCACCTAAGGCCGACATCTTCTTACGCCCACCAGCGCTGGCCCTGGGCGGAGAGACCAAGTGGTAAAAATCCTGCACACTTTCACGACATTAAACGCAGCAGAGTGGCTTGCTGGCGCAGTCGTTCTTTACGGCACGTGCCTCAGCTAAATACGCAAACACACAACAACAGACGACGGGTCAACGTAGCGTGACACCGCTACATCCAGTGCGACACACCTGGTTACGCAGTTTCCGTAAAACCTCCCTTCGTGTTGTTGTTGTTGTTGTTGTTGTTGTTATTATCCTCGTTAAGCACGTGCGTCTACACAGAGCAGGGTCCCGCACTTATCCTCTGTCGCAGTGTGAAACGTCATTTGTGTGCGACGGGCTTCTTTAGTGTTTATTGGTTGGCAAACCAGCTTCCAGGCGCATTACCGCCACCTGGTGCTGAGAGCAGGGACTGCCCGAGCAGACGCAACAACCACACAATCATTTACCAGCTAACTCCTGTGGAAATAACAGCTGCACAACACCTGAAATTCACATTTTTATTCTTAAGGTGCAAAATGAATGGGAAAAATTAGTCTTGCTGATTTAAACAGATTTTCAGATTTATATATATATATATATATACACACAATTTTAATGATTTTCATTTTCCTGTTATAAAACTGTTTAACTCTGACCACATCAAGAGTTTACACATGAACCAGTTCAGGCAATATATGAAGAAAACAGGAATAATCTCACATAAGGCAAGTAATCATTATCAAAATATGCTTCATCTGTCAAATAAAAATATTTTCAGTCATTGATGGTTAAATATTGAGTTCAGTAGAAAAACCGGAGAACAATCTGTCAATTCAGAAAGAAATTGCTGAAAATATTTAGAAGAAAAAAAAACCATCCTCAAGGTCTCATTGGACATCTTCAGAGTCCTGGTTACTGCTCAAGTGACTCGCCTGCACCTCCAGCTCCTCAGCGCTCACCATGTCAGGACTGATCGCAGCATATCTTGTCCCGTGGAACTGACGAAGGTGAATCTGCACATAAACAAGTGCTTTTATAGTCAAGACAACATTTCCAAAAATTTGGAAAGGAACTATCTCAAATGGTGTGTTGAACGGAATTGACTGCACCTGAATGTAGAGGTTGACCTCTGCGCTCCTACACAGGTACGGGAAGTTCCCTCCTGTTTTCAGATGAGCTCGTCTGGCGTTGGGATACAGTTTATACATCTCCTCCTTGGCCTCAAGAGACAGAGCGCTCTGATCAAACACCTGAACCACATGCAGGGAGAAGCATATTAATGTATATGTATGTATTTTAATCAACAGACCTGAAGTGGTGGACTTCATTTGACTTACATCTATAATGGTAACAGCAACTTCTTTTATTTTGTGAGGCTCCACATAAGAGTTTTGACAGTTGAGTGTTAGCCGTGATGCTAACTCACTTTGGTTCAGACTCTCCAACTACAACACACAGTGTAGTAATACACATTACACATTAACAAATACTTCTACTGGTGACACTTTAATTCAAGACCTGGTTTATTTCTTTATTTATTTCCACTTACCCTGTCAACCATGAAGTCAATCGCATCGGCCATTTTAGGATCAACAGGTCCTTTTGAAAAATTCCCCAGCACGATCTTCTTCAACATGAAAGCTGGCATCAACCAAAAGCTGAGAGAAACGTACAAATAAAACATTAATGGAGAATCCAAACACACAGAAGGACTCGGTGCTAAGTAGTCATGCAGCGCCACCTGTTAGCCGTCCACATCTGGTTAAAGATGGAGGTGTCGCTGAATGAATTACACAGGACCAGCGAGTGCACTCGGGGAGACTTGTGTGTGCACTCAGCAAACTTCTGAGCCAAGAACCCTCCGAGGGACGCCCCGAAGAGATGGACCTGAAAGTTCACGTGACAAAAGAGGATCGTGATGGTCGCCAGAAAAACATGTGTATCATTTAGTTATCATTTAGAATAATGTTACACTTAACTGCCACACCTTCATTAATTATTTGTGCTAGTGTTCTGTAGGACACAATACCCTCCACATTACCTGGGGTTGTTTTGGATACAAGGGATTTGTTTTGTTGCTATGGGGAAAAAGCGTGTGTGTGACTGGAATGCTTTTATTTTGAAATAGGGAGTTTACAGGACATGTTGCAAACATTTATGCTTCTGATATATTCAACAGATAAGCATGGAAAGTGTCATGTCATTCTGCTATGACCTGCACACTAAAATGCGTAAAAAAAATCAACAGGAAAAGCAAACATTCCACAGCCAGGGAGGGACACAGGGATATTCACTTGTTTTGTTCCAGAACCTCTTACTCAGCTCTCAGCTTAGTCCACCAGAAAATGAGTCTCTCAATAGCCTTACTAGGACTAGGACCTGGGCAACACACAACTATTTCATCCCAACACAAACCATGGCAGGGACACTTACTTTGTCAAGCTGCAGGTGATCCAGAAGCCTCCTGAAGCCGTCACAGAACTCCATGAGGTCCCAGTAGACAGGATACTGCAGCTGGGAACAAGTAGCACTGGTTCAATCAGAAAATGTTCACTGGGCTAAGCTCCTGAGCTTGAGCGAGCACATTTGGGAATGAATTCAGAAAGGAAAAAAAACAATAACCTAACGCCCAAAAACAAAAAATGAAATAGAACTTGCCAGCATAGCTGATAAAGACTTACTGATGGCTCAACTCAAAAGAATGACCACTGATCTGGACACGTATGTGAAAATGAAAAAGTCTGCTTTGGATTCCTGTCAGTGTTTGGATCTGGGATTATACAGTGAACTCACCGAGATGACCCTGTAGCCCCAGCCTGTCAGAGCCAGGAGCTGCTGGAAGAACACCTCTGCTGTGCCACTGACAGGAGGAAGGAAGATAATGGGACATCTGATGCTCTTCGGACCTGCATCATACAGCGACCACACCTTAGTGTCATCATCATCAACAATAATCTAGAAGAGAGAAAAAAAATAGACAGTGAGTTGGAGCACTTGTTCAAAAACAAGGATGATGCATCTTCTAATGAATGGCCAACAGGAAGGGAGGTGGAACATGATTAGGGAGATAAGGCAGCTAGCAGCGAGTGGGCTGATGCCAGAGAGCGAGACAAATCAGAACATTTGATACCTTTAGGTTTTTGGAAAGGAGCACACTTTTGTGTTGTGTCATATATTCTAATAATTGTAATTTACCTAAATATATAAAGAATCTCCAGATATCCTGTGAATTGTACGCTACACCTTTAAGTAGTAGTGAGTTGATTGTGTACTTTGAGCGATCGTAAGACATGATAAATCATTAGATGCTTACTCTCTTTAAGGGCACTGTGCTTCTGAACCAGTTGTAGTCTGGAGACACTTTTATCTCCTCCATCTGATGACAAAGCAGAGACGTGGTCAGCGACAGTCAGGGTACATGCAAGGAATTTGACGTGGTCTTGGTGGGTGCAAAGCAGCCAGTAAAAAAATTATAATATACATAAAATGTACACAAATTGTTAAAACGTGAAGAGAAGGATTAACAGCAGAGAGGAACATAAAACATAGGTTATATATGTATACTATATGTATAATATACTAGGAGCAGCGTCAGAGCTGTAAATGCAAACATATATCATCATAGCCTGGGTTGGCTTTTATCTGCTGCTGCAGTCTGTGACAGACAGACAAAAGGACATATCCCACACATGACTGAATATAACCCTATATACTCTATATCACATTAAATGTGTACACCATTAAGAGCATATGTGTCGTTCCACAGATACTCCATTCTCTCTCTAAGCAGTACACATTGCAGGTTAGAATAAGACGTCAGCTGCTGCCTGAGTTCTCCTTTCACCAGCCTCCACAAAACTTCCACAACAGACAGTGGCTCACACACAGTCAGAGACGGGAAGACAATGACGAGCAGAAAACAGAAGTTGGTCACAAGCACTGAGACAATAAGAGCCACAGAGACAAATACATGTCAGTCAAAGGCCATGCAGCAGAGAAGAACACACTCAGAGACACAATCAGAGACTTTCAGAGACAATTCCATGTAAAAAATTAAAATTAAAAATTAAAAATAAAAAATAAAAAATCACCATTTTGGGCTGCAAGTGAAATTCAGCATAAATGTCTTGTTACAGGTTTCCATCATCAATGAGGGACATAAAGAGACAAAGTGAACATTAATACAGAGACATGCATCTGCAGTGTCTGCGGCTCAATAACCAGCATACGTCTCTGAAACTATTAAAAACATTCAACAAAGACAACTGATGACGTCAGGGCGGGCAGATATCGGCTCTTTCATCTTCATTACTTATCGGAGGCGTCATCATGTGAGAACCGAAAGTCAAAGAACTGTCAGCGACGGACAGTTGGGGGGGGGGGGGGGGGTCCACATACCGTTAGGGGGGGGGGGGGTGTCCACATACCGTTAAGTCACAGACATTCGAGACACTCGGAGCTCTAGTGTCCGACCCGAGTCAGCCTGTCGATGATCGCTCTGTCGGTGATATTACCTCTGCGGCTGCTCCCGTTTGCACCTTATTCTTGTCTCGGAACCATTCTCTGGCGGCTACTTCCTGGTCACATGACCTCAGTTTCACACACTTCCGCGAAGCATCTGACGCCGTATAGCGTCAGATGACGTCATCATATGATCATACTAACAATTATTGTACCGTGTTATTAGCTTCTGATTATTAAAATAAATCACCGCAGCTGTATTTGTGTATTTTCCTCCGTGACTGCCTGAACCGCTGTAGACCCTGAACACTTCTCTTATATGGTTAATTTAATATAGTCTGTCGACGTGCTTGTGTGGCAAACATTTGACCCCACATTTATTGAAACAGAATAAATTCATATGTATTGGATACGAGGACAGATTAGCTGCATTCCCAATGTTCTTCTCCGTGAGTTTTCTACATTGATGAAAGTGGACGCAAGCCATTGGCTGCAGTACAAACGTTGGCCACTACGGGTTGTTGGCGGTGTGGTGCACCACGCGGGTAGTAGAAGAAGAAGACGGCGACGAAGAAGAAGGAAGCGAAGCCGAAGAAGAAGAAGAGGAGGAGGAGGAGGAGGAGGAGGAGGAGGATACACAGTGAGACACAGTGAGTGTTGATCAGAACCCCATCATCATCATGTCAGAGCAGCAGGAGCGTCCCGTCTATACCGGGGCCTTTCGGCAGAACCCGTACGTCGACTGCAGGCACCGCTCAGTGGCTCCGGAACCGACTCCGGGTTCCCCTTCGCTGGGAGCGGCACAGTCGGACCAGACCGCTCCTCTTTGGAACCCACCGGGATTTTTCAGCCACAGTTTTGTGTCACCGCCGACCAGAGGAGATGGATTCGGAGAGTACCGCTCGAACCTACCGTATGCATTCGACCCCTCCGTCCCTCCGCCGTCCTTCGGCTGCCCTCCACCGGGACACTTGGGGAACATGGAACCACCTCCCCGGCTAAACGCGTTCGGCGGCCCGCAGCTCAGAGCTGGCCCTCCGGCCCCCTATGATGGTTTCCAGTCAGTGTTTCCGGTCTTCGATGACCATCGGCTGCAGGATTATGACGCCTACAGCAGCGAGGGACGGGTCATGGACGTAAGAATGAAGAGAACCCTTCAGAGGAAGCAGGACGCGCTGTGGCTCAAGAGGTTCTGTCAGAGCAGGGCCAAGGAGCCGAAGGTCTCCAGGGTCCGGGAGCCTCGGCCCCACCACCCTGACCCCTGTGACCAGGGCCTGAGAGACACTCTGTACGGAGCCGCTGAGCTGCTCTCAGCCCTGGAGAAGCTGCACGGTTCTTTGAAAGACAGCGTGGAAAATGACCGCGTGTGGACAGACTCACAACTGACCGTTTCCCAATTGAAGACGGCGCTCCAGGACAAGGTGGAACTCCTCCGCGAGGGGGACCGTTTAGACCAGTGTAAAGGTAAACTAGGCCGTGTTGCCCAGAGGAGAGGCCGGGCCCGGGCGGCCAAGCGCCTGAAGCAGCAGGAAGAGAGAGAGCGGCAGGAAGCCGTTTCTGAGAAAGAGGCTGCCATAGATATCTGGAGGATGAAGCAGATGAATCGGGTCCAGGAAAAGATAAAGGTAAGATAACAAGGGTAAATTCACCCTCTCATATCATGGCACATGTATTAATGGCTTTACTCCAACGCTTCACTCCAAGAACCAAGCGACCATGAGGAAAATACTGTCAAGGTCTGTGTGCTTGTGTTTCAGGAGCAGGAGCTGAAGCTGACGGCAGACCTGGTCCTTTGTGAGGTGAGGAAGAAACAGGCAGATGTGAAGAGGATGCAGAATGTTCTGAGATCTCTGGAGAAACTGCGCAGGCTGAGGAAAGAGGCAGCAACCAGGAAAGGTAAGAGCGGTCGTCTCTACAGCCCCCGACATGCTGACATGCATGTCTTTGGACTGTGGAAGGAAACGGGCAGAAACACGGGGAGAACTCCTGAGTGTTTCTCTCAAAAGGCTTCTTATCTTCTTCTGGAACAGCACCCTGAGAACTGTGTCTGTCTAAGGTATCATCTCGGAGCAAGAATCCGATGAGGCCTTCAGCAGTCGGATGGAGTGGCTGAAGAGTGTGATGAAAAGACGCACAGTGATTTACTCAGCAGAGGAAAAGGCTCTGATGGTGATGCTGGAAGGAGAGCAGGAGGAGGAGAGGAGAAGAAAGCAGGAAGGACGAGCCAAGGAGGAGAGCGAGACACAGTTAAAGAACAAACAGAGGATGGATGCCATCCTGTTTGGAGGTAATCTCTCAAGCAGCATCATTTACTCACGTGTGTGGTTATCGTTATTTATTTAATTTTTTTATTTCCAGGTGATGACGATGATGATGTTGATTCAGTGCTGCAGCCTTTCAGAAAATATTATACCCAGGCTCAACGCTCACTGCACGCTTTAATACGAGTCAGGTGAGGTGTATTAACTCCCCCCTACTGGTGTAGCCTAATACCAAATAGAGATACAAGATTCCAAAACCATTACATTAAGCAGTGGCTGCCAATAAAATACTTGAGTCCCCAGCTTTAGAAATGCTCTGGAATTAAGCTCCATTAATCACATGCCCACTCACTGTGGAATGTCATTTCTTTTCAGGAAAGAATGGGATGTGTTTGCGGTTGCAGCGGATCATCCTGATGGCTCCCCGGTTCCTGAGAGCTGGATCCTCCCAGACCCCCCGTCACACCAGGACTGGGCCTCCACTCTGCACACACACTGAGACAGACGCACTGCACAAAAACTCCCACTCCTGGAAGGCCTGTTTGTTTTAAACTGATTCACTTTCCGTTGCCTTCAAATGTCAGCGATACTAACACACTGTTAGAAAACGAGGCCTTGGCTTCCTTTCTTCCTACATACGTATGTATCTCACAAATGTTTGTGTACACTGCACTCACATGGCACCAATTACAGCTTTAGAATTATAAATCCAAGAAAGGCTCAAGACAAAGCAATGAAACTAAATATTTATTGCCATAACAGCTGAATTCAACATTTGTTCCACACGACTGTGACTGCCTATTACCTATTTGTTATAATACACAGGTCTTGATTTTAACATTTGTCACGTTCGGCATAGTAGCTGATAGCATCAGCCTGAAAGTACTTTTATTACTATTATAATTGGTGTTAATGGCTTTGAAAACCCAGGTTGAGGGGTGAGGTACATTCATTGTGTGAAACTGTTGTAGAACATTAAATAATCAGAACTGTCATGTTTTGGACATAGTTATACCGATGACCTACAACACAAGCACTGGTCACACAGGTCATCTTGTACATTGCCAAGAATCAACATGTAAAATGTGGTGAATTTCAGGTTAACAGTTCTCCAAATGAGTAGGTTGGACAGTCTCAGAACACGGAGACAACTGGAGAGCTCCCGTTCCCAAACTGCAGACTACAACGAGAGCCCGTGTTGGTCGTAATATTTAGGGGTCATCAGTGTAATGTGTCGCTAACAAAGACAGAGTACAGCTCAACACATAAATATTAGCTGTTTGGCAGCCGGAGCAAAAGCTGTTGTACTGTGAGACATCAGTCATACACGGTTACTATCCCACCACCACCGTATTATCATCCGGGAACTCATAGTACGGGACCTCTAGGTTGAGGGGTGCAGGGCCCTTTCTTATTCGGCCTGAGGCATCGTAGTGTGAGCCATGGCAGGGGCAGTAGTAACCTCCGTAGTCTCCAGCATTGGCAATGGGCACGCAGCCCAGATGTGTGCACACCCCGAGAACGATGACCCAGCTGGGGTTGACCACCCGGTCCTTGTCGTGCTGAGGGTCTCGCAGCTCTGCCAAGTTCACGGCAGCTTCTGCCGCAACCTCCTTATCTGTGCGATGACGGACAAAAAGTGGCTTGCCTCGCCACTTGAAGGTCATGTTCTTGCCTTCTGGGATGTCGCTCAGCTTTATTTCAATCTTGGATAAGGCCAGGACATCAGCCGACGCGCTCATGGAAGAAACAAACTGAGACACCACTGTCTTGGCGGTGTAGACACCCACCACTGTAGAGGCCCCAGTGATAAGGTAGGAGAAAGCCCTTCTGGATTCGCCACTGTCCTGGGATGACCTGGGGTCGAGCACCTCTGCACGCCTGTAGTCTGAGAAGTCAGGTATCCTTACATCTGTGTGGGCAAATCTGACTCCGGCACAGCCTGCAGACAGAAACAAATGGGGCAGTGAGTAAGAGCTAACAGTGTAGGTCTGTTCTCAATTCATCCCAAAAGCCTGGAATTCACCTTGACTGTACATCAATCTGACGTGGACAAGAAGTGCACATTTCACTTCAAAGGGCACATGAAAAAATACGGTATCCAGTCAGTTTGTATCAGCCTCTGGATTTTCCCTCTATCCTGCTCTCACTTTAACTCATAAACACTCATCACTGGTTGAAAGCACCAGACCAACACATGAGGTAACTGTGTCTGTTTGATTCACTCCCGAGTTTATGAGGGGGGGGGTCAACATTGTTGCACCAGTCCAGCATTATAGAGAATGTGAAGGTCATGTCACATTGCATTGCATTGTGGGTGTCAGAGCCATCTTTGGAGGAATGCAAATGTAAACAACTAGAAAAAGTCAAAGAAAAAGGAGACAAGAGGAGGAGGTGGACGTGCAAGAGACAAACAAAAAAGAAAAGAGATGGAGAAGGGAACGGAAAATGAAGGAACACCTTACTGTGATAAACTCAAAGTTAATGCGAAGCAAAGGTGCACTGGTAGTTCTAAACTGGTAGTTAGACTGCTCCTACCAGACTGGTAGGTGGTCAATTCAGTCAATGATCTCGTTTTTGACGCTCCTCAAGGCTTGGGTCAGACTCGACTCATTGTACGTGCATGGCTGGTGTTGGTGAAACATGTCGGTGCTTTGCTCTGCCATCAAATCAATTCCACTTCGGCTGCTTCCTCAAAAAATAACTGAATTCATTTTGAAATGTGTCATGACAGCAGGGCAAACAGCAGCTGCTGTACACACCGGGTTTCTGATTAACACATGGATACAGAAATATATGAAAGGGGAAATAAATAATGTGGGAACACAGTGAAGATATTTATAAGCAAGCGTTTCTCCGTACTTTAGGGGGCGAGGAGACATTCACGAAGTGTCTGTTCCGAGCCGCTTCAGCTTGTAGCATGAAGGTTCGGATGGTTTCGGGGCGGCTGGTTTGACTCCGGTGGTTCTGCCTCCTCAGTGAAAGCTAAACAGCTAAAGCTAATAGCGACTCACTCACCGTTGATGCTAACCGTCACAGCAGGGCCCGTCTTTGGGCTTCGGCCGTTCAGCGATTCGCGGCACAGGAACTTTTCCTTCGTGTTCAACGAGGTCTTCTGTCCCTTCAGAACAATCCCGGGGACCAGGGCCTTTAAGGGCCCTGCCACCGTGAAAGCAGTGGCCTGCATATACGGAGAAAAGGGCCCGGCGCGGACAGCTAAGGACATCATTTTAGCGGTTAGCTGTCGCTGCTGTGACGACCTTGTGTGCCGCACCGGAAAAGGACGGCGTCTTCTTCTTCTTCTTCGTCCTTTTGCTGCTTGCTGGAGTTTAGAGCGCATTAGCGCCCCCTCTCATGTCGGAGTGTGGCTCGCACGTTAACTAAATAAAGGCTACCAGCAAAATCCAAAGATAACAAAGATACCAACAACATTTTTTATAATATATAGCTTTGAAGTGAAACCAGTGTCGCTCTTGGTGTTTCTTGCATGATATTGTTTGGAACAAATCCAGTTTAGTCCATTTTTAATTCACATATTTTGCCATTTTATTTTCATTTACTTGTGTGTGTGTGAGAGAGAGAGAGAGTACAAATAACGCACATGGAACATCACATATTATTAAGTTTATTCAGCACAGAAAGCCTCTACTAAGCATATTTGAAATCAGACAGTTATATAATTACCTCTATGATTCAGCAAACAACAAATATAGACTAGTAATAAACAAAAGTACAAAACCCCATCATGATCTCAATCATCAAACATCGAGTTATACCCTCAGAACCTGAGGCCCCATAGATGTGGTGCACTTGTGTAAAGTGTGTGTGTGTGTGTGTGTGTCTGTCTGTCTGTCTGCTCCATCATGCCACGCGTGTCATCAGCTCCTCAAGGGCTCGTTCTCTGTGGTTCTCGTGGACCAGCAGAACCTCTTTGATGGTGTTCTGCTGGAAGCCCATCTCATTAAACTGACTCAGCAAGTGAAGGAACTCCTCCGCCTCAAGAAGAAAAGACAAAATAATTAATAAAAGAAACAGACAATGTCTTGTTTTCTCCAGATGACTAATGATGATGATGAATGTCCCACCTTTGTTTCACAGTTCTGGAACATCTCCAGTGCCTCTTCTACCTGAGCCATGTCATAGCCCAGCTGACAGAGGTGCTCACACGCGACCAGATAACTTAAAATCTGCCGACACAGAGTCAGAAAGGTTTATTCAGACATTGTAACAGTTCTTTTTAATTCAACTGATAATGATTTCTATTCAATGCTTTTATTGTTTGTTAGAAATGGGTCATAAACACCCTTGATAGACTGACACCTCTGAAAGCCTCTCTGGTCACTTGAGTCGCATTGATCCTGTTTTCAGGGTTGGAGCAGACACACGCTGTGGTGTCATCGCAGGACGCTGCATGTCCTCCCTCCTCACTCCCACACAGTGTGTGCACACATGCATTTGCCACTTTTCTCTACTCTGGCTACAAGTAGCCGCCCACATTAACTTCGGATCCCTGTGTCTGGCTTTCAGAGCCATCATGAAGTCAGCTCCTGGACACCTGAACCCTCCCATCCAGGGCGACACTCGCTCCCTTTATCCAGCAAAGGAAACACGAACTCAACAGGGTCCAAGACTCTTCTCCTCTGTCGCCCCCCAGAGGTGGAATGAGTCTCTCATAACTCTCTGCTTGGCTTTGGACCTATCACTTGTACGTCACTTACAAGATAAAATATCTACTATACAGATCAGAAACCAGTGTCATCTGCCTGAGGTCTGTGTGCCTGACCTGGTCGAGGCTCTGTGGGCCTGTCCTCTGCAGGGCAGTGATGACAGTGTGGACGGGGTAGCCCTGGGCTGTGATGGCCCCCAGCAGCTCCCTCTCCTCTGGGCTCAGAGCCGACAGCAGCTCCGTTGACAGCTCTGAACCTGACAGCACTCGACCGCCAAGGTTCGAGGTCACTGGGGGTTTCACCTGGGAGTCTGGATCGGGAGATTTCTTGGAGACAACACAGTGAAGTGACGTGAGAACAGAAAATGCAGCCTTATCTGGTCATTTGTGATTTTAGCTCTGTGTTTCCTGTTTTATTTCAATAATGACATCATTTCATCTAACGACATTGTCGTTAACGACTCGTTCTAAGTGCCGTCAGATAACGTTTATGTGCGGCATGTGGCTTTAATTCAGTCAGTTTTACAGCAGACTGGAGTTGAGTAACCATCTGATGCGGCTTTGCCAGGATCCCGGTCCTGCTAATCCTGATGACAGGGATCCAGGGAGCAGACTTTGCAGTCTATTTTCAGGGTTAAGAACCCTGAAAACATTCTTGGGAATGTGTGCAGAAAAAACCTCGAAGACGAGGATGAATGTCCGACTCCTCCCTCTGAGTGAGGGACAGTTCATTTGAGAACAGACATTCATGTCATCATGCATCACACACACACACACACACACGGCAGGTCTCGCACAGTAAATCAGTTTCATTACTGCACTGTGGTTTGTGTTAAGGAAATAAATTCCAACTAATGAAATTCACAAGCGATTTGTTTTTTTAATGACATGGTCCTTTTCTAGTCTAATCTTTACAATATCAATTTGAGCATTTCCATCTAAATTTTTCACTTATTTATTTGTCACTAATCATTTTCACATTTTTATTTGTTTTTTTAATTTCCTTAACTTTTAAGTTTGTGGCCTCCTAATAGGGTAATAAAATAGAGTCTTTTAAATTTTAATTGTGACCAAAACATATTCAAATGTGAGAATCTCACCACTGCTCTGCGGCTGGTGGCGGCCGGCAGGCTCTGGACTGTGTTGGCTCTGTTGTAGGGAACTCTGGCGGTTAGAGCAGAACTGGGAGCCGTGGCGTCGCAGGCCTTGGCGTTCAGGGTTCCCTGCTCGTGGGCGTCCTCGTTTGGGCCGCGTTCTGAGGACACCTTCAACACAGAGAGGGAGCTCTGCCGTAGATTCTTCCTGCGCTGGTGCGGCAGGCTGCTCAGACAGGACGGCGAGCTCAGCGGGTCAGCGGTGAAGGCCTTCTGTTGACCCCGCTGGCGTGAAGCAGCGCCATTGGAGCTGAATGTCACTGACGGCCGTGTGGTTGCGTTCTGTGCCGTCCTCTGCCCTTCGCTGTCACAATCAGAGGTCAAAGCGTCGGGGCCGTGGAGGCGCTGCCCAGGGTCGGGCCTGTTTGCGACGCAGCTCTGCTGAGCGCTGCTGAGCATCATCCAGTACGGAGGACAGGACGGCAGCAGCCCTGACGAGGGGGAAGAGAGCTGGAGCCGGTGCTCACTGGCGGGGCCCCCCTGCAGCCCCGCTAGCACCCAGTTTTCCAGGCAGAAGTCGTACTGTTGAAGAGAGACATGAAACACAAGTGATGCACGTGACTGAAGTTCCAGGTTTCTCCAGCACAGGTCTGCTGACACTCGAGCTACTTCACAATCTGTTGTGCATTAAAACACATGTTGCATGATGTGGAACTTGATGTTATGACCATCTGTATTTATGTTGTTAACCTGATGTATGAATGAAGGATTCACTTCATTGTTATGGATGTCCTGCACACCAACATGTTTACATTTAATTTAGATGCATTACATTCTCCAACAGATGAGGTAACGCACGTGCGTGAGCCACACTCACCTCTGTGTCCTGCAGTACGCTCAGATAATCTGTGAGAATGACTTTGACGTCCTCTTTGACTTCCTGTGCGACAGCCTGTGGCATTTTCAGAGGGACTCCATCCATACTGCTCCAGTTGCAGAGAGACACAAACACAGTTTGGTGTGAGACCAACAACTCTGGATGGACGACACCAGGGAGCCACCTGGGAGACGATTTGCTCGTCTGCCACAGGACTGACCTGCTGAGAATCACCTGAGAAACCCAAAACAACCTCGCCTTCTCAGAAAAGGAGTGTTAAGGAGTCTTGGCTCGACCCCTCCACCCCACTGATCTCATTCACTGTCAGGACCAGACAATAAACTCTGGAATTAGATGTCTCACATGGAACTCCTGTGTGTTCTCTGCCACGTGCCGACAGTAATCAGGCCCTGAAGGAGCTGCGTGCAGGTACAGGTGGACGGAGACGTCACAGCCAGAGGCCGCATCTGTCGATCTCAGCAAGGCCAAGACAAAGAAGGTCCTGCTGAGACGCCACTGTCTGTCCCGCATGTGGTGAGAACACTCCAGACCAGGCTTGTTTTTTGCACACCCCCCACCTTGATATGAAAGTTTCATGTTAATGCCACGAGTTGTGTATGAACTTCTTGTGTGGAAGGAATGTTTGGATCGTGGTTAGGGTTAGGAGCACAAGATTCATTTGCTATTTTGCTGCATTTGGGAAAAATTCTATGATACGTACATTTCAATCATAAACAGGCGATTCCACTGTTATTATGGGCAGGGTGATAAAAAAAACTTCTTTTTTCAGGAGTCTCTGTCTCATGGTGAAGTATTTTTTTGTCTCTCTTCAGTGAAAACAGTGTGAGGTCTTCAATAAAAATGTACAACATGCAAACAAAAAATATCAACACTCAGTCTCACACACAGCAACCAAGTGGCAACCAGACAGATGGCGTGGGCTCGATGCTCCGTAAGCTCCCTCTGACACTGACACACAATGTGTTTGAAGTCGACGTACAGCATCTTTCTACATGCTACCTATTTCACCATAGAAAATAAAATGACATCATTAGACCAGTTCCACGCAGCCCAGTTTAAAACCAGCAAGATTTAACCTCAGAAAAGTAACACGTTAATTTCCCTTTTTACTCCAGGGCTTGTAAGTACATGTCTGGATTATTTATATGTTCATAAAAGAACAATTGTTAACAACAAATGACTGTTAACACTGAAAATAGTGACTGCAATTTTTTAAACTTTTTTTCTTACAACTATAAGAAAGTTTAACTGTTCCATTATTCTGTTGCATTTGTATGTTTCAGTATTCACTGTACTTTTGTATCATGTCTCAAATTGGTGCTGTTTTAGTTCCATTTAATTTTCAAGTAAACAACGTGTGTTGTTCAATGTTCCACCAGAGCAGACGCTGAACATCACACGAGTGTCCTGCCTTAAACTTTCATCAGTACTCTGTACGTTTCTAAGCTTTTGTAACGTCATCTATTGCACTAGTCACGTGGCTTTGTGTTAGTGAAACACAACAACAACTGTTGACAAATAGGACTGACATACTCACTCACGTACTCTGCATTGTGATATCATAGTAGAGATATTTACCTTTGTTTGGTCGAGGCTGGAATCACACTGCGTACTCTCAGGCGTTTGTGAGTGTGAGAGAGAAGCTTAGACAACTCAAATTAGAAGAGGCGATTTATGGAGAACCACCTGGAAGACTAATCTTTTACCTGCAGTAAATCCCTTAAGTTTACTTGCACACACACACGTACACGTATCAAGCTTCTTGTTCCAGTGCATCGTTTATCACTGTTTGTTTACCATTGTTTACTCTGCGTCACAGAGCCGGCCCTTCCCATCCGTTGATGATGATTATTTATCATATCTGTATTTGCAAAAGTTATTTGATGAGGAGATATTATGTGACATATATAGAAGTCATTGTCAAATAAAACTGAATTGATTTGAAGAATGCAGGCAAGTCATTTCAAAAGTTTTTGAACGTTTTCCTGTTCAGCACGTGTTTGTCTCTTTCTGAGAGAATTGTTTCTATTTTTTTATTTCAAGGCAAGAAAAGTTTTTTTTTTAAATGAAGTGACAAAAATGAATGCTCAAGACAGATTTCATTTGTTTGCTGTAAAGTGTAACACACCTTGCACACGCAGGGTCCTGCTCAATGTCATGAATTCACCACAAACAAATCTCTCTGTCTCCCACTGCCCTCTAATGACTGACAGCTGCAGATACAGCTCCATCGTGTTGATTTGAAAGCATTAATGAGCCTTGGCCCAAGCCCAGGGGGAGACAGGTGGGATGTCTCTTCTGAGAACTGGACATATCAGAAGAACTCAGTAAAGCCCAGTTTAAAACCTGGCACATCCGGTGGCCAGCAGGTGGAGCTGTGATCATCAGTCAGTGTTGACATGTGGAGACATGTGTCCACTGAGAGCGTGTTCAACAGGGTTAAAAATAAATGTGTCTTCTTTGTGATGACGTCACGGATGGACACGAGAACCTTTGACAACTTTTTAATCTTCATGATTTACATGAAAATGTCAAAATGTTCAAACAATCACTTTGTCAGCAGGGCCATTGATCACAATGGACAACATGGAGGGAATCATCTAAATTGTGTTGCCATTGGAGGGCGCTGTGATGATAAATCACGAGCAGGAATCATCTGCATTTAGTGCCTGTCCACCTTCCATAATCTCTATGTTACTCAGATGATGATGATATTGTCAAGTTGATGTGACAAAGCTCAGGAGGACAAATATCATTTTCATTTGGCGATGGCCAACTTCCTGTCTGCTGGGAGAAGAGCCTTTTTGCTGTGTCTGGCAAGAAAACAATTCACTCAGGAAGAGAAAGCAACATGTTAAATTTCATGTAGTTGATCCATTCAACATGTGAGGGGCTATTGTGGCTGAGGGCTATTCTCCCTCTCCACCCACGAGGAGCAGCTCAGTAGGACACTCTCTTAGTTTAGAATTTCAAATGGTGAAACATGGCATGTGTTTTTATTAGTTCTGGGATAATTACAGACACATTATGAGAGTCATGGCCAACATTGTCTGCTATGGCCCTGTGGTTAATAACTCACTGACTGTGATGAACCCAGAGATCAAGACTTATACTGTCACACGTCTGTCCGCGCTGGAAGTGAATCCCTTACTCTCCCTGGGATCTCGACTCTTTCATTCATCCCGCCATTCCCACGCAAGGTTCACTGTTTATCAATACACGGTTTTAAATGTGCGACGGAATTGTGTTCTTCCTTTAACGTCACATTTTTAAAAGGATTTAAAAATAGAAAAAAACCTGAAAGTCTGACATGGCACACGCAAACATGGCTGACATCACATGACGAAGTGACAAGGATCAAAGGAAACAGAGGGATTAAATCCTGAACTGGCTAATCTCCTGGCAGAAACAGCTGTGCAACAGGTGAACATGACGAGGAACAGGAAGTCAAGGAACACACGGTCTACAAAATAAAGCAGATGACAAAACTACCAAAGGAAACATTAAACGTGAGCCCAAGACAATAAAATCCCAACAAGGAGCGTGGCACGGCCCGGAGGCTAAATATGTAACTTTTATATTACGTGTTTCATGTCACACCACGACATTCAGACTGAGACTGAGATGCGTGTTGTGTACATGGAGCGTATTTGGAAATGTATTGTTTACAGAGACAGTGTTTTAAGAGCTCTGGAGAAGCGTCTGACTGCCGTTGTTTTTGTCCTGCTAAAGAGGACAATAAAGATCAATTCAAGCCTGGAGGGCACTTATTAATCATTTATTACTGTCGTGTCCTTGTGATTTGTTTCTCATACAAGAAAACATCATTTTCATTTCTATTTTTATCTCTTGCTCTACATGAGCTCTCTGAGTGGCTTTTTTCCTTGTGTGTGTTTCTCTGTGTGTGCACACACACAGTGAGGTGTAGCATGCAAAATGTCCACCATACGTTGTGTTATCTGTGGCGGCTCCTGCGCAGCTGGATAAGCCTTCTGTTGATGAGGACATCGTGGGACAGCAACTAAAGCATGATAACAGGGCTCAAGTTCATTATTTACGCAGCGTGGTGGTTGCTATGTGCCTCAGAGACAAACTCAGCGTTCTGTTGGGTCATGGAGGCAGTTTGTTGTGGACGAGGATGAACAAGGTCTGCTGGCAGATGAGATGCGAGCAGACCAAGGAGCTGAAGGGAAATCTAACCCTAAACGTCTAAAAAGGGCCAAAGACTCATGAAACGAGGGGAGCCTGAATACCAAGACCAGAACAGCAAGTGAAGCCCAGACACTGATCAATGCACGAGAGGCGTCCAACAGTTGCAGATGATCACACGGAGCACAACTCACAGAATGAACAAACACAGATCTAACCCTTGAATATCCATCAAGTCAGACCCTAGAACAATCCCGTTCAGCCCAGGCCAGGAAGACGCAGTAAAACAGTTTACAGCAACGCAACAAACGCGTGAAAAAGACACAAGCGCCAGCCATGATCTGACATTTGTGATGGCGGCTCCGGAGAGGCGCCTCTTGATGTGGAGCAGTGACAGTCGAGGTTTGCAGCACTGTGTGTATTGAGGCCATACAGCACAGACAAAGGCACCCAATGTTTTGTGTCTGTTCTAACTGTACAAAGGTAGTTCAGGAGACAGCTGGTGCAGCCTGAGTCGGGACACTTGGGATCCACTTGTTTTAACCCTTTCCAGTCTTTGTCACTTTAGGTCAAGGAGGATGGTGGTATGCTTCTGAAAGGACCAAGGGGTTAGACAGCACCCCACCCTTCTTGCCCGCTATGTGTTTTTCAAGCCTGGGTGACCTCCAACCCAAATCATGTCTCAAGGAGCCATGGGGGGGCCATTGTTCTGCAAAGTAGGTCAAAGTCCGCAGCTATCACAATCAATTTGGCCTGATTGGGGAACAGTGGGGACGGAGACAGGGAAACACAGGCTGCAAGGCTGATCACACTTGTTGATATAAACTGAAGGAACAGGAACTAATGATAGTATTATTTCTATTTCATCACCCTCTTTCTCATCCTCATCTCCTAAAACTCATACAATCTCTTCATCCTCCTCTTCATTGTTCATCCCCCTCCTTCTCCTCCCCTTTCTCCGTACCCAAACACTCCCTCCTCCCTCCTCCTTTTGTATAGTGTAATTAGTCATGTGGAACATATGGAGCATCACATTACATAACCCAGCAGCAGCTGCACTCGGCCTGGATCAGAGATAATGCAAATCAAGGACCACGTTGCTTCAGCACAGCAGACCTGACATATTTAGCGGCCAGAGTCTCTCTTAGAGCGCTGAACCTGGGTGATTGTTTACATGCAGGAGCAGGTTCTGAACGCAACACCGTTTTCATCTGATATCGAGGAATAACTGTGATATTTGATTGGGGTTTATGTGTTTGTGAGTGCAGCAAGACACGTGAAGAGAAGCCTCTCGCGTCGCTGGGCCTCAAATCTGAATGGCCAACGCCGGTCAGAGCGGCCTGACTCCAATCAGCTCTGTCACCGCTTTACTAAAACCATAATCACAGACTAGTGAGTTTATTAGCCACGTATTATAATTTGTGTTGAGTTAATCCTGTGAGCCTGTTTCCTGGATTCTGCCGCCATATGGGCTGGAATATCTCAGCACATTGCTGCACCCGGAGACCAGACGGGATTATTACTCAGTATTATGTCATGAATTTATGTTTTATTGCTTACACTGTAATCTGGGAATATTTCCTCCGGTTTTACAGAAGCTGATTCACGCTGTAATTCTCTTGTCTTCAGATCTTTGAGAAGATGCCTGGTCCTTTAGTATTACTGAGAATAATTAGTATAGTTCTGGATCATTTAAGAATAGCTAATGATGTACTCCCCACCATTATCACCAGCACCACCTCCACAATAATGATGCATACAATTATTCATTCATGAAGAAGACATATGAACAATGACTAGAATAGGGATGGATGGGTGGGATGAGAGAAACAGTTAAAGTTAATAAAGAAAAAAGATCCATTTATAGTGAGAAACTAATGAAAGTATACTACATGCAACATTAAATACCATTAATACCATATAATATAATGGTATTAAGATGATTAGGAGACGTGAATGCTGATTCATTGCAGTTCCTTCTGAACACACCTGTTGGCCCGACCAGGACCAGAGCCCGTTCACACAGGTCCACGCCGGGCTGTGGCTTTATCTGTTGCCCCTTCATGAGGACAGGGGCAGTGCCTGCGAACGCTGGGAGAGGCCCGCTGGACAAGACGAGATAAGAGCAGCCTGTCAGAGGCACTTAGTGTTCGCGTCATGCACCGCCGCACAAGGGCCTTCACTTCACGCCACATGACGTTCATGTGGTTCTAACTGTTCAATAACTTGTACTGGCAGTGTAGGTGAGCAAGACCCAGAAGCAGTCAAAACCAGTAGAGGCCCATGTTGTCATTCAAAGTTGAGAGAACAGTGGACTAAAGACCAACCCCCTGCCTCCACTAAGTCACTGCTCTGCTCTGATTTCATCTATTTATAGAACACTTTTCTCTTCTAACCTGATGCGCTTACTGTCCCTTTATTTTGTGCCAGCGGGACCCTGAGTTGATATCAAGGGAGGGATGCATATGAGGACTCACTGCGCAGACACAGGCCAGAGGACAATTATGGATCCTCAGGGCACGAACCCAAACGTTTCTGGTCAGTGAACAATTTCCCTAACAAAGACTTGAGGCTGAAACCAAATGAGTGTTCAAACTTCAGGGCCCTGTTAATGCAAAGTTCTCCATGCCATACGGTTTTATAGCTGAATGACCAACGCATGGCTGTAAGTGGACTAACCCATTCCTGGAAAGGATGATTTGCATTAAACCTATTAGCATCACTATTCGTTCCTGAGCCTGTCAATGCATAGCAGAGGCTCCAGAGGATCAAACATGCAGCAACTTGTCACAGGGCCTCGCACCCCCTGCTCTCTGAACATGACGTTTTAAGCGTTGGGTCGTGGTGCTTGTTGGCGTTCACAGAAACATGAGCTGCCTTCAGATGTTTCCTCCAGAGGTGAACGTATGAGCGAGCGTGAGCCTGCACGCTCTGTGTACAGCTCCTGCACCTGGTCCCCGAGCACGGCGTCGCGTGCACAGCAGGGGACCCCCTCTGGATTCACCACCACTGAATGGAGGGGTGATGCCACTTTTGTTGCTGTTGTGAATGGCTCCGTGCAGACAACCCCGTTCTGTGGAAACATGAAATGCTGCGTTGCGTTGCTGAGCTAGTTAGGATCGGTTACCATTACACCAGGTTAGCAAATGGCTCTTCATTCTATTTCACTTTCATGTGGTGTTGGAAAGTTAAAGTTAGTTCTGTTCACTGTCTTTGCCTGGATCTAACTACTCTGTTTAACACCTCACACACTTAATACACAGCTGAGCCGGCGGCCATTTTAAACCTCACTCACTCACACACACATACGCCTGCTTAAACATCTGTGTCTAGGACGCACTTCAAAGACTTTTCATGTCTGTAATAAATGATTAAAACACATCTTCATTGATGTTGCATAAGAGATACTTCATCAATAAGTTGAATCCATAAAAGGGGTGGGGCCCAGCTGTATTACAGTTATTATCTGATATTCATAACACTGTGAGAGCTCTGGTGTCTCTTGGGCCCATGAACAACCCTCCTGCTGAACCGCTCAACCTCTGTCTACAGTGGGGTGTTGTCAGTGGGTCAGTGGCAGACCACTTACATCCAGGTGACGTGGGTCCATGCAGGGACCAATGGAAACAGAGTGAGGTTGCAGGGTGTCGGGGTTTGGGCTCTCTCTCATCTCCATGGCAGGTGGCGTTGATCACCCCCCCAGCTCACCCCCAAATGGTTGAGTCTGCCTCTTCCTTCCAGTTAATTAAGTTCATCTCCTAAACATCAACACCCCGACACTGGAACGTTACTAATCATTCATGAGCTTGGCTGACTAACGCACATGCCTGTGACTCTGTTACACTCCCTGCTACTGCTGAGTGGTTGCCGTACTCTGTATTCTTGACACTCACTTTGATGGGAACAACTGAGTGGAATTAGCTCAAGTTGCTCCAATATGTCAGGTTTGGGGGCAGCATGTGTGTTTCCAGGTCAGGTGGCCAAACGGAAGCTAGTGGCAGACTGTCAGTCTGATGTGCGTCTCCTCATTCACCTGCTAATAGGATAAAAAGCAGGAGGGTCAGAGCCGGGCAGCCAGTGGAGCAAAGACTAATGATAAACGCGCGCCATCGCTGCCCATCTGGCCCAGATGGACCAGTGTGCCCATCCATGGGGATTAGGTATATTACTCACTTCTTTGAGGCTGTGTGTATGTGGCCGTGGATTGTGTGCAATTACCAAACGCACCATCCGTAGTAAGTTTTCCATTGTTTGCTCTGGACTTTCAAGATGACACATCCACGTGGATTATCCCCCCTCATAGCCAGTAATCCCGTGGTCAGGGTGGAGCAATCCTAAAGTGACACAGGCAGATATGCTTCACCATTAAGAAACTGTCTGAGTGATGCCTCATCAGAAATATTTCTTTTGTTAAATTCAGCAAATAATACATTTATTTTATACAAATATTGAAGTGTGTTGGATTTTCATTCAAAATGATAAAACACTACATGAGAAATCACCAGGGCTCAGCATGGCCGCCCACTGGAAAGAAGTTAAGGATTAGTATTACAAACAGTCGCAATTCATACAGCTATTCATTGAGTAATACTTATTCTTGTTGATTAAAATAATAATAATAATAATCGCTGTCGTCGTCGCTGAGGGCAGCTACAGAAGTCGAACACAATTCATACAGCTATTCATTGAGTAATACTTATTGTTGTTGATTAAAATAATAATAATAATAATCGCTGTCGTCGTCCTGCAGCTCAGAGATACTGTGTCTGAAATTAAAGAGAAAAGAGAGAGAGGGCTGGATGTGTGTGGATGAATAAACAGAGAGAAGTAGAGAAGTGCTCACTGGGTGATGGTCGACAGTATTCTAGAGCAAATCCAACTACTGGAAAAGCCTGGACACCATCTAAGACCATCTCAAGCAGACTTGCCGACTCCAGGGGACCAACAGTGGATGAACAATCTTCACACCTTCCTCAATAGACCAGGACAGAACCCCCCCTCATCTGCATCTCCAAGGCATGTCCACTCTCCTGTCCTCACACCCTACTTCCCCGTTCACACCCAGCTCCTCCAGCCTGGCTCTCCCACGGCCCACACGGTCCTGGTGGAATTAGCTCCAGAGTCCTGGGTCGGGCTGCTTGGTAGAACGCATGTTCATGACAACTCTACTGCTACTGGAAGGCTGAGTATTACCCTTACTCACACGCAGAGTCTTCAGTACTGCTAACTACACGTCAACAATAACAATCCCATCGTTACGTGGCTGATGAAGACCCTGCAGAGGCTGGTTCTTCATCATTTCCAGCCTATCGTGAGACCAATGCATTGATCCTGCAGACGCTGAGCTCCGTCCCACCAAGAAAGGCAGGATTTTGTTTTTTGAGCACTTGTTGTTTACATGCAGCCAGAGCTGAAACCTGACGGGGCACAAGTCTTTGATTATTTCATGTCTCCACTGTGGCATTATTTTTCCAGCCAGATCTTGCACTGATGATGGGGGAGTCCCCCAAAGACTCTTCCTGGGGTCTGGTCTGTTCTGTCCAATCCATGTGTGTAAATAATTTGAGCCACATGAATCCAGATTAAATCCAGGTAGCGAGTTTTGTTTTGGACAGGCAGTGTGTTTGCCATCGCACACACACAAACAGCAGCATGTCAAAACATATATTCTATATGGACAGACATGACTTTGAGGATTATTACCATAAGGAACATAAGGTTGGGAATACAGGAAAAATCAATTCAGCCTTTTGTTTTTTGGTCAACAGTGGATGTCCTTGTGTGCCGAAAAATTAATTCTGCTCCGCGATCAATAGTCCATATCACCACGGTTGTAATGAGGAGTTAAGCAGCAGAGCATGTTTAGTCGATGAGGGAGCAGCTGCTGGGATCAATAATGAAGGTCAGTCCCAGAATGTTGACAAATGTCACACTAAAGCTGTTTTCATACATGAACATTCTGGAGTTTGCCTTTCTCATATACTGCAGGAACATTTCTGGAACTTCAGTTGAAGGCTGGCGTGTGAGTACTCAGGAGTCTGGCCACAGCGTTTATATATATATCTATATATCTATCTATCTATCTATATATATATATATATATATAGATATAGATATATATACCCTGCCATTACATCTTCTAGATAAGGTTCCAACATCCAGAGGGTAATTAGCTACCTGCTCCTTCAGAGGTGTGCTCAGCGCTCTGGGTTTTTTCCAGCCTGTTACATTATCTGCTCCATGTGACTTTTTAAAGACCTCCAAACTGTTGGGGAATACTTTGCATTCTTTTGAGACCCAATGCAAAATCTATGCAAACTTATGCAAATAAAATGGGCTGAGTCTGACCCTAAGCACTGATTTCCCAGGTGACACTGCTGGAATGCCAGCCCAGGCATGTTGGAGGCAAAAGCAAATCACTGCTCAGAAAGTTGCTTTTATCATAGTTATCCTTCACAGAAGTCACCGCACAGCTGCCTCATGAAAACATTAGAAAACCCTTTTCACTCTAGACAGAGATACAGTAAGTGCCCCCCCCCCCTTCAGACACACACGCCCCTGTCAGACAGATATGGGATTCATGCACTTCCACCCATCACTGTCATCAAGACACTCAGGAAATAGCATGTGTGTGTGTGTGTGTGTGTGTGCGAGAGAGAGAGAGACATGTGTCACTATAGACTAATACTTAGTAAATAACAAAAATATTGAGAAAACCTGGTGTAAAAGGTGCACAGAATGAAGTAAAATAGGATGGGGGAGGGGACATGAGTAAGCACACACACACACACACACAGGCCAAGCCTCTGACTGACTGAAAGGTTCTCGGAAACAGAAAAATGAATGGTTGGGGGTGAGAAGAAACTATGCATTTGATGATGACAGCTGATGAGCGTTTAAGCACTTTGACAGAGCTCAGACACGAACGGAGACAGTGTTGTGTTTCAGTGGGAGAGGCTTGTGCACCAACTGAAAGCTATTATGTGTGAGGCAAAAAATAATACCAAGGCTTAAGGTAAAAAACAACATAATAGTTAGTATGTTAAGATGAGAGGAATGCATATGCCACCGACGTCTTTATTTCAGTTTGAGGATCACTCATCTCCATCCCATTCACCACTCAAGAGAGCACAAGACAACAAAATCTGCATAACATGTTAAACATCGGCATTTAACATTCAAGCTGAGCCAAGACAAGAAGTGGGAGAACTTGGAGAAACAAGACCAATATCAGTGGTTAAGTCATGTGTTTTGCAACCTGGGCTCCACTGGTGAGTTCAGACCTCTGTTGGTTTCACTTCAGGTCTTTGCTGTCCCTTTAAACACTTCCTTCCCCTATTACCATAAAGCTGCTAAAAAAGCCTCACTGCAAAAGTCACATGCTCCAGCTCCCTTTGTTTGCCAGAGAAAGCCTCTATCTGTAGCTGCAGTGGGGGAATATAATTGCTGCTTCCTGTTCGTCTGGCCTCCTGTCACCAGTTTCTTTCCACACACATGTCCCAGAGAAACATTTAAAAATAATGAACTTTAAAAAAAGTTAGTTGAGTGCTGCAAGGAGCCGGGGACAACATTACAACACAACAGGTTTTAGATGCAGTCACCAGACTGATGAGGAAGACGTTTAGAGCAATTTGAGTTCTATTGTGTATCACAGAGGTCTCTGGTGAAGATGCCATCCAACATGATATATTATAAATATATATATATATATATATATATATATATATACGAGCAAGAAGCGAAAAGCATTCATGAGCCTTGACACAAATGTAATGTGGGTGGTCTAATGTCTGGTAAAATCACTGTGTTCATAGTTTAGGTAAAGATGTCAGTACATGGTCAATACACATGTACGCATGGAAGAATAATTAATCCAGAACAGTGTTGCTGTAATATGAAAAGACTCTAGACTCCACTGCAGGTATTACGGTAGCACAGGGAGGAATTCTAGGAATGTGAAAAGCTCCTATTCAAATTGAAACTAGATAAAAATGTGTGCAACTTAACAATGCATGCTGATTTCAACTTCAATCACTGGGTCATTTACGACCAATGGGGCCTGACAGTGAGCTGCAGGATCTGTGAATCCTTTAGAGTCAACCGATTCGTCTTCTCCGGTCCTGCGGTCCTGGAGGTGTTCAGGTTGTGGGTCAATGTTGAGACGAGGCAGTGCTGTACACAACACAACCTTTACTGACATTCTTATAGACATCCAGTGCGGCCTGGTTATCAATACCTAGGTCAACTTTAACAGTGAACTGAACTTTTCCCCACATGAAAGTTAGGCCGACCTCTGCCTAGTAACAACAATTCCTCTGATTGGTGCAACTCCAGTCTCCTCCCATGTGTGTGGGTGTTTGTATTTGTGTGTGTATTTGCACTCTAGTAGTAGTACTTTTTCTGAGTTCTTCAAGATGACAAAGTCCCCAGGTCACTAAGGCAATCTAAGGCTCAGCAAGGTGATATAGAATGTGTACATTTCAGCTCATACTTTTCATGAGAAATGATTTTTAAAAATCACATATCCAGTTTAAGATAAACACATAATGCTTCACACTGAGGCATCCGTTTACATTTCATGGCCCAGGTAAGAGCTGCGGCCTCCAGTGTGTGTGGTGTAGTGTCAGGTGTGTGTAGTTATCAGAGCTCAGGTGAAGCTTCAAGCTGCCGTGTCTCTTTCCTTATTCAGCCACTATCATCATAGATGACTGTCTAACTCTAGGGTTTGAGATGATGGCCGCTCTAATAAACCTGTAGTACACGTGGGGGGGGTAGTCGATGCTGACCCAACAGCTCCCCTTGGTCAGCCCCATTCCAGACGCTGCCTCAGACCTCCCACCTCCTCTTTACAAGCCGACCGGCTATGGTGTGGGGGGGGGGCACCCCATCCCCCCCTCCCCTCCCCTCCCTGTCCTTATATATGTATACAACCGAATCCGTTCGCGCACACTAGCAGACTGCTTGTCTTTTTAACCCCCCCCCCCTCCCCTTTCCCCATCTTAACATTTTACCCCCCCCCCCCCTCCCCTTTCCCCATCTTAACAACAGCTGACGTCAACGCGCGCTCTCGTTGCCTCCTCCCCCTGCGCGCGCACCGGCCACCGCGCTCTGTGTGTGTGCGTGCGCGCACGGCCAGCGGTCGCGAGGCCAGGGTTTTTGTCTGGCCGAAGGCAGCGTCGTGTTCCGCAGAGGGCTCGCGCACGCCGGGGGAGCAGCAGCAGCGCGGCGGCGGCGGCACCATCGCGGTTGAAAGAAATCCCAGTTTCGAGGCTTCCAGAGCGCTCGCGCCGGCCCCGTGTGCGCACACTGTCATTCCGTCTGGGCTGGTTACATAAACCGCAGCATGGAGGACCAGCTACTGTGCTGCGAGGTGGACTCCATCAGGAGAGCCCACCAGGACGTTAACCTGCTCAACGACCGGGTCCTGCACACCATGCTGAGGGCAGAGGAGAGCTACCTGCCGTCCCCCAACTACTTCAAGTGTGTCCAGAAAGAAATCGTTCCCAAAATGCGGAAAATAGTGGCCACCTGGATGTTGGAGGTTGGTTTTTTGTTTCTCCCTGACTGCAACTTTTCGTGTGTGCGCGTGCAGAGCTGCCGCCGCTGCTCCAGCAACACATGATGTGCGAGGTCCGAGGGGCTCGTGGCTCGTGGCTCTTCCCAGGCACAGGTTACATAAACGCTCCGAAAAGTACGTCCTCACAAGTGCTGGGTGGTCCGGAGATCACAGGAAACTGCAGCGACGCTCCACCTCGGAGCCCTTTATCTCCCGACGTGTTTGCCTCATCTCACGCTAAATGTCACATTTAGCGTGAGATGAGGCAAATATTCCCAAATAACAGCAATGTACACGTATGCAGTCCGGACCGTGCCAGTATTCTGCGCCATCTTTGTCGTCGTATATAAGAAGGATTTAAAATATCCTTGGTAATTTAAAGAGCAGCGACAATGACAGTGAATGTGTTCAATGGGTCAGAAAAGCATCTTTGTTCTGACACTGAAACACGAGGACTGCTGAAGCTCGCTCGGCTGGAATCAACGGCTCAACTTTGTTTTGCTTCCCAGGACTCCATGAAGGTCGCTCCCCGGAAGAAAAAATAGTTGTTTCAATAAGTGCAAGCGCGTTCCACGCATTGTTCGCGTCGGTTCTGATGCACCAGACGTTTGTCTACATTTACATGTGCTTTTGGATGGGCTTTTCTCCAGCTTCGTATTTCTAAATAATTTCTAAAAGCAGCGCGCCGCGGCGCCCGCAGCACGTTGGAGGAGCCCAGTCCGAGAAATGATATCTAAATATTTTTTAAAAAACAAAGCGATGTGCAGTTCGACCCATTTGTGCCTGCCCCGACCCAGCGGTCGTTGGGGAACATTTACAGGCTCGTTGCGCTCGCCCTGATAATTTTTAAACATATATAAATATTATTTGAAAAGATGACGAAGTTGAAATTAGAGAGTGAAACTTGCATGGACGCCACCTTTGTGTCTCAGTCTGAACTGACTGCAAACAAATCCCCGCCTGGTTACTTCAGCAGGTTGTCTCTCAAGTCCAATGGATCACAAATACTTCAGGCGTTTTCACTTCAGCGTGAACGTTGTTTTTGTTTTTAACGTTCAGCTAAAAATCCGACTGGAATTCCTACATCCTACAAACCAAAGGCTTAACTCCTTAAATGTGTGTTGTTTAATTTGTTTAGGCCGGTGATGTTGAACAGCTGTTGAATGGATGCAGATGTGTGTGGAATAAAAGGGAGGAGAATTGTGATGCATGTCAAAGTAAGAATGATGTTTCCACGAGCAACATCTGAGTGTTCCTCTCACCTCTCAGGTCTGCGAAGAACAGAAATGCGAGGAGGAGGTTTTCCCCCTAGCTATGAACTATTTGGACAGATTTTTATCAGTGGAGGCCACCAGGAAAACTCGACTCCAGCTGCTGGGAGCCACGTGCATGTTCCTAGCATCCAAGATGAAGGAGACGGTCCCCTTAACAGCAGAGAAACTATGTATCTACACAGACAACTCGGTCCAGCCCGGAGAACTACTGGTAAATGCAGCAGATGTTGTGCAACACACACACACACACGTGACACCTCCTCTGACTTCTCATGTCGCCGCGTTGAAACGACACAAATAAATAGAGTTCAAATCGAAACGAGCAAGTCGCAGCTTTTGTGCACTGGTGGCTAAATGACCGTCTGTGAGTTTCCCATGGTGACTGGAAGGCCTCTCTGGTTTCATGAATGGTCTCAGTGACTGCCAAGAAAACCAGGGCTCACAGCGACAGCCAGTGGCTCCGTGACAGAGGTGCAGCGTCTGCCTGTGCTCTCGCTCGTGACTCCACTGCTGGGAGTCCACCCGGTGGAGACAGTATTTACAGAGTACATCATGTCAGACTTTGTATTCAGGGAAAGCAGCAGCAGATATGAGGAGGACTTGACTCCAGTCTGACTGAGTGTCTTTGCTCTGGTCCGTCCACAGCAAATGGAGCTGCTGGTCCTCAACAAGCTGAAGTGGGATCTGGCCTCGGTCACGCCTCATGACTTCATCGAACACTTTCTGTCCAAGCTGAAGATCCACCCGTCCACCAAGCAGATCCTGAGGAAGCACGCCCAGACCTTTGTGGCCCTCTGTGCTACAGGTAACGTCAGCACATGAAGTCCCGCCAGAACAGCCGCTTCATTTTATATTCTAAGAATAATGAGCGATTCACTCTATTTTATTTGTGTTGCACAAATCCTAGTATACATAAACTCAGAGCAATGAAGGGAGAAATATTCTAGAGAAAGCCAACAGCGGCCAGCATGAGTAGGACGTAAACTGTGGATGAAGTGGTGTGGGTCTGCCTCAGCTGGTTGAGACCTCTGGCTCAATAAGAACACAGCTGTGCTACTTGCTCATATTCACACTGTGTCGTGTCCCCTAGACGTTAACTTCATTGCCAGTCCTCCATCCATGGTGGCGGCCGGCAGCGTGGTTGCAGCCGTTCAAGGCCTCTACCTGAAGAGCCAAGACGCCTCCCTGTCCTCCCAGAACCTCACCAACTTCCTGTCTCAAGTCATTCGCAGTGACCCGGTACGCAAACAGACACACTCCCAAACCGCCGTCTTTGAGTGGCTTTTCCGTGGTCTCACGGCCCAGTGTGGCTCTTGTGTTTGCAGGACTGCCTGCGCTCGTGTCAGGAGCAGATAGAGTCTTTGCTAGAGTCCAGCCTGCGGCAGGCTCAGCAGCACGGCAGCACGACAGAAACCAAACACATGGATGACGACGTGGACCTGTCCTGCACCCCCACAGACGTCAGAGACGTGAATATCTGAGAGGACAGAACCCGACGGTCGTGGGAAACTAGCGGATAGAGGCTGTCGAGGGGAGGGGTGAGGATGAGGACGCGCCCTAGTCACACTCAAGTCTCCCTGCCCCTTCAACTAGGAGGTCTACCTTACTAGCCGACACGTCACTCACATGCACGCCATCCGCCTTGACTGCCGTGAAGGGGCAGAGCGCCCTCTGCAGGCCCTGCAGTAAACCCCACGCTACATTTCCTGCCAGTGTCCCCTCCCATCCCGGGAGTCCAACTGAACACTAGACAAGTGGACTGGAGAGAGACGATGAATATTGATGACCCGTGTGGGCAGGAGGTGAAGCCACAACGCCACACGTTTACTAGATGATTTTTCTTGTTCCCTCAAATATTAACCTAGGTGTGTTAAAGTGACAGCAGTCTGAACTTGCCTACTAAAACATAACAAAGGAAAAGTGGGTCGTGCTCGTCTGTCTTCAGGTCCACATCTGGAACCCGACAGAGGAGACCTCCCTTTCATGTCTTTGTTGTGCCTAGAATGTTTTAGTCTTCCTGTTTAAGCTTGTTTTTGTCTCGTTGCAGTGTAGACAGTCATATACCCCGATTGCTTATGTGTAGTCACTTTATTATATATCATTTTAGACAGTTTTATCAATTAGTCTTACACCTCTTTTCTTTCAAACCTTTTATGTTTTTTTTTAAAACCAAGTCTAGTGTGAGAAGCTCTGTCCTGCAGAGGTTGAGGTGTTCACCCATCGCACCTCACGCCAATTTGATACGACTACGCAGATGCAAAGTGAAGCAGAGCGACCCACGGCTAGTGATATTGTCTTTGTATAGTTTCACCCAGGACCATTCCAGCTGTTGTCTTTCCTTTTAAAAGCACTTTCGGTCAGCACTGCTGGCTTGTCTAAAAAAAAAAAAAAAAAAATCACAGTGATAAAGTTTTTTTGAAACGGCATGAAAAAGGAATGGGGCTTTGACCAGGTGCCATCGGGCTGGACAGTTTAGTCACCTGACCTAACAGAAGTGACCGGCCCGGCAAACACGTTCTAAACCAAGACTGAGTGCCGCTGGACTCACAGATGGAGCGGATCACTTCACACGCCTTTAAGTCTCAGGTTGGAGTTGTCGTCACACATGCAGAGCATCTTAAGACATATTGTTCGTTGATCTTCGGTGTGCAGAGCCAAAGGCTCACAGAAGGTCCACAGGTAAAAAAAAAAAACAACAACCCTACTTTTATCTAGTATTTTCTTTTAGCTTGGGTTCTCTAGTTTGCTGGATTTGACATCGCCTTCTCAGATTGAACCGTGAAGCAGCCGCGCCATCAGTGCCCAAACCTTCAGTCTGTCTCTAAACTGCCAAATAGCATGTCACTAGCCCCACCCCTGTTCACACGCTGCTCGTGGACTCTTGGGCGCAGATGAAGCGTAAAAGGAAGGACGAGCGTTGAAACTATTGTTGTGATTTTGCACAAACCTAAAAGACGTGGGCTGCATTCCTTGGGGGACTTTGCTTCAAATGACGAGAGTACTACGGGGCGGGGAGACAAAGAGCTAACGCGGCTACGGCTCAACAGCGAGGTGCGTCCCAGTGCTGTCGAGTTAGGGTTCCTACACAGGACAGGGATGGTGTCATGAGCAAGTACGCGCGTCCTATCAAATGTGAAAGATAATAATGGGCAGGAGAACTCCTCATTCAGATGAATTTGTAAAACATTGTGCTAGTGTGTCGAGCTGTGTAGGAACCCTGAAATGGTTTTCTGATTGTACATTAAGGATAGAGAATAGGAGAGAAACACTCCCTGTATTCTGCTGCTATAGGAAATAAATCCCAGCTACATGTAAAAGAAAATGTAATGGATTTAAATCAATGCTTTCTCATGTTTGCTGCTACATTTTTATACATAGAAATGTCAATATACTGCCATTCTAGTTTGGAGTTTTCTAATAGAAAATGTGTTATTGACATCCTCAGCTTTTATGTAGATTATATGTGGTCATTCTTTTGTTTTTTGGAATTATGTAATATGATTCTCCACACGATTTTTTTTCCGAAAAACTAGACAATGTACAGAAATGCTTTGATCTACAATACCTCAAGCGACAGTCAAGATCTATCTCTAATTTTAGGTCTTTTGTTTGTTTAGTTCTTGTTCTATTCTACTTGTTGGTTCAGTAACTACTTGCTCTGTTGATCCCGTTTGAGGTGAAGCATCCATGATGGAAACCCACAAGCCCAGGGCATGCTCTGATACTGGTGCCATAACAGAAAATGGGATATGTATAACTCTGTTGAGTGTGAAGCTGTCTCAGTGAAAGAGACTTTATCCCCCTCTAGGCCCATAGTGGCCTTCCTTCCTCCCCCTTTTTTTATATTTATGAAAGAAGAAAAGCTTTTTGTTTCATGTTTTGAACTTTTGGTGAGTTGACTGGAGGACATCCATAGATTCAGTGTCATGCTCAGTAAGCCATAGACGATTGTTTTTGTTTTTACAAATCATTCCTCACAGTTGTTCTACTTTGTGCCAGTTGTCTTCACCTGGAACAAACCGTGTATTGTTTGTATCGCCTATACAATAAAACATGCTGTAGATGGAGTGTGGCTGTCTCTCGCTCAATGGTGAAAACAAACCGCAAGGCTGAAACACAAGTTACTGGCGTGCACGTCACGAGACATGAGACAGAAGAGTTCAATAAATAGTTGATGATTTCATTTTGCATAATGGCGTCATTATTTATTTATTATTTCAATGTCTTTTCAGGAGTCTGAACATGACAGACCTTCCCTCCGGCACCTGACATAAAATATATCTTAAACACCTCTGTCTGTCCCTGCCTGGACTTGGCAACGCCCTCGAGGAGTAATGAATTACATGGAACAACCTTATTGTAATGACATAATTACATTACTGGGAGAAAATGTGTAATTAAATGACAGTTGCTTTTGTAAATTTCCATGATTACAATTTAAGTTACTTTTGAAAAATTGCTGCAAAAGCTGGGATTTATTAAATCTGTTTGTTTGTTCCCATCAACAGGCTCTCTGGTCACGTGCCTCTTACACACTCACTTGTCTCTCTTCATGCCTCGCAGGCTAAATGATGAAGACAAAGTCAGCTTTAGTTTCCCATCTTTTCTGATGCAAGAACAATGTCATGAGGGGAGACGTAGCCTCACCACTCGCCTCTGACTCCAAGCGCCACCTTGTGGTGCAATCTTTATTCGTTAACCTGAGGTTCTGGAAAGCTTAGACTCGAATAGTTAGAACGTTTGAACACATAAAAGACAATCTGACTTTGGACCAGATGTGAAAATGTTTAACAGAGCAGAAAGAAAGTAACCGTACCTAAGCTGCACTGGTCACACTCAGGATTGATTTAAAGACTGATGCCCAGTCACTGTAGCTGTAGCTCAGCTCAAGGTTTCTAACTAGGAAAGTGAATTACACTGAAGAGTGAAACATGTCACACGGTCTGAGACACAGTTTGATCACAGAATGTGCTATGTGATTTATTTTTTTTAAGGTTTAATGTTTCAACGAGCCCGTCCCTGAGTACATGTTGGTGGCTTGTGGTAAAATCCGATGCCACCTTTTCATTCAGAGGGCTTTTCTGCTGCCGTCTGACTGGACGACTACATTTGTCACGACAGCTTTTCATGTCCCCGCTCACCACCTGCTCCCCACATTCCTCTACATTCTCTCCAAGACCCCAGTCCCCCTCCTCTCCCTCCTGCTTCTCCCCTCCTCCTGCTCCTTCTGTCCTCCTGATTATTATTCTCCCTGCTTTTACTCTGTTCCCTGTCTGCTCCTTTTTCTCTGCTACACTTTACTCATGCTTCTACAATTATTATATAAGTCCTACAGACACATTTACCACATTTACCTTGTTGTTAGCACAGTACACACAGTACTCTCTCTCCAGACTGGTAGTAAACATATGGACTGGTAGTAGTCCAAACGTCAATCTAGAAATGAAACTGTGGGTTTTAAAAAATGCCTGAAGGCGACCACAGGTTCGTTCATGGTGAGGTTTGAGTTATTTAGCCGCAATATGACACTTCACCACTAGATGGGACTACATTCTGCTTTCTGAACCTAGGACATATATTCTCAGCAGGTATGAAGGGGCAGACAGATGGGACAGGTGCCATGGAAGAGTCCATTATCTGGACTAAAGGGCAGAAAGAGTAAAAACCGCCATTGGTAATTGGAGGTATTGTTAGCAACAGCGTGCACGTTTGTGAAATTGGGAAGTTTACTAAGCAGACACAGGCCTGGTGCTAGTGGAGCGACGGGTATCTCCTCTAATAATGAGCCAAGCAGGGAGAGGGGGCTCTGTCACTGTGTGTGTTCCCACCTCGGGGTCTTAACTGAAACATGTTAAAATCAGGTCTGTATTGTTTTCTGTTCGTATTCAAGCATGTCCTCACACATGTTTGTGCAGCTGAACACCCCTCAACTGCCCCTCCCCTTGGAAGCCTGCAGAAGGCTTCACTTAACACATAACAACTCTCTCATACGTCCAGTCCTGACTGATGCAGGCAGCACGCCCTGAGTGTAAATATAAAGGCACTTTTCTGGCCTGAATAAAACCACAGACTATTTACATGAAACTAGTGAAAACATTGTGAGGATTGTTGTGCCTAGATTTACCTTTCACCTGAATCTTTATTAACTATCCTGGTGAATCTGGATCATTCCTGTCGCTTTAACACACCCTGACACGGAGAGCAGGTGAAGGGAGCGTGCACAAAGTACTGGGCTGTTTTCAATGTGTTCAAACAAATCTAACAAACTCAAAGTAAAGTGAAGTATTGTTTAGATCTGATGACTAGAGATCTATTGTTGGTGTTTGTTGTTAAAGTGGAAGGTGAGCGTGCATCTATCAGGAGCACTTCGTCATTCTCTTGTTCTCGATGTCATCATTTAATTCCAGTCAGCATACACTGTTGACGTATTCAAAGTTCTCAGTGGGTCAAATCAAAAATGCAAAGTCCAAGATATTTAACATAAATATCAGCTTTAAAAAAACGTTACTGAATCAAGGCACTTCCCTGAAAACTGTGTTGAAAAAAACTCAATGTCTTTCAGCCAGTGAATAACACTAACAGGGTTCAGTCAGTTCTCGATGCACCACTGCAAATATTCCAGTTTTCACCCCCTGGAGCTGAAGAGCCACAGTGACTCCTCTGACGGCTCCAGGCTAACGGACCATGGTTCACACAATAAATCCCCTGCAGACCAGTCACCTGCTACCTTGTGTGAGGCGAGCAGCAGGCCAGCCGACTGGGAGCTCAGCCTCCTCCTCCTCCTCATCACAAGCAAGAGTGACTCAGAAAGACGTCCCTTGGGAGGTTTTGATGTAATCCCTGAAGTCGGTCGGGACAGTCAACATCGAGCAGACCTGGACGATAGCAAACAGCCGTTAGCTTGCCAGCTTAAAGCGCTCTGCTAATGCCTTAAAGGGTCTCTGGGACACTTTGTCAGGGACAACATGTACATCTGGAGATTTGTGTCTATACGATACTGTACTGTACTTCAAAATGTACATCTGTATTTACCGACTGATAACAAGTGGCACAATGTATATTCATTGAACTGGTCATTTGTGAAATCGGTCAGTACCTGTCTGAACTTGGCGCGGAGCCTCTCCGTGTCCTCCTGCAGTGTTGCTGACTGCGGATCGTTGTGAGAAGAGTTCTGGATCAAACTCAAGAGAGCCTCCAGAGCTTTTATACGCTTTCTGAAGGAACACAGATGAAGTCTCTGAGGTCCAACAAGGCACTGATCTAAGAACAGTCTCTGTGCCAACAGCAACTGTCCATGTGTTTATCAGCCAAAACAACACTTGAAGTCTTCACTTGTAACTTGTAAAACAGGCTATAAATCAGAAGTGTGTGTGTATCCACTGCCAGTCAACACACCATCTAATTCAATGTTTTTCATACATTTTACTACTTTCTTCATCATAGACATCAAATATGAAATATGTTTTATATTTTTCATTGCGTAAAGGAGCAACCCTTTGCTTTGTTGACAGCATTACACACTCTTGGCTTTCTCTCAATTAGATTCATGATGTCCTGTCTAGTTCCAGCCTATAGAGCACAGCCATTCAGTTTAAGAAGAAACAGTTTGTACACATATAGGCCGCAGGTGTCCACGTTGTGACATGGGATATTTACACAGGAGAAGAGCCAGAGTGTTAGAATTCATATTATGGCAGGAACCAATCAGCTTAGTAAAGAGAACTTTGCACTGGCAGCGTTTGAGTTGTATTGTTGCACCGCCTGGTTTTCATGATGCATCAAATCAGCTTTAAAATCTTCTGCATAAGACATCAGCTGCTGTATTTAGGATGTGAGCCCTGTCGTTATTAAACTGCTACAGAGTCTTGAAGTAAAGCGATGGAAGGTGTTGCCACGGTTATAGGGACTGTACCTTGATTTGACATCCGTTTTATTTTGGAGGAGACACTTCCACGTGACGGCAAATCCATAGTAGAAGGACATCTGTCGAAGGGTGGAGGGCCAGAGGCAGTCAGCAGCTGAGATCGTACTCAAAGTTAACTCAACTGACAGGAACTCACCTCTGCTGACAACTTGCTCCCATGAGAGGCCCCGTGTCTGTGGCCCTCCCGCAATCCTCTGCACGTTCCTCTCTCAAATCCCTCTTGGTAGCCTTCCCCTCGGAACCTGAAGAACAGCGACACTGCCCTCATTGAGCGGCTCACGCAATCATTTTACACACGTCAATATTACGTCACTGGTCTGAAGTTATTTTATTCCAGTGTGGCCGTTACCATAGCAACCACACACAGATAGAAAATTCAGAAAACTGTTGTTTAAAATAGAAGTAATATTACTGTGTAGTATGTAGTGTGATTCAGCCCCCCCCCCTTCTCTAAAGCTGTGTCATACGTTTCCACTCAGGTTTTTGTGGTCTCTCTTTGTTTAGGGGGCTCACATTGTCATTCTGGCAGAACCTGCTGGATCCTGACACGCATCGGTGAAATTCAGGTAAAAGACTAAAATAATTATTAATGGTAATGTTGACAAAAAAATACATTCTTGCTGCATGACACGAAGTAAAAGCCTCTCCATGCTTAGTGGGAGGAGGCTGTGAACTATGAACTATGAACAAGAGCCAACTCTGACGGGTTTGTATTGGCCTTTAGCATCATCTTGGTGTCTTTTATTTTGAAATATTCACGTTTACTTCCGTGTCACGTCTGTGTCTCTAGCTAGCCTTTAGCTCAACCATGGAAAACACACTGGGTTCAGTCCTTTTTCATTCTTACTCGGACACGTTTAGGAGCTCTGATGAAGAACCGCGAGGAACCAAACCGCACTTTGACCCCACACGATGACGACACGGAAAACGTCACCTTTCCTCCGCGAGCAAAATGCTGTCGAACAGATCCTCGTGTCCGCGGCCGCCAGCCATCCTCACCCCGTCACTTCAGCCGGTGTGTGTGTGTGTGTGTGTGTGTGCTAGGTGCTGTCCGCGGCGCGTGGCCGCTCCTGTCCGCGTGTGTGTGTGTGTGTGTTTCCTGAGGCGCAGCACTGCCCCCTGCTGGTCCCTGCTGGTCCCTGCTGGCTCCAAGTCTACATCCACCTCCTCCTCCTACAGATATCCAGAATATTGTGCATTAGCACAAAAAATAAAAAATAAAATCAGAATAATCCCCATAACAATGAACATTATTATTAAATAACTATTAAAACCCCCGGATGTTCTCTCCACGTGAGCCAGCCCAGCAGATGGATGTGGTTTAATTATCTTAGCCTATAACGGACCTCAGACCTCAGTAAAAAAAAAAGACAAAAAGTGTTGTGTTCCTCCCTCCTATTTTCTCAGGCCTCGAATTTTGAGGGACACTTGGAGCTTCTTTTTCATCTTCTCCTTCCTTAGCACATTGATTTGTGAGTATGGGCTGTACAAATTCATTCATTCACTCATTCACTCACCACAGGATGTGAATCCTGACCGGGAATCCCAACGAATGCACTGAGCGGTCACAGCCCTGCTGAACGTGTGCACAACAAACCTTCTGTCAGGATACTCACAATACAGCCAGTTCCACCTCAAGACATCACGCACACACGCGCACACACACGTGCTTGGATCCAGGGGCCAAACCAGGACGTGAACACAGCCCCCTGTAATGATTCTGTGAGGTCATGGCTCTGATTTGGAGGTGGGAGGAGCAAGGGCTGTCCACCCTGGGTATTCAGCGCTGTGGCTCAAGGCTGCTCAGCTGACTTTGAGTTCAGGTCGAGTTGAGAGGATGAAGCGACACAAGGTGGAGATGATGATTAGTTCATCACTAAAATCAGCTCCATAAATGATCCTGAGCTTCTGTATTTGGTTTGTTCTTATGTTTACTCACATCCCTCTTGTTTGAATGCCTTTCTACCTCTGACTGCTCCCACCTGTGTCTAATAACCTGCCCTTGCACGTGTGTGTGTGTGTGTATTTAACCAGCATCTAACCCCTGACTTCTGCCTTTGAACAGTGGACTGATTTCACGTGTACCGATCTTTCCCTCCAGTTACCTGATGCCAGCTGCTTATACTGGCAGTCTGAAGCAATCGGGACTGATTTTATGATCAATAAGAGTGTTTTGGGGCATAGGGCGGCAGCTGTTATGTTTGGGAAGTGCAAGCAGTCGCAGAAGGTCAAGGGGTCAGGGGGACTCGCTACCTGGATACCACAGATACGAGATAGAAAATACATTGGACTGTTTAGGATCGAGCGCACCCGTCCATTCTGAAGTACGTTACAATGCATCTTCTTTATTTCTATTTTCCCTGTGCCCCCTGGCATCTTATCCAATAATGTGACAATGGGAATCTGCTATTTGCACATCAAGACCTTTGACCCTGCTGCTTCTCTCATGTATATAGCATTTCAGAATATTTAGTATTTTATATTTTACTTCTATCGTTTCTTTTGCTACTCTGCTTTTGTGAGCAATAAGAACGTTGTGTTCTGTTCGATCACATGGCTGATCTCCCTCTCTGTTGATATCTGTGCATGTTTGTGAGCACGTGTGGCTTCAAAACACTGGCAGTAGTCCGGAGCAGCACAGCTGTGCAAAGGCACAGATTACCCCCCCCCCCCCCCCCCCCCCCCCCCCCCCCCCCCCCCCCCCCCCTCCTCCTCCTCCTCCTCCTCCTCCTCCTAAATTCAACTTCAATGTTGTCCAGCAGAGGGCAGCACAGACCCAGCGACACTGAACACAGGTCGCTCTAATGATGGTGGTTCTGGGGTCCAGCCACAGATGCCTGGTCCAAGAAAGGAAAACAATGGGGTCACAGCCCGGCTCAAAACTGAAGACAAGGATATGAACCGAAATATGAACCTTTAAGATCAGAACAGATAAACCTTTATTCGACTTTTACATTTGAACAAATTATTTTAACAAAAACACAATTATATTATATTATAATATATTATATAGCGTTGTGTTTTTAATAATGTATATTCTGTTTATTTACTGTGTTGAAACGTAATTTCGATGTTTTATTGGTATGTCTGACATATTTGGAAGAATTGATAATAAACTAAAATGGAATTGAAATTGAACTGACTGAAAATAAAGGCTGCCAGTGTAATTTTCTAACCTCTGTTTATGTCCGTGCGCACGTGCCGTCTCTAAAACACTGGCAATGCTCCAGAGCAGCACAGCTGTGCAAACGGCCGCTGTTCTTCACTGTTTATTTGTGTTTGAGTGTTTGCTGCAGGAAAAATTAAAGAGTTCAATGGAAGCCCCTTGTGATTATTTATAAAGAGCAGATTGAAATGGATGTTTCAGGATCTCATTCCTCGTACACCATTTTTACTTTATTTTTTTAATAATATAATCAAATGATAGCAAACGAAATACAGAGAGGAAGTATATTATTATCACATTTATGGGTATATTATTTTATTGTGCTGTTGAGGAGGCCAGCACAGACCCTCCAAGCTTTGAACTGTGTGCACAGCGTGCACGTGTGTCTTCTCAGACACATCATTTGACACCAAATTAATTGTATAGTGTCAAAACGTAATATACATTTTCTCAGGGCACTTTTAATAGAAGGGTTAGGTCAGAATCATATTAATACAGTAGTGTCACATGCATCTTCGCAGTGCACGTTCATCAGACTAGAACAGGGTTTGGTATGGTTTCCATCGCCTACTTCATTTTATTTTGTTCTTCTTCTGTGTTTCCTTTCAATTTGGTAATACAGTTTTATTTATGTATTTATTTGTTTGGTCATTTTGCAGATGCTTTTATACAAGAGGTGATTCCATCTGAACAGAGACATCGGTGGAGCAATACTGTTCTACCTTTAATAGATCGTCAAAGGATGAGGGTGTATAAATATTCAGAGACTGCTTGACATTAGTTCAATTACTCACATTTGCCTTTTCAATGTTTTATGTTTATTATAATTTTACAGGAGGAGCCCAGTCTTGATCTTTTCCCTTCCCTTGTATTTGGCTGCTGTCCATAATTAATATGAAAGAATAGAAGATTAGATGATATAAATTATGAGAGATTTTAACAGCTGGAATAGACAAATATACATGTGCAGCATACATAGGCCCATGGTTGATATTAGTTGAGCTTATCTTTTTTTCTATTGCAATAACTGTGGTAGTCACTTCATTCAGTGACAGAGGGAATTTAGCGTCAGTGAAAGTGAATCAAAGAAGAATCCCAGAAAGTTTTCTAGAAGTCTGAGAGAATCAGGAGACTCTGTCCCTTTCAGCCTCGAGGTGGCGCTGTTGATCTCTGAGTTAGCTCACAGGGGAAAGGAACCTGTTGGTCAAGGCCCGTTGAGTATGCAGTATTTGTAGTATTTTTAAATATTTTCCTATTAATAGTGAACTATCTTAGAAACCAGAGCCTGTATTTTATATATTGCTGTTGAACGTTTCTCTCTAGAAGTCTGAGTGACATTAAATCCTTAAAGCAGGTGTATCCCTCGTTGCCTCGGTAGCATCCTTGAAAAGCTGTGATGTACTTCATTTGTTTTGCTTACACTCTACTTCAACGTATTCCCTCCACCCGTGAAGCACTGCAGCAGGGAAATAGTGGTCTTCACACAAGTGGATGTTGTTATAAACACGATATCTGGAGCACGTCTGTGGATCCTTGGGCTGTTTCTCCAGCCCAGCTCAGCTTCAATAAATCTCCACCAGCTCCCCCTTTACCTTTCTCTCCTTTTGATGGTTGAAAATATTCTTTTGACTTAAAATCCAAGAGCAGGTTTTATAACTTGGTCAAAATACAGCTTCCAGTAAATGTGTTTGTGCATTCACTTCTGACAAGACAATATATCTTATTTCAAACTTTGAGTCCAGACCGGCACCGTCTCCGTTCACTCATTCCTGTCCATTGTTTATTGTGCTTCAATCACAATGTGACACAGTTTAGCTGAATAAATTAAATCCAGAATCAAAGTATTAAAGAATTATTTACAATGATTTATTTTAATTACAAACATTTTAGTTTAGAGAAATGTGCTTATTAGTGTGGCCCACACAAAGACCTGGCATTCATTCATATGAGAACACACATGTAACCACAGCGTTTTAGCTAACTTGGGGTCACTGCTGGGAGGATGTTAGTGGATGAGGCTCAGCCAGTGGAGCTCACTGGTCCCTGCGTTCCCATATGACACTAACACCCAACATGCGGAGCTCTGAGGGTTGTGAATCAGCAAAACGGCAGGGTCCCACCGCTGGTGGTTACTGGGAGGTCTCTTCAGATTCCTGTTCGACAGCGAGGGTCCTCCACTCTCTCTGGAGAGCCCCTTCACCTCCAACTATCAGAAAGCAAGGCCTGAGCCGTGCGCACACACACACACACACACTCAATTATTCCAGACAAATTATGGAGGGATGCTTCATCCTCTATGTGGTCTTGAGGGGGAACATTTAACTCATTGTTGCCCCCTAATCCTTACCTCCACCCTTCCTGTGACCCCTGCTGCCAGGCCCTCATAACCCCGCCCACCTCCAGCCACATGACAAACATAGGGCTCTGTCTCCGCTGAGGACTTTATGTCCATGTTGCTGAAAATGTAGAATTGCTAAAGATTCGTTTGAACATGTGTTTGTTTCTTTAAAGTCACTACATCTGCTCTTTGATCGTGAGGGTCGTTACGTCCCATTGTTTTGGTTTAATTTGTCTTATCTTTGGTTTCTTTTACAAATCCTTTAAAACGAGGGGAGACTCATGCATGTATCTGTGATGAAATGTTGCTGTGGAGCCTTGTGACGGGAGGGTGACCCATGACCCGGCTGGAGGTAGAAGGTGCGTTCATCCAGCCCCACTCCTTTGCTTTTTATTCCCACAAACTTTTTAAATATTGTGTGACATTTGACCAGAGGGCTGTGAGCAGCATGGAGGAAAACCCATCTTGCTAGTTGGTAAGGAAGTAGAGGTCAAAGGTCAGACTGGTGGGCTGTGATGCGTAGTAATGAGAGATCAACCCTTATTAGATCCAACTCACGATGAAGTGACTTGAGAGCTGAGAAGGCAGACGCTGTAACAATCAGCACAGCGGCCCTGGTCAATAGGAAGGGCACGTGCACGTGCACGCACACACACACACACACACACGCCATGAGGTGGACCAAGAAATCAAATTCTGTTCAAACTTATAACCCTGACAAAGAGCTGGAGACTGTGAGGTGGCACCACTGACGTCAAGAGGTTCTCCTCAAATCTATTTACTTTTCATGACCTCTAACATTCAGGAACGAAAGAGGTTCACTTTCATTTTTACCAGCACAAGGATGGTGGGCTCCAGTTATAAGCCATGAAAACCAACTGAACAAAAGAAAAGGGGTTGGGTTTACCGCTGCGTATCCAGAAAAAGCAAACGTCTGCTGGTCCTCCCTTCAGCCGTCTGGGCTCGTATGTCCCAGCATGAGGAGCGAGGGTCAGTAACGACCATTAGAATCCCAACACAGAGGCAGTGAGAGTAGAACAGGCTCCCACTGGAGGGAGACGTAAAACGGTCCTTTTTAATACAGCCTGCAGGTCGTTAGGCTGCTATATGGATCTCCCATCATGCACTGAGCTTTACACCATTTACTTCTCATACATGCTGATAAAACTGGAAGTTTCTAGTTGGTAGTGACTTCAGAAAACCTCTTTGAACCAAGATCAAAGGCCAGCCTTTAAGGAGCATGTGGTTATTTTTCAGCCACGTCCCAGATAGCATGAAAGCTTCTGAAAGCTTTTGTTGGATTGTGATGCCTGTTGGACAAACAACAATAATGTTGCGTTATTCTGGTTCCTTCAACTGCTGCATTACCTTCAGTGTGTCCACGTGGCAAACCACAGGGACGCACGAGAGGCCTCTTATACTTTCAAACTGCAACCTTTTGCAAGACGTCACCGTTTGAATTGTGACCATGGACGAGCTCTGACCAGCTGATTTACAGCAGCCCTCCTGTGACCCCGCTTCCTGCTGCCGACAGCTTGCTCCCCTCTGAGTGACAGCGCTCCACGCTTGGCTGGTGCGGTCTTAAGGTGCGCTTGATGGATGAGCCGAGCGGCTTTGAAAGGCCTAGCGTGACCTGCCGGCACGGATCAAGATGTGAGCTTCTCTCCAGCCACACCGGAATACCGACAGGTTGTGACCTCTGACAACAAGATCCAACATCATGCGGAGATTGCACATCAGTAAACACTTTGAAATCGCACCGCCAGCCAAAACAGCCGTGGGACAAAGCCTCGCTGTCAAACAAAGACAACACAATTGGAAAACAGGAATGCATGACGTGAAAAAAGAAAGGCTGGAGTCTGAGAATCATTTGATTCAGAGGGTTCGGAGGCTATACGTGCTCTCAAAGCCTGTTTGCTCTCAAGTGATACACATTTTGTAAAGGTCCTCTGAAGTGACAGCTTTTTCTTTTTTTTCAGTCCCTGTGAGGTGCAGGAATCTAGCCAGGGCCCCGAGACACTTATATCACTGGGCCGTGACAGCTACACACATACACGAGCACACAAACAGAGTGGTGGCTCCAAGCCTTTTGTTGCTGGGTCCTGGTCCACTGAACTCACTGGTTGCTGAAGGACAATGAGAGGGCAGCCAGTCAAACAGGCAGTCAGTCAGCTTCTGTCTGCTACCCAATAACATAGCAGGCAGTCGCATGGGCAGAACTAATCTTGGAATGTCTCTCCAATTCTTGACCAAAAAAACTCATCTTCCATGAGGAAAACGTGAAGCGCTACCTTGATACGACTGTGACTTCATTAAACCAACAACCTGCTACACAACTGCATGGTTGACTCACAATCTTTTTTCCAGAGTAAAGGATTGTGCAGGTGTCAGTAAATTCTAATGATGCATCATGCAAATTAGAATTGGTCCCATTTGTAAATGTGATTCCATTATTCGGTCAAGTCATTCAACTTTCTTTGGTTTGTGTTTTAAAAAAATACACAAACATCTACACACACCACATGTTTGCAAGTGAAAGAAGACTCTGGTTTGTGAGGAAGGAATTTCGAGGCATTTTTTTGTGCTTTTAAACTTTTTTGATATCACAACGTTCTATTTCTGTGTTTCCTTCTGCTGAAGGAATCTGACCAGTGTTTTATGAATCTAGTCTAGATTGCCGTGGTCGTAGCAAACCACATTTTGTATGTATCTGAACGCAGCTTCACTGTTCCTGGCTGATAACAGAGATCGAGACGACGGGAGGCCGTTCCCTGAAAGCTGCATCAGAACAAATAGAAAGACCTTATCAACTGAAATTTAACAAATACCGAGGAGTAATCAGAGTGAAACCAGTTTAAGAATAAATAGCTGTCTTTTCTTCTCCGCTCCCCGTCCACATCAATCTGAGGGCTCCTGCATGGGATGTCCTCCTTCATTTGATGTGGGAGCAATTAGCAGGGGGACTTTTGTCCCTTTGGGCAGACAGGCGGTCCACTCCACTGATCCCCGTCTGTACGGGCTGAATGGAAAAAACTGAAGATAGCACGGCATGAGGATCAAACAGATCTGCCTCGCCACCGTTATGGCCCCTCGGCTCCCTCTTCTTTATTGGAGAAGAGGGAAAAGGGGGAGAAGAAGGGAGAGAGGGAGGAAAAAAGGAGTGAGGTGTTATTTTTCCCATGAGAAAGCTCCCTGGGGGGGCAAGGCTTCTTCAGGGAATTTGTTAAATAAAGCTGCTTTCAGACATGCGCTGGACTCCGAAGATGCTCTGGGTTTTCTTTCGAGGAGGCGCACGTGTGAAGTGACCGCTTCTGCCGAGTCCCTCCACCTGGGATCAGCTGCAGCACGAGGAAAAACATCTCACTCGGCCTGCATTTGCTTCACTGAGCTGGTTTACTGCTGAGCAGAGAAAACCTTTAAAAATGGACTAAAGTAATGAACACCGACAGGGCCCTTAATGACAAGGACGCTCACTGCTCTCCCAGAATTGTTCTCCACGAGTTAATACGTCGTTTCAGTCTGCACCAGCTCTCGCTGGAATAAAGCGACGGAGTTCCTGTTGTTGTTGTTGTTGTTGTTGTTGTTGTTGTTGTTGAAAGGTCTCCAGATCTGAACCACAGGCCACGTCTGGAAATGGCTCAAAAAAGACAAAGCTCACTTTGGCCTCATGATAAATTGTTAGAACACAAACGTTATTGCATGCAGTAGTAGTAGTAGTAGTAGTAGTAGTAGTAGTATGAGGATAAGTATTACACAGCAAACAAATCTGAAGAAAGACATAAACAACCCATCTAAAGGATCATTTCTATCTTAGTCCTTCCTTCTTCTTCTGCGGTCAGGTCGCTCCTTCCCACAAAAAAAACCCAACTGAATAAATCCATTTTTCTAACAAACAGTTTCTATTTGCACAATATATTTTTAATTTAAAAAATAATAATTTAAATTCCATGTTCATAGGAAATGCCAAAATGTTTATTTTTATCTTGTGTTGTTTGAAAAAAGGAAAACAAAACACTGATGAAAAGGTCCCATGCTACTCACGTACTGAAATCAAGCAGTCCTACATTTTATCAGCAGTTATTTCTGCTGTCACACGTAATATAATATAACATATATATATATATATATATATATATATATATATATACATATATCATTCTATTGGAACATTTTATCACACCTAGCGACGTTAGCACTGTTTCTTTCTCCAGTCGATGCCTCATGTTTTACTACGTGCTCTGCTCATGCAGATGTGCGACTCATTTATTAAAAACTTTGACGCCCTTTGATGTCGTGCGGCCGATGCCAGTGACACGCCTGGAAGTCGGTCGCCATCTGCCAATAAACGGAACAAAGAAGGAGAAATTTCAATCAAGAGCAATTCATCCCAGGGCTGAAGGGAAATGACAAGTCAGTGAAAACCTTCCGCGTGTCATCAGTGAAGAGTGCGGAGCATTGTTGTTTTACAGTTGGCAGGGGGTTGACGACAGCCCTGAAAGGAGCCGCGTTTGTGGTGTGTGTGTGTCAGGATGTCAGCAGGGGGCCTCTCCATCAAGATTTAAGACAGTAATTTGCCACCTCATTACCAACATTCAGCCCACGGGGAGTTAGAGACACCCTCAGGGTTGGGGGGGGGGGGTTAAGATGTGAATCCCTTCACAAAGTAATGATGTGCTGATTGAGGGTTAGATAGGTCAAAGGTGAGATCACCAATCAGTCTTAGGCTGCGTCAGTACAACAGGCAACTAAAACGATCAAACTATTTCTGCCTGAATGAGCATTTTACACTGGGCACACACACACACACACACACACACACACACACACTGGTGTTACCAGGTGAGTATGAATGAGATATTGCAGATAGTTGAGCATTAGCTGGACTCCAGGTTGAGCAGTGGGTGCATGAAGGAGCAGGAAGCCACGTGTGAACATTTCTTGACACCATAAACATTCAGGACACGTTTGCCATTTGTTTTTGTTTTTTTTTTGGGGGGGGGGGGGGGGTTTTTTTTTTGGGGGGGGGGGGCTGTGTTCTCATTGAGACATTTTACCTTTAGAGAAAGTCCACGTCTCACACACACGTTTGCGTTTCCCATGGCAGAAATACTGATGGCCTGTTGACTTGTCTGAAAGCAGCTGATGTCATTGTTGCCATTGTTTTTAGACGTTATTGTGAACGCACCTGTTGTCTCTGCATTGAGCCGTTTTCCTCTTGAGATTCACTCTAATCCGCCGTTGCCCCTGGAATGAACGGAGCTCTCCGGCTCTCTGCTAGTTGCTTTGACTGGCATCCAGTTCATAGTCGCATTACTTTAGTGCATCACTCTGCTCGCTCATTCAAAGACAAAAGCAAATAAAATAAAATAAAATAAACCAATGTGGAGAAATGTTAGACCGAGATTTGGAGGTTTTTTTAACTCATTGACTTCCTCTTTCGTGTGTGTGTGTAAGAAAGAGAGGGGTGGTGGGAAGAAAGTGAGAGAGAGAGCGAGAGAGAGAGAGAACAAAAGACAGAAAACCTTGCATCCAGTTACAGGTGGTGGCATCTCAATAGGCCCAAAGAGGAAAGAGCTGCCTTTGAATGCCACATGAAAGGACAGGGAGGGATGGGATATCTGGGGATACCTTCATTTCTCTGACAGCAGTCGTGCATACAAATGGGAAGCTATGTAAGGAATCTCCTGTTCCTTGCTCTCTCTCTCTCATGCCTTTGTGCAGCCTCCCTGTTTCAGTGAAGCGAGGAGGGCTGTTCCTCTGTGGCCTGATGCGCTCACTCTCCCATGCCACCGGGGTGTCAGAAGTCTTGTAGGACAAGAGTGATGACACCAACGGGGCAGTGCAGTGGCTGTGTGTGTGTGTGTGTGTGCGTGCGTGCACGTGTGAATGATCAATAACACTGACTATGTTTCATGATATAATCTCAATCTCACGTCGTCTATAGGAGCTCAATGATAATGGAAGTAACTGCTGTGATCAGATGTCATCAGTGAGTTTCTCTGTGTGTGTGTGTGTGTGTGTGTGTGTGTGTGTGTGTAATATCAAAGCCCTCTCAGCCCCAAACTCACATGCATTTGTTGTGACACTCCACACCCTCCTGTGGCTGCGAGTGGAGCCCAGCCCTCCAATTTGCTTCCAGTGGGATCAGCGGCAGGTGGAGCAGCTTTGAACTTTGCAGCAGGTGGAGCATCTTTGAACCCCTGCACGGTGTGGCCCGCTCAAGGTGGGAGACGGATTCACGCATCTGAGGTTTGATACGGTGACGCACGGCAACGGAATGACGAAAAACAACAAAGCTAGCCAGGCTTTGTTTACTCTAGGCCAATACCATGTCATCAATCAATTAATCAATAAAATATTACAAGACATATTCAGAGATGAAACGATCACAGGGCTTAACATGTGTTTTACACACACATGCACTCATTTCCTGAAGGTGTCATGTTCCACCACCTCCACCATCTCTCTCTTCCTCAGCTCTGGTCTGCTCCTCTTCTTCTTCTTCTCTAACGCCACAGAGTGTTTCCATTGGTTCACGTTATCCAACCCATACCATGATGTTACAACCCTCAATGCTCATTTATTGTGGAAGGAAATCATATAATAAACCGGCCATTGTGTAAGATCCCTCCATAAATGTGGTGGTGCCGAACTCTTCTGTGCACGGCTGTGAGTCCCAGGGTTTCGCAGCAGAGCAACGCAATGCGCTGTCCCGGCGTAGACACAGCAACGTGAAGAGATGAGAGCATCAATGAGGAGAGACAGTGGAGGGACATAAAGGGACAGGCAGAGGGGCCGTCTGTGTCTCTCACAGATGAAAGACGCTCAGCAGCGGAGGAGGAGAACTCTTTTCTTTTGCTGATGAAAACAAGAATCAGCAGGCTAAAGCTAAAGAGGGTGTTCGTGTGCCGGCGGCCTCTGTTCAAAGGCCACACCTGTTGTTTGGCCTGTCAGAGTCATCAGGCTGTCTGTCTGTCTCACCGCACACAGATGCAAGCAGCGAGGCCTTCAAACGCGCCACCACACCCGCACACACACACACACAGAGGAATATTCCATCGGAGGCGTTCAAATCACCTTCACGCCGTAACGTAGCGTAACGTAGCGTAACGTAGCGTAACGTAGCGTAACGTAGCGTAACTCAGTGTTCTGTTACATTTGAACATACATACTGGGCGACAGAGGCTCAGGTGAGGAAAATTCACAAAAATGTAATCCACAAAATCACAAGGACACGCCCCCCCCTTTAATTCTGTGGTGATTTTATTACGTGCCGTGTTTATTATTTGAACCCTATTCGCTCACAGTTGGTTAGTGATGGTGATGACATCATCCAAATGTGTCTGTAGCGGCCATGTTGTTCAATACCTCATTTAACTGTGAGGATCATTTCAAATGAATGAATGAATTAATAACTTAACTCAAAGTTCAAAAGGTCAGATTCAGAGGGAAACGAGGTAGAGCAGTCCCCCCATTGTGGGACTATCTATAACCTTATCTCATCTTATTGCAACCAGTTGGATTCTGTGTCTATGGCATGTGGCAGATTAAACTCTGACAATGTTACGTTAGGAAACACAAATACACCTGTGTCACTGTTATCAACGATGATGAGGTCACTCAATAAGTCCCTTGGAATTAGTCATGATGTGTGCATCATTGAATTATATTTGTCTGGAATGCTCCTTTACAACATCCAGCTGGAACCAACTCTGAAGCAAGGAGGTGTTGCGTCACGTGCGCTGGCACATGCACACAGGCAGTGTAGCGTCACCGTTTAAACAGCGTGTGTAGGAGCACACACACACACACACACTCACACACATAAGAGCAGCAATGCCTTTGACCTGGTTCCCTGTATTTAGAGCCTTTGATTTTCTGTCTCCAGGTATTGTTATGGTCCCAACCATATCAACCATTCATGTCCCACCCAGCCCTCCTTTACACCAGTACTCTCTCTCTCTCCAGCAGGATAGCTGCACAGAGAGCGGGCTAAATGAATGACGTGCCAAAGGGGGGCTGGGGCGTTGGATTGTGCTGCATTGACACATAAAACCTGTGTTTCTCAGTTTTCAGATGCCTCATTGAAAGGCTCCGACAACTTTGATATTTTAAGTAGATATCACAACAAAAGGGCCAACAAATGGCAGAAACAGCGCTGGAGGACTATTTGAGCAGCAAGTGTTGGAGCCGCTGTGTGGGTGAGGGTGGAGGAACGCTCCCTCCTTGGGGACAGGTAGGGTTACCTGGGGAGAGATACTCATGTGCTCCCTTCCTCCTCCTCCTCCTGCCAGACCCTACGAAAAACTACATCTGTGGTCCAGATGAGGTGAAGGTGCCAGACCTAAGGCCCCCCCCCACCACCACCCGCACACGTGAGCGGTGGATGATGTAGATCACAAGGGCAAATTCATGATCATCTAAAACACAAACATCTACGTCCTTCATTGAGGTGAAGGTAGATGGGGTGGGGGGGGCTGTCCCTAGGTCAAGGCTGGCCACTCACGGTGACTGGGCGTTTTCCATCAGGGCACCAAGGTTCTGGATCAGAGTCTCATCTCAAAATGAACTGTGACCAAAAGTCACAGCTCAGTCTGCACCAGCATTTCAAAATGAGAAGGATTCAAGGCCCAACACGTCTCTAATGGCGAGGTGGGCCACGGGCAATGACGTGGTCCCATCACCAGTCCAGTCAGTGTTGGACGGCACAGCGTCTCGTGTCAAAGGCTTCATCCAAGACACTCCTCCGTCCTGCTGCTGAATGCAAAGCTCAACCTGAGAAGAGACTCCAAGACTGCAGAAACACAACCTCTCAGAGCCCTCTTCCATGGACACATCACATCCAGCCACATGTAATCAAGTCCCTGTGAGTCAAGTCCACCACCCAGCTGCTCGTGCAACAAGCCCCGCCCACTCAAGTTCCCGCCACTCTAACCGTGCTTGAAGCTTCCAGCGACCTTCTGAGCTGCAGTCGTGCTGCCTGGGACATGAAGAGCAAGGACACGAACAGGCTGCAAATACAGATTATATCACATAATTGATCATTTTAATTTCTGGTGTTTCATGATCAGCACAACTAAATAATTCCCTCAGTGCTACACTGACATTCTACTCCTCCTGGTGTGTGTGTGTGTGTGTGACATATGCTTTAATAAGATGGCGTGTAGATGAGTGTATGCATCAGTTATAAATGAACGTACATTAGATCACACTGTATGCAAATAGTCTTCATATTGTTTCCACCCTGTGGTGGTTCCAGTGAGAGTGTGTGTGTGTGTGTGTGTGTGTGTGTGTGTGTGTTCCAGTCATTGATGGCCTCTAGAGTTTCATCCCTCCACAATCATTTGCCTGTTGGAAGGTGCAGCCGCTCCACGGGCATCTGAGACCTGCAGCTAACAATCAAAGAGCCGGCGAAGTATAGGACAGACGTCTCCGGTTACAGAAGGCCGGCGAGTGAATGAGAGACAAAGAGTGACACTCCGGGAATGATCGAGGGAGTAACAAGAAAGAGAAAGGGAGAAAAACATTAGGACAACTGTTTTCGTGCATCCTCTCAGGGGATACGCCGCTTCCTTTCCCCTCAGCCACGGTTGAGACCTTTCAGGGTTTGTCTGTCCACTCGTCTTTCCTCTAAATGATACTGAAATGAGTCTTCTTCTAACTGATGGTCCTGATGTGCCAGGTTGTGATACAAATATATACATCTAAATAACATCTGTGTGTTCTCATCTTGCCTTCAGGGCCTTTGGACCAACGTTGCGTTTGTATGTAGTTCTACTACAGTAACAGTACTGAGTCAGTGTAAGACATCGTGTGCAAAACTTTGACTCAAACATAAATAGTGATACGAGCTAAACAACTTCCCATTCTCCGCCTCCCGTGAAATATCAATATTCTAACACTGCTCTCCTCAGGGGTCAGGGGTCATGAAGGTTTAATAAATCTCGTCAGTAGCGAGCCGTGCACGTTACGCCCAGTCCTTCAGATAGAGACACAGTATAACTGAGCACTGCATCGCCACAGAGTTGTCTTTATATTTCTGAAACATTTCAAATCAATAAATCCCTAGATTACCAGCTTTACGATCTCTCAGATGCTGCCAAAACTTACAAACAAAAAGGCCTTTCAAGAGATTATTCTACAAGTTGTATTATGTCCACCAAACTCCTGTGAGCTTTAACGCGTGTATTGTCCCACCCAAAGCAGTTTCATTCAGGACACGTGACGACAAAGACACATCAACTATTCATTGCAAATAAAGAAAAGAAATGAGTGAGTCCAGGTCAGAGAACTCCTCCACTCTCGTTTCCTTGCTCCTGAATCTGACAAGGACATTTGTTGTCATGTCACTGGAGATCCAACAGTTCATTCCTGGTTTACTAAAGTGTGTGTCCAGTGCATGAAAACAGTGTTGTTCTTGCCTGTATTGACCTGCTTTAAACAGCTACTGCCTTATTTTAATTATAGGCTTCTCACCAGTTATAACTATTATTAAATATGAATTCTCCTAGAAAGGAGAAAGGAGGCAAATGAAAGAAAGTCCTTGACACCAGTTATTGTTCATGAGTGTGTGTGTGTGTGTGTGTGTGTGTGTTATTCTGAATACAAACTACAATAGAAACTATAGTAGCATAGAAAACAAGGACATGGTGGCATAGTTTGTTGTTTCCTGCTCGTGTGACAAACATAGTGAATAAAGAAGAAGACCGGTTTATATACACACACATATATTACGTGTGTGTGTACAGTTATTGATGAGCTATTAGTTAGCTAGCCTTTAGCCTCATATTCCTTAACATGAAAATGTAAAATCATCCCAGTCATTTGTTCCCGATGTTTTGAATATTGTCCAACTGTTGAGTTCAGCTGCTTCGAAACGTGACTGACCAAACCTGCCTGGGACAAATGGACGAAAAAAGACGCCTTCTCAGAAATGAGAGAGAGAGAGAGAGAGAGAGAGAGAGTCAGAATAAAATAGTTGCCAATTTATTTGCTGTGTCCTGAAACTGTACTAGACTTTTTTAAGTGCCTGACAAGCAGGTGAGATCAAAGTCGTGGGGACAAAGGAGGCTCAGCGGCGATTTGTCAGGAGACGAGAGGCAGCGGCCGGGTTTAGCCCTCTGATCACTGCTTCGCCAAAGAAAACTGCCCATGAGAAAAAGTACAGCAGAAAGGGTTCAAAGGTCATTTTGATTTGCTCTGGATTACTGGTACCTCCCTTTCCTCCACTAAAAAAGGAAGGTGGGGGAGCCAGAAAAGGACCTGGCTAATAACCTTTGTATTATTGCAGAAAAGAAACCCTTTTGTGCCAAGAGGCTTTTTTGGGGTTGTTGTGGGGGGAGAATTTTTGGGAGGTCAATTAAAAAAGGCCCTGAAATTCTTGCCTTTATTCATGGTCACAGGAGAGAAAGGGAGAAAGTAAAAAATGTATGTTTTGGAGTTCTACGTCAAGACACTTCAGGAGTCTGGGTTTTGATCCATTTGTCAAGTGGATGACGGAGCAGCGAAGAAATGGTTGAGAAGAGTTCAGTTAGGTACGTCATTAAGAACTGTCCAAGGATTTCTTTTGAAAAAAAAAAAAACAACAAAAAACGATTGTGTTGCTACTAAACTATGTGTGAGCGTCCCCAGGATGCAGTGGGATCGGATCCCTTGCTCGACGCCCAGCAGGGCAAACAGCGTGATGTGAACTGGAAGGGTTCTTTGAACCCCACTGAAGGACCCATTTGTCGACCTGATATGATACAGATCACAAGACAAGACAAAGGCCTGAACTCAGCTGACTGGCCTCGGCCAAACGGGCCACAGGGTTCTGAGATGAGTATCTGAGCAGAGGAACCAAAGCAGCACCATTTCTGATTTCAACTGACATGAAGAGAAACCCTCCTTTCAGGGACGTTGGGCCTTTGGACACTTGAACGGAGGCGTTGCTGTGCTGCTAATGGAGCTAACTGTGTACAGCTGTACACACGTCAACACCCAGCGCAGTGAAGAGACGTTCTCTAGCCCCTAAGACACCGACTGCTCTTCACGGACTCAGACGTTCGGTGGTTCCTCTCAGTCTTGATGAAAACTTGCGTTACTGTTAATGTGAGGAATCCACCGAGGGCCCAGACGTCCAGAGACAGGTTGACCTCAAATGTAGACATCACTGCAGCTGTTCCCTTGCATGAAAGCATGGATAAGATATGCGACAATGAAGGTCACATTTGGCTCTTTCCAGCTCCTTTCTGCCACAACTTCACAGACAGTTATATATTGCTGCTCATTTGACCCTGACTGCTTCATAACTGGTCGACCACCACGCTGCTCACTCGGTCAGAATCTATTTATGAGGTCCAGCTTTCAGGGCCGGTGAAGGCTGCCCCCCCCCCCCAGTGTGACCCCTGGGAATGGAAAAGACGCACCACCTGAGATTCAGTGAAGAAAAAGCAGAGCAGCAAATGTAGGGTTTAATTGTTGGTCTCAGCCCGCCAGAAATAAGAGAGCACGTGAGACCATGAAAACCCATCTGAAGATGCAGCCCACTGCAGACTTTGGTACAGAGTGGGGGCTAATGTGTGTGTGTGTCTGCGTGCCTCACAAATTGAGATTGTTTGCTCTGCCTGCTGCTGGGATGCTGTGTGGGCGGCGTGGAGGGGAGCGTAATTAAAATAGTTTCTGAGAGAAACAGCACACCACATCTGAGGTTCCGCCCTCTTCCAGCGTTTAACCACATCAAGAGCGTCTCACTTAGAAACGGCCACCAGAACAACCTCGGATGCACACGACCTGGCCGACGCTTTGGTGCGTCGCCTTCCTCACCGGGGGATTCTGAGGCGTTTGTAATTAAAAGAGCAGCCCTTTTCTGATCGTGGAATCAAATCAAGTGACAGAGGCAAAGGGCCGGGTGATGTATGGCAGGGGAAGACAAATTAACCGTTGACTCTCTGGGGGATTCTCAGCAGAGGCCTCCACAGCGGCAGTGGAACAGCGCCAAAGGGCAGAGAGATTTGTAGATGATGGTGCTAATTACCAGAATGCAACCATAATGTGACCAAGATGGAAGCAATTTAGGCAGTAGTCATTTAGCCTGCTGCTCTTCCGCCCACCGGCTGCTGCTTAGCCAGAGCCCCGGCCCGAGGATGGGAAACGTCTGGGATAACCCATGGCTCGGGGAAAGATAAAGAATAACGCACAGGACGAGGTTGCTGCGTCCAGGCTGAGCGTCCACTGCTCTGTCTCCTCGGTCTCGTAGGAACGAAGCGCACGGCAGACGGCCTCAGAGGGAGGAAGGAGTTTGTAAATATTTTAGGAAAAAAAAAAAGATGGCTGTGAAAGTTGGGAGCTGAGAGAGGAAGCTGGGTTTCATTCCCAAGCCGACCTGCAGCCACAGACTGACAGCAGCCCTGTGGCAAGAAACCCTGGTTCCAGGCAAATTACAAAGCAAACTGACCGTGTTTCCTCATGTGAGCAGGCACCTGTTGGATCGGTCTGTTTCAGGAGGAGTTTGACTTAGACTGAAATGATCAGAACATCTGGAGCAGGCAGCTGGGTCCTGGTGGGTACACGTGGTGGGACTCACACCTGGAACCAACAGGGACACTGAAAAAGTATTTTTTTTTTAAACAGTTGGGTATTTGTCTTTGATGTGAGGTATATTCTCCCTCACCTGGTGCACGGCTCTAATTGCTCTCTAGCTGAGGGCAGAGCTGTTCCCCACTCAGCCACTGTGTAATTTTATCCACGCCGCAGTCTCTCGCCTCACACAGGGCTGATACCTTTGCCTCCCCCTTTCCTTTGTATCAATTGGTCGGAGTTCAGCCCATTGTCGCTACAAGCTTCTTTTATATCTGCGCTGTGATCGTGCCGGGGCTCAGTCCGAGCAGGAGGGACCTCAGCAGCAGCTGTCAGCGGCACCTCTGGGACTGGAGCGCTCCAGCTTGTGGGCCCCGGCTCTTTAATGGGACCCCGGGAGCCGGAGCTCTCCGTTTTTCAACACGCTCGTCTCTCCCCGGCCATGCCACGATGCTGATGCTGTATGTGCTGCTGTTGCTGAGCCTGCTGGATCCCGTGCGCCCCCGGAGCCGCTGCGCCCCCGGCCAGGCGTGCGACCCCCGGCAGAGGAGGGACGCCGGGGGCCGCGGAGGAGTGTACGAGCACCTCGGAGGTGCGCCACGCCGCAGGAAGCTCTACTGCGCCACGAAATATCATTTACAAATCCACCCCAACGGGAAGATCGACGGCTCACTGGAGGAGAGCAACCCCCTGAGTGAGTACTGGCTCGATTTTCATTGAGAACTTCATCACACAGGCTCTTCTGTTTTGGAAATGATCGGAGCGTGTGTAAAACTCCAGTTTGATGTGGACGCACCAAATTCCAACAGAAACGTCTCTTTTACCTTTATTACAACTTGCAGTATTCAGCCCGATTTTTTAATAATCTGGTTCGTCAAAAAATCCGAAGTTGTGCCCGTCACCTGGAAGTGACCCGAGGTTGCTGGAGATCACTTGGTGACGTTCACGTCGACGACACAGCATCTGTTGTGGAAGTATCAGCTCCCAGCGGATGCGTTTATCTCATTACGGAGCATTAGAGCTCTTCTGGAGCAGCCATTGTCTAATCAAGCGCTGATTGAGGAGCCAATAAACCCGCAAACGAGGTGCGAAGAGGCGCCCCGCACCGGCGGAAATTAATCCATTCACGTTTGTAAACGCTGATTCATTTTAGTGATTCGAGATTTTTTTTTTTGTCTGAGAACGTGGGCTATTAGAGATAGTTTCACCCTCAAAGGACGATGGCGGAATCTATAGAGATCAAAGGAACGATGGGTCCAATAAATGCTGTGATGTAATAGTTGTCTCTTTCTGGTTTGTTGCAGGCATCATGGAAATCACAGCGGTGGATGTGGGAGTCGTGGCCATAAAGGGGCTGTTCTCTGGCAGATATTTGGCCATGAATGATAAAGGGCGACTGTATGCCTCGGTGGGTACACATTTCATTTCATCATCTCATGTGTCGGCTAGGCCTCCTCCTCCCAGCGGCTCCTGGCTGAGAGGGACGGAGAGATCTGCCTTAGTTGCTGTGAACTGGCTGAATTCATTTGCTGTTACTGGTGCCCAGTGAGAGGGCCCAGTCCAAGCTGCCTGTGGGGCTCACTGTGCCTTTCGCTCTCCTGTCCCCAGGAAGTATTTAACAAAGAGTGTGAGTTTGTGGAGAGGATCCACGAGCTGGGCTACAACACCTATGCATCGCACCACCACTCGACCGCGCAGCCACCGCCCACAGGGGGCGTAGGCACCAAGCGGCGGGCCAGCGCCAAACGCCAGTGGTACGTTTCTATCAACGGCAAAGGCCGGCCACGGCGGGGCTTCAAAACAAGAAGCACGGACAAAGCCTCGCTATTTCTACCTCGGGTTCTGGGCAACAAGGATCACGAGATGGTGAGGCGGCTGAGAGACAGTCAGAGCGGGCACCACCACGCGCATCACCTCAGCAGCCACGGCGAGTGCCGCCGACGCCGCCACCGGGCCAGGAAAGGCCGAGGCTGACCGACCACACTGACCCTGACCGCGTTTCAACGGAGGACGTGGAGAAACCGCCGTGACGAGGCCTTCAGCTCTCACCGAAAAAATAACCCGTGGAAGAGAAGAAGAAGACCTGAGGTCCCCTGAGGTGTGGCCAAACATTAGTTGAACTGGCCACACACACACACACACAGAGACTGTGTAACCTTCTGTTAACTGATGTCTTGTTTTCAAATACTTGTGAGTGTAAACAAATGCCTTAATCTAGATTAACCCTATTTTATGAAACTCTTCCACACACCTCTGGACTGGGGTCACTGTAAATACAGCATGTAGGGGAATGTCTAGGTTTTCCTTTCACTGAAACCATTAACAGGACACAAATATTTTTGCTACAATAACAGTACGAAGAAAACCGCCGGATACTGAGCAGAGGACAGAACAAATCAAAGCACTTTTTGTCAGATTTGCATTGAGACACAAATGTAAAATCAGCGTGAGTGGAATGTTTTTACAATGTGATAGTCTACTGTCTGCAAACTGAGAGAAGTCCAGAAGTATATTTTACTAATGATATGAATATTTTACTAATGATATGCATATTTATTTGGTGCTGTGTTGTAAGTTATTGATAAGACCATTGCCGCATTTTTGCTAGTTGCTAATTGTCTCATAGTCACTTATCACCTGCTTCCAACATAAATGAATTTTGACAAAAGAAAACAAGCAGCCAGTTTGTCCTGTTGTCGCTGTCAGTGTAAGAGGAAAATGACAGCCGTGCCTGTATTTGTCTGTAACGTGCTAAAGCTTCCTAAAGCGGTCGCCTGCGTGCAGCCGAGCAGCTAACGTGCAAAGCGACATTCATGAGCAGAAGCCTTCTGCTGGATGTTCAGCTGCTGCTGAGCCTCGCTGCCGTCTATAGGTAGCGGCTATAAAGCCTTGTCATTCTATACCTGCAGGCTGGGGAGGCTTCCTGGCCGGGACAATGGCTCCTCCCAAGGGGGGCCTGGGAAGCAATGCCGCCTGAGACTTTTGGGCTTTTTTTGAAACGCCGACCGAAAGCCGCAAAGTCAATAAACAAGACGGGTCCTCTTGAAAGCAGAAACTGTGTCATACAAAGTGTAACACCTTGTTATGAATGCAAAACTCTAGTATTACTCAACAGGAATGCAGGACATTAGAGGGGCTCCAGCCTTTAGTCTTTGGTTTAATAACATTTATCACCCTAACGTCGTCCCACGTGGCCGTTCTCAGAGCTGCAGCTGTGCCATCAATACAACATTCAACTGCAAGATCAACGGCCCCGATGAAAGAGGGAACGCGCATGTCTTTAAAAATGCTCAGAAGGAACAGGGGTTATATAATCATTTAGTTCTTTTGAGAACACAACACCAATTAGAACATTTGTTTTATGTCGCTTCTTGGCAAAGTTCAGTGGTGGTAATGATCTGATCCGGTTTCTTTAGCATCATTGTTTGTGGTGGGCTGACAGAGACATTTAGGAGGAGCTATTTTAAACTGGGCCACACCTCATAGCAGGTGACCGCAGCACACGACTGTTCACTTGTAAACATTGACCCCTAGAGGCAGATAGCTGCCTCCCCTCCAGACATCTGGTGACGTGTGGCCACGTGAGAATGTGGCCTTTAATAAATTGAGCTCCCAAACATGAACCCTCCATTCAAAGAGTGATCATCATCATGTTTCAGCCCACATCCATGCGTTTGTTATTGTTTCTCCAACACGGTGAAAAGGTTAAAAATCAAGTTGAAGAATATCAACAAGTGACTCCAGTGAGGGAGCAGTCAAGTCACAGCTGTCTGTCTGGCCTGCATCCAGGTTTACTCTGCCAACAATATCAGAGGAAATATCCCTCCCCACATCAGGATAAACAGAGCATGACACTTGACACACACACACACACACACTAACAGGTAAGACATCTTTCACACCGATGGGTTATTTCACAATAACTGATAGATATGTAAATAAATATATAGTGTTTAGTGTCTGAAATGCTCCACAAATAAAATCAAGTTTCATTAACAGTAGCATTGACATGCCAGTGAGTTGGCACAAACTGGCTTCTGACCCTGAGCACAGAGTGAAGTTGTTCAACTTTAACACCACGTCAGGATAAACAGAGCATGACACTTGACACACACACACACTCACTAACAGGTAAGACATCTTTCACACCGATGGGTTATTTCACAATAACTGATAGATATGTAAATAAATATATAGTGTTTAGTGTCTGAAATGCTCCACAAATAAAATCAAGTTTCATTAACTTGAAAAGTGAAAAAAACCTGTCCAACTTGTATGTGTTTTCTTTGTTTTTGATGAGAAAATACAAAAGAAAAGGTTCCAGGATGCTGGTTCCCACAGTTCCCACAGTTCCCACAGTCACTGGCAGTGGCAGCGCTTGTTGTGAAGTTGCTTGAGGTCACTGCGCTCGTCTGAAGGATCACATGATGTGATGCGTTTGTTTGGAATAAATTGATAAAGCAGCAAATGCTTTTACATGTTTTACATTTCTTCTTCTATCTGAAGCTCTGAATGGCGGCTGTCACCCGGTGCAATCTAAAACCTCTTTCACTCCGCATGTGACCTACAGCCCTGATGACATCACATGACATCAGTGCACGATCTAAAGATGAACTGAACCAACTCACGTTTTTACTTAAAAGTGGCAAGAGGAGATTACAGAACCATGGAGAGCGCCAGCACTGGGCCTTGTTTTCTCGTCTTGACGATGCTTCACGACATCACCTCCACACACACCTCCACACACACCTTCACACACCTCCACACACACCTTCACACACCTCCATACACACCTCCACACACACCTCCATACACACCTCCACACACACCTTCACACACCTCCATACACACCTTCACACACACCTTCACACACCTCCACACACCTTCACACACACCTCCACACACACCTTTACACACACCTCCACACACACCTTCACACACACCTTTACACACACCTCCATACACACCTTCACACACCTCCACACACACCTCCACACGGGGCATCCACGTGCAGTCGTCTGAGGCTCAGTTTCTTTCCTAAACGGCCGACCCTCTGGTTAGAGAACACTTGCTATACCCCAAGAAACACACACCTCCAATGTCTTCAGGCTTCTGAACCAACCAGGTGAGGATGTTTTGGAGTGCAACTATCATCTTGAAGCTCGGTGGTCAATGAGTCCACTCAGCGCCTGGACCGTGTTGAGGCTCAGTGGTCATTAGCTGTCGTGCAGGCCTTCACTAACACTGATGAAGGTCTGGTGTTGAAACGTTGGGCAGACGTCCATCAGTTGTCTTTATTCGCTCCTGGGTCGGGCTTTCTGTTCGCCCACGGGTTCTTCACAGGGCTGTAAATGCCCGTTGTCCTGAGTCTGACACGTCTTATCCCCACAGGCTGGTAGTCTGCCAGTTATGGTCAGTTAGGCTCAGGGACTCTGGGGGTCTTCTGGTCCCCCAGACGGGGTCTTGTTCTTTCGCTGGTATGTCAGACACTTTTAAGCTCAGTGGTCATCACCCAGGGCCTCAGCGCCGCGGGACTGTCTCTGAGATCGTGTTTTATTCATGGAGCCATTTCGCAGCACACAAAGAAACAATGTTTTTGTACATTGAGGAGCAGCCGGATGTGAACGTGAGAAAACATTTCATGCGTAGTCAGCGAGGAGCAGGACAGAACCACCCCAGAGATCAAAGGACTCTGTTGCTGGGCCGATGGACACTGAAGACCCTCAGTCCTCAAACATTTATCAATCATGAAACACTCAGAGGGCAAACATTCGTCCTCTGAATAGATTTACTGCATGAGGAACAGCAGTAGGAAAACGAGGAAGTAAAAGGAGGGCGGAACGCGCCGCTGCATTTTAAAGATTGTCAGGGTGACACATCAAAGTCCCACAGCTATGACAGATTATTCAACCCGATCATATCAACAAAGGCTCAGAGGAGAATCCCAGTCATGTGGTTTTCAATTGGTTTGATATTGGTCTCACTTTGTTGAACGCCAACTAATATTTGGAACATTAAAAGAGTCTTAAACACAACAGCCCAAGGATGAGGAAAGGATGAGGAAAATGTGACTTCAAGTAAAGTCCCTCCAAGACTCGTTGCCCTCGGTTACGATAAGCTACATTCCTTCACACAGACCCAGCGATCCATGGCTTATTTACACTGATGACAGTTCACAAACATTTCAAGGATTTCTAGTGGTAGCGTCAGAGCTCTTCAAAGTCCATGTCAAAAATGACAGCATTTTATCACGGTGGAAACCCTCTATTTAGTCTTACCATTGTGTTCTTTAAGGGCCCAGGATATGATTTCCCCTCTAGCAGCTTTTTTCATTGGGTTGAATTGGACCTGTGTTTTTTCCTGTTATTGTTCATTTATAGAACTGTCTCCTGTCTCGACATCGTGGTCTGTTTCCTATTTTACATCCTCCCATACATGTCGTATGATATTCTGCTGCTGATAATGAAAGCCTCGCACAATGAAGTTGTTTCTCCTCGCTCCAACAACGCCTTCATTCATTCCCTTTCATTTACTGCAGCCTCCCGCTCAGATAAGACCGCTATTATTTGGCTTGAATAAAGCGCCCAGCTCTGTTTGTAGTTTGTAGGTTTATTCTAAGTGTGGGGCTGTGATGTAATGTGTGTGCAGGTATAAATATAGAGGCATGGCTGAGCCGCGCTCATGCAGATCCATGTCGCTCCAGCGCTGAGGCCAGTGCGCCTGTCGGTCTGGGAATGAGCGCAACTTGCACACTGTCCTCTCCGCCGCACCGCTGCCTCTTCTCATCCTCGCTCCATTGGCAAGGCAAACGCCGGGCGGCTGTTTTCAGAGCCCGACCCGACATGGGCTCTCTGGCGGCCATGCGCGCGGTCCTGGTGCTGGGTCTGGTGACCGGGCTGGCGGGATGCGCCCCCGGCCTGAACCGAACGGCGGACCGCTGGGAGGCCCTTTACTCCCGGTCTCTGGCTCGGATCCCGGGGGAGAAGCGGGAGGAACCCAACCGGGACAGCGACTACCTCCTGGGCATTAAACGGCTGCGTCGCCTCTATTGCAACGTGGGGATCGGCTTCCACATCCAGCTGTTACCGGACGGCAGAATCACGGGGATCCACAACGAGAACCGCTACAGTAAGTGGCTCCACTTATTCATCCGCTCACTGAATCCCCGCTTTTCCTTTGGCAGTGTTTGTTTGGTTTTTGGTTCACCCACTTTGGTTTGGTTCGAAACGCAAACACACAAGTTTCATGTCTCTGAGGAAACTGTGAACCAGTGTGAACGAGATGATGCTCACACCTGTCAGAGAGGAGCCCAGAGGCTGAACCACGCTTTGCTGCGAACATCTGGAATTGTTCCACCACGAGCGCACACTCTCTGCCCTGGGAGTAACCAGAGCTCCAGGACACCCAGGCCGGCCAGCTCCTAAAGTTAGGACACGGACCCATCTGTCGGGCCGGATTAACCCCATCGGGCCGACACGAGGAGCAACGTGTCGGGTCCGGTCCCTCCGTGTCCCACCGTGTCCCTCCGTGTCCCTCCGTGTCGTGGTCCCATCAAAGGGCCGCAGTGAGCTGAGGCGCTTAGAGCGTGTTTTCTTTTCTCTGCTGCCTCTGCAGGCGACTATTTTGAGACGAGGCACAACAATTCAGAGAGATACATTACAGATGGCCTCTGTGAGGAATCCAAGCCACTGTCAAGCATTTTCCAATTAGAGGAACAACAAAGAAAACACAGCCAAGGCCGAAGAGGAGCCTGGGGTTCCACAGCCAGTCCACAGACCTATAGAACAGCTGTGTGGTCAGAGGCTTGGAGACTGAGCATCTTTGACTCAACATAAATGTGAATGTAAAATAAGAAATATCAGCCCTGTTGTTGTGTTGAAGCGTGAGCCTGGACTCACTCCATGGAGCCTAGTCTGACCTGGATTTGTTTTAATTCATGTTCAAATGGTTTAGTTGGAGTCAGATCTTTGACACAGACACTTGAAGTAGCCACCGGCCCTCACACAGAGCGTTATTTCACTTAGTGCCGAGCAACCTGCTTCAGAGTGTGGTCTGCTTCTCCTGAAGGTCTGCTGCAGATCTCTCCGGTGGAGAGAGGAGTGGTGACTCTGCTGGGTGTGCGCAGTGGACTGTTTGTGGCCATGAACCGAAGAGGAAAGCTCTATGGATCTGTGAGTGTGGCAGCACACACACACACACACACACACACACACACGGAGAGATTTCACTGTTTTACTCATCCAGAAAAAAGAGTCAGGTGCCAGCTGGTGAACTATGTGTTTGCTCGTGTAACCCTTGGTAACAATAAGAGAGTCAGTGTGGAGCAGCGTCAGGATCAGGATCAGGATCAGGACCAGGACCAGGACCTGAATATCTGGGTTTAACTGTACATGTGTATTACAACACATAAACTGCAGTTCACATACAGTAAAGCACACAAAACACCTAAAGGAATATACAAATAGAACAATGACTCTACACATAACAGTCCCTTGAAAGTCCATAGGTCCAGTGTTAAGTGTCTGTCCGATCGATATGTCAACTGAAACCAGTGGATATCCTCTCTGAATATTTGTCTCTGACCCCTGAATAATCCGAATCAGGCAACAGAATCTGAGCAAAGCTGGTAGTACAGCTGTGGGCTGGGCAGCAATATGGCCACAGACGGCTGGTCCCTCAGCAAGTTGCTCAAATAATGTCAAAACTCTGCAGTCAACATATTGTTGAAAATAACAAGTAAAGTCTTGGTCTCAATTCCACTCTACTCTTCTCACATTTTAAATTGCCCCAGACTCACAATTCTCTGAAAACCGAGGTTTCAGAGAGTTCACGAAAGAGATGAGTCAAAGCGTAGTTTAATTATCACAACCCAGCGTATATTAGATGTCAGTGATGCTGCGTGGAGCTGTGCGAATGCACCCAGGTCGACAGCAGACACTTCTCCCTGTGCAGCTCAAGGTTCAAGTCGTTGTAAGTCGCTATTTCCTGACAGCAAGTTCACTTTATTTCAAAGCGACTGTCACAGTTTGCTAATATCTACATTGAGCTGGAAGGAGCCAGTGATGATTTGAGAGAGAAATCAAGATGTCCAGCTGCTCCCGCCTCGTCCCCCCTGGGACAAACAGCTGCTGTACAATAGCCCTGCTGTGAGAAACAACACAATTGTTTGATAATTATCGCATTGAACAATACACGCTGAGCATTCCCCCGAATCTTTGTCTTCTCTTTGCCTCCACACAATCAGCATTTGGAATAATCCGTCTATCTGCCTCTTCCCTCCTCCAGTTACACTACAACAATGAGTGCAAGTTCAGGGAGAAGCTCCTCGCCAACAACTACAACGCCTACGAGTCTGTGGCCTACGCAGGGATGTACATTGGCCTGAGTAAGAACGGCAAAACAAAAAGAGGAAACCGAGTGTCTCCCGCCATGACGGTGACACATTTCTTACCGAGAATATAATCGTAAATAGACTCCGCCTCAATGTGGAGACTCCAAACTGTGATGCACTTTCACTCCAAGCTTTATGCAAGTGTGTCATATTTTAGCTTTTGACGTGTACATATTCATTTTTCTAATTTATCTCTAACAACAGTTCTGTATTTTTCGGAGTCTTTACACTGTGGGGATCAGACTTTTTTTTTGTAAATTAATTTGTTTGTTTGTTTTTTTATTTATCAGATATTTGCTGCTACTGAATGAAATCATATCTCAGAATTGTCCCTTTCTCTGCACTAATGTTGATATGCAACATTGCACAGGAAAGATTTATCACTTAACTTTTTTATTTTTTTGTATTTACAACAAAACGGGACCTGTTGACACTCGCCTTCAAAAAGAATTAAGTTGCAAATCTTAACTCGCGTCAGTAATCGGCCAACGCTGCAGGTCGTTTGCATGGCGCTGGAGCCTAATTGAAACCCTATCGTCTTTCAGCCAGAGAGAGAGAGTGTGTGTGTGTGTGTGTGTGTGTGTGTGTTGGGGTGGTGGGGGTTGTTGAAGAAACCCCACAACCTCCACTGGTCTGTTTATAGCTTTGCCAAGGCTGGTGAACTCTGAACTTTTCTGCCGTCAATCTCAGTCAGATCTGTTCTCCTGCCGATGGACGGAGGCATCCTCTTTGATATGATACAAGTGTGGAATCCTGGAGGCTTCAAGGCTGAAATGTGACAGAGAAACGGGCCTTTCCTTTTTCTCAGGTTATCTCTGCTGGTGCTGGAACAGGTGTTACCTCTATTTAGTTACTTAGAAAAAAGAATGTTATAATTCACCACCAACTAAATAGACTAAAAAACAACAATAGAAAAAATTCCACATGAAATACGGACAGCCAGCCAATAGATTCAATGACCAGATCAATCACCTTCACTCACATTAGTGCCTTGAGTCTTAAAGGTGTTTTTGAGGCATAGTGCCCCCCCCCCAGCTGACATATTCCTAGAGACCGCCTCTCTTGTATCTGTTTCCTCTCTGTCTTTCTGAGTCGCTGCAGTCGACTGCAGCTCGGCTCCGGTGGCCATGTTGTCCTAGTTGCGCCTTGTCACGTTCCGGCTATCTTTACCCTGTGATTTACTTTTAGAAAGGATAATCATGGGAGAAATATTTACGGACAGCTGTTGGACTGTACTATATGCTAGGGCCAGTAACCCTATATTTTTCTTTATATATTTTGTAAATATAACCTCTCAGTAACCGAAGGTGCTGGTATTCCTTTTGGAGCCTCGGGTCAGGTGGGAGGGGCTGACACTTTTATACCAGCAGAGCTGTGGTAAAGCATGAAATGCATTTCATGGGTTGGTTTGGCGAACGGGTCAAATAGACGACCAGATTTGACCTCTTTCTTCTTTTTCTTTGCTATGCTGTTTCGTCTATCATCGTAGAGGTTTGATATCTCAGTTTCAACATTCCACAACAACCGTCTGTGCCTGACCTACCTTCTCTCTGCTGGGAGCATCCATGCTGGCTGTTAGGTTGTAAATTGCAAATTTCATGCAAAGCTTGCTGCAGGAGTACTGATGTACAGAGGCATCGAAAATAATAAATATCTTCTCCAGAGTGGCTGCAGGTGCGCCCATGGATCTGGTCTCAGGTGTCACTGGTTTGCATGGCAGCCGTCACGTTGACAGTAGAACGCCATCCTGGCCTCTGTCGCTGACCCAGGGCAAGCTCCCCGCTCTGGATGCTCGTGCCTTTATTCGGCTCCCAAGCACGACCAGGGAAGTTCAGAGGTCTGTGACTAGTACATCACTCACGTTATGGACCTAGACTGTTGTTTCAGCTGTGTGTTTCTGCCGTCCGCATCATGGCTGAATCTGTCCTCGTTAGCAACAAAGCTGCAGCCGCAAAACACTGATACTTTTGTGTTGGCGGTTCGGCTGAGTACTTGTCTATCAAAACATTCTCCTGGTGTCTTCACCCTACTCTTTGCCACCATTACCTCTTTAAAGAATAGTTTTGTCACTGAAGCCCAGTGAATCATGGGATATGTGGATCCAGGAAGGTCGCATTTTGAGGGCCCTTGGAACTGTGACGGTCTCGTCTTCGAAGAATGTTGAGACACATGCTGCCTCTAAATATTGCTCCTGCCAGGGGTCTGACGACATCAAAGCCCATTTCCTCCCACATCACAGTCATTACATGTTTTCACCTCCTTATTTGTCCCACTCAGTTTACGTGCACTGATGTGGGGGATCCAGCAGCAATAGCTCTTCTCAGGAACAGCGTCCCGTTACAGTCTGTAGGACACGTCCACATCACACACACACCATTGCCATGTGCTTCATGGGAACTCTTTTAAAACGTAAAGCTCAACACCGAAGGTGGAGGGAGGAGTTTGAAAAGCTTGGGTGTTGTCTGACCGTGTGAGCGTCTTTATTATGCGTCAGACCTTCAAGCTGCCATCATCTAAGACTCCATATCTGTCTGTCTGTCTCTGCTGCCTGGACGCCTGTGTTCAGGGAGAGGAGTTTCCTGATGATGTACTTTTTGTATACTGTATGATTCTGAGTCCTGTGGTCTTAAGACAATTTTGTATCAACTACTTTTATCAGTTGTCCTGTAGTTTTATACAGGGCTTAATAAAACGTGACTTTGTATGTGCTGTGCACATGGCGAGGGAAGGTGACAATAAAACCAGTCTTCTAAAAGTGAGGTGTGTCTCGTCTCTAATTTATCATACACATGCCTCCATGTGTAATTGTAAATGGTGGGTTTTCAAATCTTGCTTTTCTCGAGCTGATCGCCACAGTTCAGACTTTCGACTTGGTATGGAAACTGAACTTTTATATAAAGCCATAATATTATGCACATAAACCCTATACTGATAAAATGCTAACATATCAAATATTTATAACATCCAGTGTCTTCTTCCTCTACACTGCTTCTCTCATCTCTTCAGTGTAATGATTGTCGCCACCTGGTGGAGAAACATGCAATAGCATCTGCCCAGGACCGACAGAGACCCTTGACCTGAGGCTGTGAGGAGGCTAAACCCTGACTGCAGCTCTCACAGCTGATTGGCTACAGCCTTCTGGGTGACTGTGTCGCTGGTCAGCTGATGAACGGTGATCGTCTTAATAACTGTTAAGACATTTCTATGCTTGATGAGAGGGAGGAGGTGCAGCTGAGTTTGGGAATTGTTGTTGTTGTCAGTGTAAAGTGCCTTGAGATAATGTATATTATGATTTTGGACTTTACAAATAAAATTCAACTGAATTGAAGTGAACTGTGTTTTTTGGCGTCCCCCTCCCCTCAGTTATACACATTTTGTAGAAAATGTTTTGTTTTTTTTTTATGATAAATAAAATGAGTTCCTCAAAGCTTGTATTTGTTTTCTACCCCCGGGGTTTGAAGCAGACCAAAAGACCCTTTGTGATGCCTGCATTCACTCTTCACTTGGCTTTTATTTTTAAATCGTTACTTTGACTGGTCACCAAGACTGGTTGAGTGGCGTGTACCTTTGACTTTCATCTCATCCGACAGTCCTTTCAGACATGATGATCATGATCTTCATTCATTTTTGTCTTGTGTTAGAAGTCACATCAACATTCTCAGTTGCTTTAGTTTGGTTTATCCAGAGGATATCATTTTTTTCTTTGTTTTTTTATCCTATCATAATTGTTTTAAGGACTTGGATAATTTAGTGAACAAGAGTTCAGTAAATTATCCTATAACTTACATTAAAAGATAAAAATGACAAAAAGTTATTGCTGTGGTGACTTTACATTTCATATTAATAATAAACTAACACTGGAGAGTTATACGGCTTAAATAAATATAGAATAATATGAATTAACTAAGAGAATACTGTATACTCTGTCCAGATATATACATATTGGTACAAGGGGTAAATATGTAAAGTACAACTGTCTGTTTGGAGATATACACTATACTATAGTTTTGTTTTTAAATCCATAGTGTTAAATATGATATGACGATGCAATGTAGCTGCAAATGATTTTGAGAAATGAAGTGTGGTGACTTCACTCCTTCACACGTCCTCATTGCTTTAATTTATTTGTATTCACATTCTCCCATGGCATCTAGTGACAGAGGATGTGGCGACAGATTGGGTCAAATTAATTCTTAAACACATACTGATCGTCACACCATCTGGAAACCAGCGTGTGCACATTCACCAAAAGTGAAGTCCTCCAAATGTGGGCTCGAGCTGCATTTTTGTGAATAGTGCTGTTTGCACTCCATTACACTTTAACTTGTATGTAAATTTGCCAGTCAGAGCGGCGGAAGCACAGGCCAGAATGTGATAAGAGCGGAAAGAAGACTGTCATTTCAGTGTGCAGTGACCCAGTCTCACAGCTCCACTTGGAATCAGACCAATCTGTAGACTTTACCCTATCCACAAATAAAAAACGTGCAATTTGGCTGGACTTTATGTAACATAATTATGCAACATGATCATCAATTTTTGACACGTGTAGTCCACGGGCACTGCAGGCCAAACTACTCTTAAATTAAAGTACAACAACTAAAACTACTGCTATGGGCCTCAGGCACTTTAAAAAAACCCTGACCCCTGAGGGATATACTCACTACCCCACTAGAACTAGTGCTTCCCATGCTGCTACTGGATTTCTTATTTATTGTCATGTTGATGTAAATCTTTGTGGCGTTGTTAGCAGTCACAGTGTAAAACACACCAGTGTCGTGACTTAACTAGTACTAAGACTAAAGAGTCATCCCTGTCAGAGTGTACATGGACGTTCACATGAAGCCCGTGTGGCCCCTGGAGAGCTATGATTCAGTTGGACGTCATGTAGGGGTGTGTTGTGGTCTGCTTCTAGGAGGGTTATCTGCTGCTGATAAGAGCCACGTTTAAAAAGCACAGTGCGGATCAGACTTCTTTACTTCACTCTGCCAGCTGAGGGGAGCAGGGCCAGTGCGCTCGGAGGACTAGGTGAATCATGGTTCAGCTTGTGGTCACTGTTTCCTTCGCCAACGTGTTTCTTGCTGCTGGAGTCGTGTGCTTGCCTCTGTTGGACCAGGGACCCCACATCAGCCAAGGCTGGGACCAGGTGGTACGACTCAGGCACCTGTTTGCTGCCAGGCCAGGACTGCACCTGCTCATCGGCGGGGATGGACAGATCCACGGCTCTGCCGACCAGTCTCTGTACAGTAAGTAAGGCAGAGCTGGGAACCTACGTTATTGCTGGAGATCATTTTGACGATTAGAGCAGGCGTGATTCTTCATTCTCACGAGGATTTGCGCTGCAGGTTTGTTGGAGATCCGTCCAGTCGATCCAGGCTGTGTTGCCATCAGAGGAGTGGAAACGGCACGATTCCTCTGCATAGAAAGCAATGGACGGCTGTTCTCATCAGTAAGAATTTATACGAGCATCTGACCATTTAATTTAACTCCTTCTAATTTATGACAGAAGCTCCAAATGTAGTTCAGTAATTTATCCATTTCTTGATGTGTTATTCACAACATTTCAGGGCGTATAATTCTTTTAAAAACTTGATGTAACTCGTACTCATCATAGTCAGCCGAACCAATGTCTTTAATTGAAAATAAATAAGAAGCTATAATTCAATTCAAGATTTTTTTATTCTAAAACACAATCATGTATAAAATGATTAAAAATAAAGACGACATGTTTTTCGATGGGGAAGTGAATGATTTGTGATACATGTCGCTTCACTTTGCTTCTGTAATTGAGTTATTGGGGCTTGTGTGATGTTCACTATAAGTTCGAGGAAAATACTGACGCTTACTGACAGTCCGTGGTTGTTTGTTATACATTAACAAATAACGTTCACCTTCTAAAACGCAGCAAGCTGCTGAATAACGCCTCTGCCAAGTAGGTTTAACTTTTCAAAGAAGGTGAAAAATCATTCAAGGAGTATAAACCTTAGATAGATAGATAGATAGATAGATAGATAGATAGATAGATAGATAGATAGATAGATAGATAGATAGATAGATAGATAGATAGATAGATAGATAGATAGATGATAGATAGATAGATAGAACTTTATTGATTCCTTCAGGAGGGTTCCCTCCTGCGAAATTAGAGTTCCAGTAGCATCATTTACAAGCAGCCAGAATTTAAATAAAATAAAATAGTAATAAAAAAATCAAAATCAGTGCGACACGCTGAGCCTGAGCTGCCCTGAGCCTCGCTCAGCAGTGATTTCCATCGCTCCCTCCTCTGGAAATACATTACGTCTCCTCAGTGCCAAGTCAGCAACTCCTGTTCTGTATTCAGCACGACCCAGTCACCTACCATGATATTTCAGATTAATTCACTGCCTGAATCTCACAAATCAACTTGGTTCCTCACTTGCTTGGTCAGTAGCATGGGGGACATTTCTTTCATTCAATCTCTTTCATTGAAGTCATTTTGCTTGATCGACACATAACGTTGACCCACTAAAGCACAGCAACCTGCTGAACAACGCTTCTCCCAAATAGGTTGAACTTTTCAAAGACTCTCCCAGGCTTTCTCAGACGTCAGCTCTGGTGCTTCAAAAACACTGCATGCCAATCAGTCATTCATTCAAACAGGCGGCTGGTTCATCAACCTTTGTCCAGTGTGGTGCAGGGTAAGATGTGTTTGCAAAGTGAAAAACCTGAATGAAAAGCTCCAGCAGCAGCAACAACAACCTTGGCCTCTGGCTGGCTCTCTCTCCCAAAAGCAAACAGCCATCGAAGAACGTGCAGCACCATTTATGTATTTTTTTTGTTGCTGTTGTTGGAGCTGATCAAAGCAGGTTGCTATCTAAAAAACTGCCCAACACTGCAAAGACAGAAGACAAATAACGACACATATTTTAGCAAGATAACCACTTGTTTTCAGGGTTCTTAAAAAGAAGCATTTGTAAGTAAAAACACAAAGCAAATGTGTTTCCCTTGTCCTTGTAATTTAAATGCTAAAGGGAAAAACAGATATGATTTTAACAGTTTCATCGATCAAGAATACTGAAGATTACATTTTATTTTTTAAGAGTATATCAATCTAATGTTACGTATATGTATGTGGTACTTGGTCTAAGGCTGAAGTTGAGACTGTTCTTATGGAGAAACCCGAGGCTTGGAGACAGGGACCACCGGCATCTGTCACTCCACATTCAACTTTCTTTTTAAAGTGCAAAAAAATATCTCTCGGCCTTTTCTTTAAATCTGAACTTCAGTCTTAACATGTGGAATGTATTTTATTGGTAGTTGTAGTGTAGGAGGATGACACATGAACGTGTGCCTCTCTGTCTTTCCCAGCCCACCTACAGCAGAGACGACTGCAGCTTCAGGGAGCAGATCCTACCGGACGGGTACAACGTCTACATCTCTGACAACCACGGAGTCCTGCTCTCTCTAGGAAACCAGCGACAAAGGCTGCAGGGTCGAGACCGAGGCGTCCCGGCATTGGCTCAGTTCCTTCCCAGGATAAGCGTCCTGGAGCAGGCCACAGAGCAGGGCATTCCTGACCATCCCGGCCTGAGGGCCGCACACACAGAAGAACCCGAGGACCCGATGGACTCATTTGGAAAGCTCTCTCAGATCATTCACAGTCCCAGCTTCCACAAGAGATGAGACAGTCCCCCGAGACATCCGTAAACAAAGGTGACCACAACGCCCCAGTTTTGCTTCGTCTGAGGCTGAGGACGCCTCCGGACATGTTGCTCATCCTGGGACTGACTGCTCGTCCAGCCAGCCTGCGCCTGGAAAGGCTGCGGCACGGGACCGAGTGCAGCGTCCTGCAGAATGGAGAACGACACCAGTATACAACAATTCTGCCTGTTATTTCAGTACCACAACCATTTTCACATCCCTATCACCCAACACTGGCTGAATTAGACAGATGAGATGTAACCTGCCCATAGGAGGGACTGGCCGTCTGTCTATGCAGAAGAAGGGTGTTTCAGGGATCTGGTTGGACTTGAGAGGGAGGGACAGTAAACGCCTCATATGCCACTCAAAGCCCTGCACTTGATCCAGAATGCAGCTGCAGCACATCTGGCTTTCAACCAGCCCAAATCCACTCTTCATGTGTCTCCATTCTCTTGCATCAAATTCAAAGCCTTAATGTTTGCTGGACTCGTTCAGGTCCACAGACCTGCCCGACCTCTACGACCGAACCATTCAACCCACACAGTGTAAAGACCCAGCTCTTTAGGAATGTCTGCGCACTTAAGCCTGACTCTAGCTGACTGTTATCAGGCCAAAGTTTTAGTGCCAGCACCTTCATCGTGCTGGACTTCAAGAGGTTTATCATATCCCATTACTCCTGTCCTGCTCTTTGCTGCCGTTGTCTGGCGTTCTACGTAAGAGAGTTTGGTAAATTGTAGAATGAGAGAAAAGGTCACCACAAAGTGAAACTGGAAGAAGGAGTTTTGTTCTGTTAAAGAGTAGACAATTTTATTACTCATATATATATATATCGCATCAATCTATTTGAATATCTGAAATGAGTCACAGTGAAGGGCAAAGCTACATTAAAAATCTATATTGTTTATACTGTATGCCAACCGTGGCAGAGGAACAATGACGATCGCAGTCACCCCCTGACAACACCATTGTCACCTTGTTTTGTCTTATGTGTATTGTTTGTCAAATGTTATTTAAAAATAAAATCTGATAGAATGAATGTTTCACTGTGAACACATCACATTGTTCAATGAAATAGCAAGACATTCAAAGAGAGAGCGAGAGATTTGACGAGTTTAAATGTAAACTACTAGTTGTTGTCAATAGTCATAATTATTATTGTTGTTGCTGCTGCAGCTCTGGGGTCAGAGATAATGTATCTGAATTGAGAGAGAACATTGACATGTGTAGATGAAGGAGTAAAAACTACTAATGAGCAGTGTGTTGTATAGCAGCATAAATAAAATGCTGCAAACCAACAAGGTTGAACGGACCTGTCTCCCCTCATGTGTCCAGCACCGTCTCCCTGTTGCCAGAGCTCGTAACACATGTGAGGAACTGATGTCGTCACCCTCCCGTCCTGGTTCCTTCCAGGCATCGGTGGAGTGTACCACAGGCAGAAAGTACTGCAAGTACGTTTCAGAAAGTACTGAAGCGTTCCTCCAGCGAGAGGAAGCCCCCAGGAAGAGACCACGCCCATCGCCCACTGTCCAATGACGAGTGGAGCTGCGAGGATGCTGCGGCGGAGCTGAGTGTGTGAGTGTGTGTGCGCGTGTGTGTGTGCGTGTGGCGCCGTGTTGCTCCTCCTCGACTCTTCGACTGAAGCGAGCGCAGGCACATCAACCGGAAACCAAACTTTTTTCATCAGCTTTTTTTTTTCTCGCTCTCTCTCTGAGGCAAAAGAGGAAAAAGGAGTCGACGCTCAGTTCCTTCTTTCGTGTTGTACGTGTGCTGCTGGAAATGTGTCAGCTGACTGGAGAAGCGACCACTTTCTGCTGAGGGGGGACCGCGACGACGACGACGGCGGCGGCGGGGTTCGAGCCAGTCTCCAGCGCGTAGCGGGTTGTGACCGTCCATCATGGAAGATGTGAGTAGCGGCTCCGTGACGTCAGCCCGCGGTTAGACCTGGTTCCGGTGTGTATCAGGTCCAACACGTCCTACCTGGACAGAGGACGCAGGGGTGTCCTGCACCTGCCCACACCTGCCGGGAGGTCGCATCCCCCTCTGGGTCGACTTTCATGAAAATCACGTCCTCGCCGAACTCCGTTTAAAATGTGCAGGTTTGCGCAGCGCAGCGCGTGCATGTGCGCCCAGCTGTGAAAACACACGGATTTTGCGCGTGTAAGAGTGAGAGGGGCTCTTTGGGAGAAGTTCGGCTCGGTTCAGATCCCGGTGGAGCTCTCATTTGAAAGGTATTCCGGTGAAAGGTTCCGCATGTTGCAGAGCCCTGAAGCTGTGACACAAGAGGAAACTACACACAGCTTCAGGGGACGAGAACCAAATGCGCACTTACACTTTATTGGCCACTGCCATGAGGTTAGTTGGGCTCGTGCCCCGGGTTAGGCTTTGGAACATCTGTAGACAGTATATCCTGTCTACTGACGGAACGCAACTACCTGTTGATTGCACAGTTCGATTTAACTTGGACGTTTCGAGGAAGTCAACTTCTGAGAAAAAAGGAAGTTAGAGACCTGGTTTGTTGCAGGGGCCACTGGTACATGACCTGACGAGGGTGGCATGGCTTGTTCATTCTGAGAGCTCATCTCTCATGTCAGTTCAGACTGACTCATAAAGCAGAGTTTTAACAGGCACCAGACACTTCAAAAGAAAGACCCCCAAGGCTTTGACTGGTCCATGGGACGGGGGTCATTTTTAGATATCTGTCATTTCTGAGGTTGCTGCCACGGCTGCTAGGATGTATGTTGATTATATTGATTGTGTATTCATAGCACAAATATCATAATGGGAAGTCTGGATCAATCTGCTGACAGCCACAGCAGCAGATCTCTTTCACTGTATCTAAAAAGGCGTCTGTGTGCAGTGGATGAGACTGTGTCAGGACCGGAATCCATTTGTGTTTCCCTCGCCGTCACCTGTCAGTCTCTCTGTGGGCCTGGTCAGCTCAGTAACACACTGTCACCAGCATGTGTGGACATTAGATGCTCAGTTCGTGCGGGGATTCCCAGAGTCAGTGTGAAACTGTAGCACTGGTGGGGCAGATGATGTGTAATAACACTTGATGTCAGCAGGCACATAACCAGCACTTGTTGAAAAAGTCTACTTGGGACTTAGGACTAGGATTTGATTCACTTGGTAGCAAAAACAATAAAACATGTGTTTACAATAACTGCATTAGGGCTTTGTACGTGCGGACACAAAGGACGAGCAGAAACCTCTCAGTTTGTATGATGTTGCTCCGCTGGTGTTCATCTCTCTCTTCTGATTTGTCCAACTGTCCCTCGTCCAACTCTGCTGCACATTCTCTGTTGCACCACAGACAAGTGGTGCTCCTTTGTCCCAGCTGCATGAGTCATCGTGTGATCCCGCTAACCTAGAGAGCACAGTGTGACGTGTCCGCCCATCCCGTTTATTAAGAAATGAGACAGGCAGCCACATTATGTGTCAGGCAGAAAACAATTAACCTCCTCTCATGCTCGTGCTGCTGCCCAGGCCTCTGCCACACAATGAATGTGTGTGTGATTGAACCCCGTTACTGGGGCGCCGCTCAGAATTTCTGGGAACATTCCTTTACGACAAAAAAACAAGTTCTCAATAGTGAATGCACGTATGTGTTGCGGGGACAAAAGGAAGACGAGGAAACGTGACCCATGTTTCATAGCTCTTCATTTTTTCACTCTTTTTGTGAGTGTTTGCAGACATGCCACCATCTGTCTCTCTCCCTCAGAGACGCCAAGCCCCAAATTGTTTAAATAACAAAAAAAAGCTTGCTCCCATGCAAGTGGACATCAGCGCGTCGGCCTTAACATTGGGTGTGGTCAGCGTCCAGTTATTTTCTGTCTCGTGCGTTTAACATACATCGCTGGTGACTCTTTATACTGGCATGGGTCATGCTCGTGAGATCAAGTCTCTCTAGCGTTAGCAGACACAGAGCTTTCAGTTCCGTTGGTGGCGTGTGAGGTGATATGCAGGTTTATAAATACAGACCACACACAGAGTGGGTAAAGCATGGGGCTCGATTCACAAGGGTCAACTGGTGGAAGAATGATTCACTTCCTCAGCACCCTGACGCTGCGTTGAACATGTCAGAGTGCAGTGAAACACTTTCTTAGGTTAGAAATGTGCCATCACAACTTGTTTCTTTGGGATCCTGGGTGAACTCGTGTCCTCCAGTCCCTCTGGCTCCTCCTGTGTGTGCTTGACTGAGGCCTGTGGTGAATTCAAGCCGGGTCGGTCAGCGTGAAAATCAATGAATGCCAGATGCTCAATGACCTAAAACGTAATCAGAAACACATGTCTGCAGAGGTGTGTCTCCGAGCTCTCTCGTGTCCCGTTCACACCCAGACTGCATGAGACACTTCAGGAGCAGCACTCTATCCTGCGCTAACCTTGAGTTTGACTGAGCTCAACAGTGTCATGTTTATTTCAGGACGTGCTCACACACAGAGACACACACAGTCTACCTGAGACCTCACAGTGAAACCCTGTCTTGGTTTTCAGTAGAGCTTTTTCTTTCTTTTCACATGATGTGATCAGCGTGTCAGAGGCAGAAAATAAAATGTCCGATAAGAAGTGAGAGCTGGTGTCAGTAACTTCTCTAAGCACCAACTATTTTTACATTGACGCCACAGTTAAAGGTCTTAGAACTGTCAGTTATGATCAAATGTGCTGCAGCTTTATTTATTTGCAAAGCACTCTACGACAACATACACTGTCTCAAAGCACTTGACATAGTCGAGTAAAACACTGTAGAGAAATAGAAAGCACTTGGTTCCTGAAAATGTGGACTCAGGTCTGACTGGCTCCAAACGACCTTTACAACAGGAAGAGATGCTCACCTTATTATTCTCATGATTCTTTTTAAGCCCTTCTGAACACCATGTTTCGTTGTTTACTCATGATATTTTGCAGGTTCAGTTTTGTTGTGTCGTTGTAGTCATTTATGGATAAACACTTTAAAACGTTTTCCTGGCATGTTGTCAGTGTCTAGCGTTAAACTCTAATCAGTGGTTTGCTTCCTCTGTCACTGTAGGGCGTGAAGGAGCTGAAGCTCCAGGGTCTGGCTGGCTGGGTGAAGAAGGCCCCTGGCCGACTGCTGGCGAGCTACAAGGACCGCTTCATCCACGTGGACAAGACAGAGGTCGTGCTGTATGAGAGCGAGGTACAGTTTCATATCTGCGTCTTTCATATCTTTTCAAGTCGTGTTTCAGTAAAAGCAGCAGCTCTTCTGGTGCAGGACCTGCAGACGTGCGTAGAGAGAATCAACCTGGAAAACTATGACCGGTGCCATGAATTAAAGAGCCCCTTCAAGAAGAGGCACCGACTGATCCTGATCCGGTCCAACAAGTCTGGAAACAAGGTGAGAGGAGCCCTGCTTTAGAAATGGATGCAGATGAATGAATGAGATCAAACAGTTTGTGTGGTTTTTGAATTCGAAGGATCCAGGTCTGAACTTTGAATCCAAGGTGGTTGAAAAGGGTCAGCTGTGTAGATAGCAAAAACATTGCAAATACACAATCCCTACATAAAATATGTTGAACTAAATGATGGCTCCTGCCCTTTAAACAGTAAATATTATTCCCAAAGAGGAGAATGGGGTGGGGAGCAGGGCTGCACAGCCTCCTTGGTTGGTCTCATTTATTTACCAGTTTCATGATCAACTCTCTCGAGCTTTGACATGTTCGTACACTTCCTGAATCCGATGACTGTTTTGGGCTCATTCGGTGTGAATCAGCTGAGTGCTTGTCACGAGGATGTGAGGCTGCTGCTGCTTGGCAGCCTCTTGGCTTCTCTCTGGTAACCGCGTTCAGCTCTGGCTCTGCATCACCGAACGATGCCAGAAATACACAATGACTCGAAGACCCACGGCTTCAGATGCTTAAAGGTGAAGTAAATACGAACACGTTGACCCCAAACCTCCATGAACACTGTGGTGAGCAGAGGATGAGTACATCATCTCTTTAATGAGCGTTAAGCCTGGGATTGTGAAACAATGCAATGAAATATGAAAAAAAAATGGCTGTCAAATGTATTCTGACAAGAGGACTGTGTGTAATTATATCAATTATCTATGTTTAGTTCTAAATATTCCAAAAGAGGGATTATTTCACCTTTAAACAATTTTTGCATAAATTGGCAAATATAGGTTTAAAGTCAAAGTTCAGTGGTGTTTCTGTGGTGTCCATTTTTGCTGTTTGGTTTGTTTAATTTTGACTGTCCTTTTCTTCTTAAGCAGACGTCTGAGTGCTCTGCTAATGTGACACCGCGAGGATATAATTCATATGAAAGCAGATGCAGGGACAAAAACCATGTATTAAAAGTATATAATGTGTGGGTGTCTGTTCCCTGACAGGTCAGTGATGTGAAGTTCCAGACTCCCACAGCAGAAGAGAAGGAGGCTTGGATCAAAGCCTTGACCGAGGGCATCAACCGAGCCAAGAACAAAGTGTTTGACGAGGTCAGCTTCTGTCTGTTCACGTCACACTGTTCTCCACACACTTGGTTTTTATCGTGGACTGTTTTTGCAGGTGAAGGTGGATGAAAGCAGCAACTTGGAGCATGTTACTCGAACACGGCCTAAAGGGAACCGCAACCGTCGGCCACCAACACGGATACACATGAAAGAGGTTTGTGTGTGTTGTGGTCTTGGGGCGGGGCCGGGGCCGGGGGCGGGGCCAGGGGCGGGGTCATTTCTGTAGAATCAGCTTTTGGAGATGTCAGAATGACCTCTTTGACCTCCAGGTCGCTGTGGTGTCGTCTGATGGTTTCCTGCGTCTGGATCTTGATCTTGAGGACGCTGTCATGCCGACTGGGAACCACTACACCAACATTGATGTTACTGATGCCCCTAAAGAAGCCGTCCATGCTCAAGACAAACAGTCGGAGGAGATTAAACCACAGGACAGTCCCAAGAAAAACAGAGTCAAACCTCCAATGCCGCCAACCAAAGAGGCCAAACGGAGCTCGGGAGCCGACGATGACGCCTCAGAGAAAAGGGTGCGTGTCCAGAGACACAGAATATTTTTATATTTTTATATTTCTTCATCTTTATAGAACTTGATCAATAACATATAATTCATGTCTTCAGGTCCTGATGCCTCCTCTGCCTCCATCTAAAGCGGACAAGGCCTTCATCTCGCCAACTGAAGAGGTTACCGAGAACACAGAGAAGAGTCCCGATGCCAAGAAAAAGGCGGTCGCACCCCCAGCCCCGCCCAACAAACCCAGGCCCAGCAGCCCCACCAGCAGCCTCTCAGAGCCATCACAGACCAGACTAAAACCTGCTCCTCCCAGCCCCCCGTCAAAAGAGCTGAAGCCCTCCCACCCTGCTCCCGACCAGGAGAAGGACGATGACAAAAGGAAAGAGGCAGAAGCGACAGCTGAAGAACCAGAGGAGGAAGGTCACGCAGCTTTCACAGACGCCCTGGAGACTATAAACGGTGATGGAAGTCCCTGCACAAAACAGGACTCCGAGGAAGCATCAAGAGAATACGCAAGCAGCCGTTGCCCTCCTGCAACCCCCAAGAAGACGCCCGAGGAAGCGGCGCGGTCCGAAGCACATCATACAGAAGAGAAGCCAACTGTAAGTCCAGCCGATGAGAGAGAGGACCAAACTGTCCCAGGCACCTGCCTCAGCTCTCCTCAAGCAGAAGAACACACAGGCAGTGGTCCAGTCCCCTCCATTGTCTGTTCTGACGAACACGCCCCTGACGGCTTCAGCCTGGGCCCGCTGCTCTGCCACCTACCTGGGGAGAAGAAAAGGAAAGCAGAAGAAAAATCCGTCGACAGCGGTCAGCACTCCGATGATGACAGCGAGGCCTCTGGGAGTGAAGACACGCTCGTGGCGTCCACGGCCGCGCTGAGAGGGAGCCACGCCGAACTGGATAGCGTTGACGTGTCCGGACGGGACTCGGATGACATCCAGGACGTGACCCTGCCTCACGTGAAGTCAGTGGTCGTCCCCATTCCACAGGTGAAGCCCAGAATTCCTCTGAAACCCTCAACCAAGGTCCGGTCAGCTTCCATTGGAGATCTGCTGTCAGGCTCCTCCGCCTGTGTCCAGGTGAGACCGCACGCCAGAGCCGCGTCTCAGAGCAGCTCAACGCCGACAGACGACGTCGCGAAGCTCAAGAGTGAAGTGGCTCTGGAGATGGAAAAGACGGACGAGCTCCTGAGCAGAATATCCCAGCCCCGAGATGAAGGCGGCAGGGCGGGCGGGCCAGAGGACCTGCTGGCAGAGGCCATGGAGAAGCTAAGGAAAGCTGAGCACGTCCTCAGGGAGGTCAGAAAACTGAAACTTGCCAAGAACCCCGTGAACAGAATGAGCTGGTGAATGACAGGGTAGTTACTGTTCATCTGGAGCAAATTCAAACAGGCTCCGTAGCCCCGCTAAGGGCCAGAGCTCTCCGTGTATTGTTTTTAGAAAAACAAGCAGAGCACAAGGGAAAGTCAAACCACTTGTTAACAGGTGAAAAAAGGTCCTCAGCTCTGTCCCTGTATCACTCCCTCATCCCCTGCTGATTTTGCCTGAGATAGTTTTTTACACATGCGTCCTAAAAGCCTGTCCCAGCGCCTCAGTACAGCTCAGATGGAGCCTTGGCTTTCACAGCTGTAAAGAATGCAGAACCCAGAACCATCATCAGACTCCCCACTCGCTCACGTGTGCTCAGAATGGATCCTTCACGCCTCCTCTGGACTCACACATACAAACACCTCTTCCCTGTCAAATGCTCTGTGTGGGTGAGAGACTGACTGTAGGAATGTTAGCTAAATGGCTCAGGGCTTAGTAAATTGTTCATTTGATGGCTCTTTTAATGATTATGGAACATGCAACAATTTGCTCATTATTAACTAAGTGCAATTATTTCTAGCTTAGCTTTCTCTACAGCTGAGGAAAGTGCATCCTTTTCTACTGTATTGTTTTTCTATGTGAAGTACCAGATGTTTACAAAATACAGATTGATAATGAAAGTACACATGAAAAACTAAAAAGTACTAAAACTGCTGATGTTTTTTTACAGAAAAAAATTGACCAACAAAAGCCTATTTTAATTTTTATCTTTTCAGTGTTATCAAGCGATCCAGTCAGTTTTTTAATGAAATCGTTCTGTTCCACATAGATTACAGGCTCTTGTTATGATTTTTGGAACTTTTATCAGCCATTTTGGCCATTGATCATCTCTCCTCCTGATAAAAACACACAGAGTCTGTACGTTTTTGAAAGACCTAATGATACTTTTAGGCCTATTTTAAATAATGTCATGCCAATTACAGCATACAAGAAGATTTTTTAACATTGAATATCATTTTGTACTATTGTATAAAGTAAAGATGTCACCTAAATAATAAAAGGGGAACTATCTGTCAAGGGTTTAATGTATTTAATTGCACCTTTATAAAGCATCCCAAGATTCCTTTTTATTATTCCACAATATTGTCGTTTGTGCATTACTATGGGTTATGTATCATTTATGTTTTCATTTGTTGTCTTATATCAACTTGTCTTAGATATTCAAACTGGCCCTTGTCATCGAGACTAGAGGCAACAAGTCACGATGAGGGGCTTACATTTAATTATTATACTACCAAATCATTTCAAACAATGACCCATCCAAGGTGGGGGAAATAGCCATGTGCTAAATTAAGAAGTGAAATAAAAATGACACTAAATCAAACAGCTTTGTTAACGCCATCAATTCCATAGGTGAACTCAGTTAAACCGTAGATTTGTTGACTTGTTTAACACGTTACTGAAACATTTCAAGGAAAGATTCAATTTGAATTTGTGCTTCAAATGATCTCTGCCTGAATGTACTTGTGTATCTTGTGTGTCTAGTGTATGTGCCGCATGTATGTGTGACTACAACTTAACATTAGTAAACTTTAGCATTATTAGCAACATGAGCCCGTTCTATCCTCATCAAGACGAGCCTTATCTGCCAGATCCGTAAATGGACTCTTTATTTTGAAGGTCGCGGCCGGAAGAGCGTCGCCAGTGTTATTTTGTGGGACTTTGGTGGTTGTGCGTGTCGGCGCTGTCCATCCCTGCAGCCAGTGGCATGTAGGACAGGAGGACAGGAGGACACCATGGAGGACCAGCTGGCGTCTGAGGACGATGTCTGTGAGTACCGATGCCAACGAGCACGCGCGTCTCTCAAAGAATGCAGAGGCCGTGCGTGTGGCGCGTGTCGTGGACACAGTTGTAGACACCGCATCTAAACAGCATGTGAACCCAGCACCAGCCGAAATGTGAAGGAACCTAAAGACACGCTGACCACTGCAGTCACGTGAGTCACAAACCAGGAAACCACACGTCGGGTCTGGGATGGATTAGAGGGGAAATTATTATTATTCATCAAGTACTATATGTGTGTGTGTGTGTAAGCATCTCACAAAATCCACATCGCCTCTATAACGATGTTTCTATGACACTTCAGGGTGCAATGGAGGAGTGTGTGGTGGAAAAGCAGGGCCGGCCCTAGGATTTTCGTGGCCCCAAAACACTCACGGGGCAAGCACCCAATCACATGAAGAAGAAACAAGAAGTACATGTGTGTGAATGTTGAGTCATCATGACTGTTGTGTGTTTAATCACACACTCATTGCAGGGGCCCCTTTAGCAGTTGTGGCCCTAAACAACCGCACACAGCGTTCATGCCAGTGGCCGCTGATCCACGTTCTGTTGGGTTTTATCTGGTGCACACAAACAAACGTGATGCCCCCCCCCCACTGTGTTTGTCCCTCCACCCAGTGCTGTGGTCAGAGAAGGCGTTTCACGACGCTGTGAAGACGAACAACACGGGGAAGATGCAGGAGCTGATCCAGAAGGGCGTGGACGTCAAGGCCAAAAACAAAGTAAGCTTGTCCACAGACAGACATGTCCACTTCTCAGGGCCTTGCCAGTCATGGCTTTAAATGCCTTTAACATTTTGATTTCATACTGATTTGTATTTGGTTTGACAGCAGAAGCTCCAGCTGTGAGCTGTTAGCATGTGCTAAGAGCTAATAGCTCGTTTCTGATGAGCCACAATGGAGGAACCAGGAAGTCATGTCTGTCCCTCTGTCTGTCCCTGTGTCTGTCCCTGTGTCTGTTCCTCTGTCTGTCCCTCTGTCTGTCCCTGTGTCTGCAGCTGGACCGGAAAGCACTGCACTGGGCAGCAGGAGCCGGACATGAACAAGCTCTTCGACTGCTTCTTGACCACGACACTGACGTGGATGAGAGGGACATGGTATGTACACACACACGTTTGTGTTTAGTCAAACCTTTTCTTTGAGTTGTGTTTCCAGTCGTCTCAGGACGTGTAAACGTAAAATGATGGATAGTCCCATTTCCTGCAGAAATATGCATTCTTTTTTAGAATCTCCACACAAATCTTGAAACTATTGAGGAATTTAAACTCTAAATAGACAAATACCACAGTTTTACATAAGGGACATTACTAAGGGACATTAAGGGACATTGACTGTGATCTGAGAGGGGTTGGATCTGAGAGGCTCCAGGCCTTGAAGCCAGATTCAGAAAGATGTGAGTTCAAAGTGGCTGAGAGCCTCTTGGAGCGTCATCACTGCTTCTCTGAGAGGGCACGAGCACAGATGATGGCGTGAATACTTCCTCCTGTCATCGTCCACGTTCTGTGTGACATTACAGTAGAAGTCCATGTAACGTGGAGGCCCTGAATGAAGCTTGTTGTGATGTCTGTTGACAGTTTGGCATGAACGCGCTGCTTCTGGCAGCCTGGTTTGGACACCTGAAAGTCCTCCAGCTGCTGGTGTCCTGCGGGGCAAAGCTCAGCTGCACAAACAAAGTAAGATTCAGACAATTTACCCAGAGCGTGAGGGTTCTGTTTGATTTCTCAGAGTGTGTGTGTGTGTGTCTGTGTGTGTGTGTGTGTTAGGACGGTCTAAGTATGCTGCACTGTGCTGCTCAAAGAGGACACATCAGAGTGCTGCAGTTTATCATGGAGGACCTGGAGGACGTCTGTCTGGACCGAGTGGACAAGGTTACTTTGATCTGTGCCTCTGTTCTGTCTCATTTCAGCTCGACTGGTCAGAGCAAACAACTCTGACGCAACATTTATATAAAAACACCTTAATTTAAATGAATGACAACAGTAACCTGTGTGTAACCTGAGTGTGTAACCTGTGTGTGTAACCTGTGTGTGTAACCTGTGTGTGTAACCTGTCTGTCACCTGTGTGTAACTTGTTGTGTGTAACCTGTGTGTAACCTGTGTGTGTAACCTGTCTGTCACCTGTGTGTGTAACCTGTCTGTCACCTGTGTGTAACTTGTTGTGTGTAACCTGAGTGTGTAACCTGTGTGTGTAACCTGTCTGTCACCTGTGTGTAACTTGTTGTGTGTAACCTGTGTGTGTAACCTGTCTGTCACCTGTATGTAACTTGTTGTGTGTAACCTGTCTGTCACCTGTATGTAACTTGTTGTGTGTAACCTGTGTGTAACCTGTGTGTAACCTGAGTGTGTAACCTGTGTGTGTAACTTGTGTGTGTAACCTGTGTGTGTAACCTGGGTGTAACTTGTTGTGTGTAACTTGTGTGTGTAACCTGTGTGTGTAACCTGGGTGTAACTTGTTGTGTGTAACTTGTGTGCGTAACCTGTGTGTGTAACCTGGGTGTAACTTGTTGTGTGTAACCTGTGTGTGTAACGTGTGTGTGTAACTTGTTGTGTGTAACATGTGTGTGTAAATTGTGTGTAACTTGTTGTGTGTAACCTGTGTGTGTGTCTCTGAGCAGTCAGGGAGGACAGCTCTTCACCTGGCTGCTGAGAACGCACAGCTTGAAGTTGTCGCCTATCTGATTGGAATGGGCTGCTCACATGGTTTGAAGGACAAGGTACACACACACACACACACACACACTCACACACTCTCTCTCTCTCTCTCTCTTGCCACTGTGATGGGCTGTTTCTGTTCTATACAACCTGACCTGTAGTCCAGGGTCTCACTCAGGTCGTCATACTATTACTACATGGTAATACAGTAAATACTTACTTAATGTTTTTAAGACATTCAAGTATTATTATGTATTTCTGCTTTATACAGCTTCGTACTTGCAGTGACATGGGATTATTATTGAATGTGCGTATGATCTCATTCGTTGGAGCGCATCATGAAACAAGAGAGTTCTGATGGCTCCTTGGAAAGTGAGAGTGGTTTGTGGCGGCTCAGCTGACACGGCTGGAAACTGCTCACTTCTCCAGGAAGGTGAAAACAGGCCTAACCCTAACCCTAGGCCTCTTTCACAGGCTGAGGTGAAGACAGGCAGAGGAAGTGTAGAATAGAATAGAATGGCTGCAACGAAATGTAAAAATTAAAAAGCTGTTTTTCTTCTTTCTGCTCTGCAGGAAGGGAACGCGGCCGTGCATCTCGCAGCGAAGCGTGGACACGCAGCCGTCCTGCACAGGATTGTGGGGACCGGAGTAGACGTGGACGAGAGGAATAACGTGAGCGTTACGCTGCTATATTCATGGGTTGACCTCCTGTGTGAGGCGGCCTGATACTTTAAAGCTCTTGCTTTGTGAAACGACAGAATTTAGTGCAAATAAGAATCAATTGATTTGAAGCCCAATGATATGCTTATAATTTATTTTTTTTTTTTTTTGAACACAGTGTTCGTGGGAACTGACGAGGGTCTTTTTAATGTCTCTAAAAAAGTCAAATATAATTTATCATAACTGGCAAACATTTGGAAAGAATGTAAATCAAAGGACCAACACCTGGAGAGTCAGGTGACCAAAGTGGTCGTGGCTTCAGGCCCCTCCTCCTCCCAAAGGTCACGTTGAATCCCTCACGGGCCTACGTGTGCCTGGGGCAGCTTCTCGTTGGCGCCGGCCTCACGATGCCTCTGGCGGCTGGTTCCTGTGGCTCTGATGTGGCCGGAGTCACTTCTGTTTTCTGCTGAGCTGCAGCTTCTTCTTTTCAATCGCTCTTTACAGAACTTGGCTGACACGCCTCTCAGAACGAGCTCAGGATGTTCCTGGTCCTGATGCTTTAGTTCTTGAGATTCAGGTACCAATCATTTTAGATGACACATCTGTATCTTCGTTCCACATCTGTGATCCTGATCAAACTATTTCGCTGTCCCAACCATACCAATACTGAACGCATTGATCTGTGGCTCAGGGCTCAGGCTGCAGTAGAGTGACTCATCAACCTCGCTGCTCTGTTTCAGGACGGGCTGACAGCCCTCCACCTCGCCGCTGATGGAGGCCACGGCCGATGTGTCAGCCTGCTGCTGGAGTTCAGCTGCCACGTCAACGCACTGACCAACGTAAGGGTTGCTCCTCTGTCCTCATACTCTATAGTCACGGATAACAAACTCCAGAAAGTATGAACCATGAGTTCCTGTTTATCTGCAGGGGAACATGAACGCTCTCCATTACGCGGCCCAGCGTGGCTTTGAAACAGAGGCCCGGTTACTTCTGGAGGCCGGAATCCATGTGAACGCCACGGACAGCGTAAGTGATGTCACTTTAAGTCAAGAAGCATTTGTTCTCAAGTGTTTGTTTGTAACGCAGGCTTTACTGGGGTTAGGGTTCACAGTTGACTATTGTCTACTCACACCTTGAGCCATGGGACCTCAGTGACCTGGTGACTGGGTGGGGGGGAGCCTTTACTGGGTGTTCACACAGTGATGCTCAAGCTGCATATTTGTCATAGACCATGTTAGACATGAGACAGCACATGCCTTGAACCTGTTGGTGAAGTTGTTTATAACTGAAATGGTTAAAGTGGAGATTAGTTAGTTAGTTAGTGGTAACATCTGGTAACATCTGGTGGGTGTGTACAGGAACCTTCCATTCAGACCTCATCAGTCACATATAATAATAATAATTCCCCCTGTCGCTGCCTCTTGTCTTGTCCTGGCCCGTCACTGCGTGGGACACAGCAGCAGAACACGCCGCTCCACGTGGCCGTGTCCAATAATCACACCCGAGTTGTGCGGCTGCTGCTCGACGCTGACTGCGACCTGGACCTGACTGACAGAGTGAGTACCAGCACGGCGAATAAACAGCTGAGGGGCCAGCAAGTAAGATCTGGGGGGCTGAACCTCTTGCATCCCACTTAGAAATCCAAGAATAAAATAAGAAATAAAAGTACTGATGATACGGATAATTGGATGAGCAAGGATGCAGTAGAGTTTAGGAAGTCTAGTAGTCACAATCAGTTCCAGCTAATGAGGCCGTCGTGTCTGAGAGGAATATGCCAACCCAACATTATAAGAGCCGTGCAGACCAGGGATGGTTCAGTCCGAGGAGGACAGCGCTGCTCTGTGATCGCTCTCTCTCTCTCTCTCTCTCGTGGTTTCAGAGGCAGCAGACCGCCCTGCACGTAGCGGCAGAACATGGCTGGCAGGACCTGGCTGAGATGATGTTGGTGTCAGGGGCGGACCTTAGTGTGACGGACAAGGTACGGGGAACCAAGTGAGGACAGAGCTTCTAATAACTATTAGTGATGCTGCCACAGGCTCAGACTGCTGGGGGAACTGGGACTGAGCGCTTCCTCTTCCTCCGTCTCTCCACCATCTCACGCACTAACCCTGTGTCCTCCTCTCTGTCACACTCAGCTGCACTAATCCCACTGACACACATCCACCCCATTGCCTTTCCTGAAGGAGAACGTTCCTACACGACGAGTCCATTCATCCTTTTCTTAGTCTTCCTGCAGATTATCCATGCGTCTGTCCACGGGGTTTTGCTGACTCTGATGTGTGCAGCAGGGGAAAACATGTCTGGAGGTGGCAGCCCGAGGAAACCATGTGAACCTGGTGGACATGATCATCAAAGCGGACCGATTCTATGGACACGAAAGAGTGAGTTCATCCTCGCTGAAATAGAAGTGGTCGTCAAGTACGTCATGATGTCATAAGGACGCTGTTTGTGTAGCACATGGACACATCCTGCGTTGCTTATCTATCTTGTCTTATCTTCTAACATAAAATGTTAGGACCACGTGCACAGTGACCTGGATTCCTGGGCAGGGAGGCCCCTGAGCTTCAAGCAGGACCACCAGCCAGAGACCCAGCACCTCCGCTCTGTCCTGTGGTGTCTGGCCACCAAGCACCTGTGCCGCGGGGAGTGGAAGATTCTGGCTCAGCACTGGGGCTTCAGCGATGCGCACGTACGAGCGTTAGAGCATCAGTGGACAGGTGAGCTGTGCTCACGCCTTGATACATATTTAAAGTATCCACATCTGAACGTTCATAGGGTCACATGTCATAACTTGGACCTCCTGTAAAAAACACCAACACCAGCGCACAGAAGCAGGAAGTGACGTCACGCACAGACACAGGCCAACAGGCCGAGGTCCTCTGATCGGCTCACATGCTGCTTGGCGTTTCATTCTTACCTGAACCTGCAGGTATGAAAAGCTTCAAAGAGCACGGCCACCGCATGCTGCTCATCTGGCTTCATGGCGTCACGCTGGCCGGGGAAAACCCCATCAAAGGCCTCTACGAGGGGCTGGTGGAGATCTCTCGCACCGACCTGGCAGGTGAGGCCAATCAGGATTCATTATTGATTCAAACCGACCCCACGTACAAACCACGTTTCCTGTGCTGTGACCCTTCAGAGTGCATCAGGCAGAAGGCGAACGCAGAGAGCAGCTCTCCCAAAATGTGCTCGGCGATGTAATCGGCCCTGAAGGCGACACACCAGCAGATCGTTCCCTTTGTATCATCTGTGTTTATGCTGCACTTTTCTAGTCTTGATAACCAGCACTCTGCAATAAACCTTTTTCCACTGACCCGTCCGCATCACAGAGTCACAGCCATCACTTTTATTGAAATATTCAAACAAAAACAAAGGATATTAAAGGTCTTTATGTCTGACTAAGTCAGGACGTTTTTGTCTGAATGGATTTCCAGATGTGGGCCAAGTAAGAACTCAGTACATTTTGCATGTGTGCATGTGTGCAGTTGTGTTTCTGGGGACTCTGTGGATTGTGTTTGTGTGCGTGTCTTATTAATCGCTTCATTCTCAAATGAAGTAGAGTGAAACAGGTTCCTTATCAAATTATTGGTTCGATAAAGATGATTTGGTTTTTTTAAATTCAAGTAGATTTTTATTTATAAAACAAAATGTGAACATTTGTGTGTCGTGTCATTGTGCAACTGTCTACATGGCATGAGATCAATAAAACCTTTGTAAGTCCTGACCATCAAGAGCGTGGGCACGTTTGTGAGCTTCTGCTAACAAAACGTTTTGGTCGAAAAAGTGGAAGTTACTGGGCCTGATGGGAAATAATAAGGGAAGTAGAGACTGGGCTGATGACGACAAATGAATAAGACATGGGAATGGATCTGGACATACATCATGAAACGTTTTAAATATAGAATTCTGCTGACAATATACTAATGAGAAATGTGGTCTAAGCTCAGCCTAATGTGGGACAGGTCAACTAGACTGGAAATACATTTCATATATATTGCACAGGAACATTTATTTTATCTCATGTTTGTATTTATCCCTCTTTGCATATATATACATATAATAAATAAAAGCATAAATACGTATATAAGTATATATGTACTTTGTTTATTGTGAGAAATATGTGAGGGAACAGTACACTACACTCTGTTGGACACTAGGGGGCGGTAACTTCCATTTGTTTGCGAAGATTTGCAAGAAGAAGAAGTAGAATAAGAACAGGAAGCAGCAGCAGCAGGAGGAGCAGGAGGAGGAATGTGTGTGTGCTGGACGGTGCTGCGGTGATTTCCTGACCTTTCCTGACCTTTCCTGACCTCCTCCGCAGTGATGTCTTCCGTCAGCGCAGTGGCGCAGGCAGCGGCAAATGAAAGCGCAGGTTTGAAGTGATTCACGCTTCGTGCTAACATGTCTAACAACAACAACAGAGGACACGTGACCCAGCCCGCTGTTCCCTGCAGGGCACCAGAGGACGCCGTGTCCGTACCCCGGCTGCAGGAGGGTGTACACGGACGCTGGGACCCTGCAGAGCCACCTGCAGGACCACGGCATCCCCGCGGAGTCGCTCCCAGGTGAGGAGCCGTGTCGTGACGTCATCAGAGGGTCCGTCCAGGTCAGGAGCTTCCGGTCTCACCCGTGTCCTCTGTGCAGGTAAGACTCTGCTGTGCTCCTCTGTCGGCTGCACCGGCTCCTTCCCCAACATGCAGAAGCTGATGGAGCACATGAGGCAGCACCACAAGCCCAACATCTTCTTCCTGTGAGTCGCCTTTGTTCTGCTTGGGATAAAAGCATCGGCTACGTGACGTCACGTGACCCCTCTCCCCCCCATGCAGGTGCGAGAGCTGTCGCACGAAGCTGCGCTCGTACCGCGGCCTCCTGACCCACCTGCACACCTGCTCCAAAGTACCACGCGGGAAAACGAAGCCCGCAGACCCGACGGAGCCGCAGGGGCCGGATCCAGCGTCCGCTGCCCTGCAGCCGCCCTCTGACGGCTCACACCCAGAGGGTTCCTTCCCAAACGCTGCTCCTCAGCCGGACCCTGCAGCTCCGCCTCTCCTCGCCATCCCATACGCGTCTCACCCAGAAGCCCCGCCTCCCCATCTGCTCGCAGAGGCGGTTCCCCAGCCTCTGCTCCAAGATGGAGCCTGTCCTGCGCCTCCGTCTCTAAACGTGGACGGCCCATCGGCAGCCCCGGCCCTGTCCGACGACCAGCGTCAGAACGAGACCCAGAGCAGGTCTCCTGAGCCCGCATCAGCCCCACACTCCCCTCCTGGCTCCTCGGCAATCTGGAGGAAGAATCAAGGTGAGCTTCCTCCTCAGGGTATCTTTATTTTCTCTGGGGGGCATCGTTATTACTCTACAGTCTCTAGCAGGGGAAGCGCCACGTGAAGCTGTTGTGATGTTTCTGTTCCAGGCATGGTGTGCAACAGACGAGTGCTTTGGGAGCACACAAAGGGATGCTACACGTGTGTGCAGTGTGGTCACGTAGCCTCCAACCGCAAGGAAATGACTCAACACATCAACGACCAACACAGCGGACACAGGCCTGCGGAGGAGGGCGGAGGCTCGGCCTACAACACGTAGAGTAGGAACACGATGACGATGAGTCCAACACTGAAGCTTTATGTAGACGCTCCATTCTGAGGAGTCACTGTTTGTCGTTTCATTAGTTTGGTAGTTGCTTCTTTTACAGTCAAGGCGTCATGTAATGAATGTGAACCATGTTTGGATAAATTCAATTAAAATGTGCTTCTTAAATGTACACAGCCAGTTCTCCAGACAACAACAATATAAAGACATAAGGATGAGGCCATTTCTAAATTTCAGAACATCTAATGAAATCATCAAGTGTGATGAGCGAATGAAAGTGGCCGTCGACATGGATAGAGATGGTCCCCAGGTCTGTACCCTGCAGCTCTCCACATCGTCCCCTGGTTTTTTTTTTTTTAATAGTCCTCCAAAATCGACATGAATCACCTTTACAAGAGGAGCAAGGTCAAAAAAGCTGTTTTTATTAGGGTCGGTCAGGATCAGTTCAAAGTACTTTAGTGTCAGTGTTTGGTCAGTATAGGCTCTTCTCCATGCCTCTGTACAAGAACACATGCTCCTGGAAAACCTCCGGTTTTTTTCACCTCCTTTTCATAAGCGTAAGAAGCCCATCGAGCAACGGGCTTTACAGTAACTAACACAAGACAACATCACATGACAAGAGGTCCCACTCGATCGTTGGTGTGAATGTTTAGACAGTACCACATGCAGACTGAAGTGCCTTATTCAGCAGACCCCATCACGGGGGGAAGGGGGAGTCCGTGCTGACAGATCATAGCAGATTAAAAACATGGGGGTTCGCCACCACGCGGTGCATGATTCAAAACAGACCCCGCCCACGTCGCTTGAGGATGAGCCTGCGCTTTTAATCGGTTAATACGCGTCTATTAATAAAACAACCTGCTGCAGTTCAACTGGAAACTAATCGATTCTTATGTTTTATCGCGTGGCGCCAAGTTTTAGGAAAAAAACCTCAGAGTAAACAAGTGCATACAAAAAATGACGTGCCGACTGTCCCACCCGAGTTCAGGCATTGTTGATTTTTTTTTTTTCTGTTTCATTATCACAGCTATGATCACCTTCATTCTCTTGAAGCTTCAAAAAAATCTCTTCTGATCAATCGCATACATTTTTCCTGCCGGAAGTTTCCGGAAAAATAAACTGTTGCCTCTGCTCATGTTGCCCTGGAATGGAGAGAGGAGACAGTATTACAGTAGTACTACTACATCACTTGGTCAAAGTGAGGATGTTATAACCACTAAGTGGAACAAATGAACAACCAGTGGATTGAATATGTTCACACACACAGTGTTTACAGCTACATCTGCCCAGCTGTGTGTGTGTGTGTGTGTGTGAGACGCACGTACCTCTCTGCTTAGATGTCTCCAGCAGTCCACCCAGGTGGGATATATTGATGCATAGGGAGGCAGGCCTCCAGCGAGCCTGTGGAGCAGAGGAACAATAAGGCGCCGTCCCTCCGTTCTGGGGGTTCACACTCAGGTGAAGTGTTGTGGGGACGGAGGGGGAGGACGGCTCCTCTAACAATAAAGCACTGCCTGTGTGAACACATGTCACCTGGACATTCTATTCCATTTTAACCTCTACTCCTGATGAGAGAACAGAGGGGCCTTTGTCTGATCTGACAATTGAGGATTTACACAAAAAAAAAACAAACAAACCATTAACTCACCCGCAGTTATTGACAGCCATGAGGTTTGACACCAGGACAAAGGGGTACGTGAGCATGCTGGCAAAGAACTAGAAGAATGAGCAGAAGAGGAACGTGACCAAAACGGCCCGATGACACACTGATGACATCACCCCTGTGTGTCACACTCACCCCAGTCACAGCCTGGGAGCAGTTCTTGATTTCGCCCGTGTGGCTCATCTGAGCAGAGGGACAGAGTCAGTGTTAATGCCACGTTCAGATAATCAGACCACTTCTCAGTTACAGAACTTCCAGACAGCCCTGTCGCTACAGTTCAACGTACCGAGTCGTCAATGGCGTACGTGTTGATGAGGTGAGCCAGGAGGTTGCAGATCCACAGGGACAGCACATCGCCGAGCAGGCGAGGAATCAAACCACTGAGGCAAAAAGAGAGCAACTTATTATCTGATCAACGAACCTGACAGAGTTTATATTCACCACTATCTATGGTGTGTGTTCACAGTGTATCACAATGTGTGTGTGTGTGTGTGTGTGTGTGTGTGTGTCCAGGAGGAAACAATGATGATGCATCAGTCCCTGCTGCTCTTAGGATGGTCCATGACTGATGGGATCACTGGGTGGGGCGGGGCCAATGGGAAACTCCCACAACAGACGACTCACTCAGCAGCTGTTTTCAACCACGATAACCCCGCCCCCCTGGTTCACCATCAAGGAGGAGAAAGTCAAACTCACGCGAAGAAGCCCAGCACGCCTTCTTCTCTGTAGACTGTGATGATGGAGTCAAACACGCCGCTGTATTTTGTTTCTCTCCCGATAAACTGGACCATACACCGCAAGGTGATCACTGCAACACAAGGACGCAGACATGCTCACACAGGGAAAGAGAACACGTCAACCCCAGACTAAAAGGACAGGGCTGGGGGCGGAGTCAGGTAAAAGCATCTGTTCAGAACATACCATGAAAGGGATGCGTGACGATGGTGGCACAGGAACGAGCAATCATTTCTTTTGTCGTCTGTGGAGACAAGAGGCATTTGTCATTAAGTAAAATAAATAGGGGAATAACTAGAAGAAGGCCCACAGTTTAATAAGAATAAGATGACAATTAAGTTCTGTTCACACTGTAACGACTCGGAGCACGGATGAAAGGCAAATGAAACAGTTCTGTTGCTATCGCCATGACGATACATTTAAAATAAACTGCACGACACGTGACTCCTCGCGTTGTTATCGACTCAAAAGGTGACACCCAGGCAAAAATGCTAATTTGGAAGCTACTTTGAAGTCAAATGACATTTTATGGTTATTAAAAAAGATCTGAGTGTACTGGTATTGGTTGTGAGAAGGATCTCACCTCATTGACAACGTGCTGAAGGGAGCCCTCCACCGCCTTCTGCTGGCCGCCCAGGACCTGGGGAGGAACAGGAGCCGTCATCATCTATCATGTTTGCTCATTTGGACCCAGATGAAATGTGGGTAGAAAGTGGCTTCATGAACATGAAAGACTCAGACAATAAAGGTTGTTTCAGATGATGAGTAAGAAGAAGAAAGCCCTCTGACCTGAAGCGTGCCTTGTTCCTGACATCTCTGTAAGACACGAGCACATTTCACCAATGTGGTAAAGAAGCACTGGATGAACGACTAAACATGTTCTCAGGACAACAGCAGCTGCACTGAGCATCAGCAGAGAGCTGGGGGGGTAATAACGTGTGTGTAGTCTCACCTACCTGCACAACTTTGCTGTGCACAACAGTGCCGATGGTGCCTGCACAGAGCCTGGGACCAAGTCCTTTGAAGAGCCCCGCCTTCCCGTCGATTTTGATGATGTGTTTTGCTAAAAGATTGAGGAAGTAAGATTGAAAAGATGGAAGAAAGGGTAGTTTGAGAGCTATGTGATGACAACTGGGGGCCATGATCTGCATCGTCAGGGGACGCTGTGCTTAGCTTGAGCATTCATTCATTCATTCATTCTACAGACAGTGTCTGTAAAATCAAAGACTTGGCTCTTTCAGACATCAGCGTAATAACAACAGGCCGCAGCTACAGAGCAGCAGCACGCGGAAAATCATGCGCACACCCCTGCACCGTTCAGGCTGTTGCACGGAACGTGCACGCAACGATGTTTGAGAGAAGACTCAACGTGACCATCAGCAGTCAAAAGACTCTCCTTACTGTTCAAATATTTACTTATAGGAGCTTCATATTCCTGCTCAAAATTCCAACAAAACAAAAACACGCTGACACATCTCAGAAACATGACAGGGATTTTTCCAAAGAAGGGTATTAAACACATCTACTCCTGCGGTCAATACATGTACATGTACTTTCCATTGCAGTAAAGGACTCACCATAAGCAAAGAGTCCAGGCAGCTGGTAGACCTGTCTGCCGAACAGGTTCCGGCCCATGGTGGGGGCGAGCGGCTCATGTCCCACCTGCAGACACAGACCACAGTAACAGTCAGGTGCAGGGACCAGGGCAACTGTGACGCCACTTCCTGGCCAATCCACTTTGTTCAGTGACCCAAAGGAGGAGGAGGGGGGGGGGGTCACAGGTCCCAAAACACTGCGGCCGTTGAGTTATCGAAGAGGCGCAGAGACACACGCACGCTGATAAGACCTCCGCTGCGAGGGGACAGATGACATCACGGCTCCGCGTCATCAGCAGCAGCTCAACGGTCAGCTGACCAGCGCTCACCTGCTCGTGTGTGTGTGTGTGTGTGTGTGTGTGTGTGTCCGTGCACGCACACACAGACACTAAAGCGGGACCGTGTGTCGGTGTGCACGTCAGTAATGGGTCCACGCGCGTCGCTTCCGCCTTCCACACAGTGTTTTGGGAACAGAAGGTCATTAGGACAAGAGCCGCCGCGGCGGGTCGCATCCGGAGCCGGCGCCGAATGTACCAGCGCGTGACGCTCGTTCGTTCGGCCACGCTCCACATCTGCACGCGCTTCTACTGACACGCGAGCGAACCTTAAACGCCGCCGATGGACTTTGACACTCTCCTCCGAAGCCTGCTGGCGAGCCGCGGTGCGAAGGGCAGCGAACACACGCGACAGTGGCTCCTGCAGCGCTCGCATATTAGCGGGAAGCTCCCCCCGTACCTGGATCAGGACTTTGATGTACATCAGAGGCTGGGAGAGGACGGTGAGCCCTGATCCCAGCAGTATCTGACCACACGTGTCCGCCATCTTTGCAGAGACAGGGGAGACAGGAAGCTCTTCTCGTTCCTTCTTCTTGCGGCCGAGCAGCCGCAGCGCCTGTCTTCCGCCTGAGATCAGCGGTGCTGCCATCTAGCGTTCACAGGCAGAACTCGCTCACTGTCTGCTCTGGGACCCCTCCACCTGAGGGAGGTTCTATTTCTCTGCCATCACAGATCACAGCCTGTCTGTGATGGCAGACTTTTATCCGACAGTTTTTGATTTGATCTATGGTTTAGTGGGATGCCAGCGGGGATACAGATGTCTGCGTCTCTCTCTGCGAACAGCAACACAGCGACTTCTTAATCAACATGTAACAAAGTGAGCAGAACAGGTTAATAAACATTTAACGCTCACTTGACCGTCACACATTTTCTCGTTTTGTTCTTCTTTTGATATTGATTTTCACACCTACTTCCTTTATGACTTTAATCTCGTAAATTTACGACTTAAGTCTGTGGCCCTCATACGCCGTCATACCTTTCATTGCTTTCACTTACAAGCCTTTTACGTGCAAGTTTTCTAGTTTGAATATGTTGTCTTTATTATTTGGAATACTTTCAGTCGAGCAGTGCATGTGATTTGGGCCTGAAAGAGCAGAGGCAGAGTGGGTGGCTACGATATACGTACACCAGTTATACATACACCTCAGTGTTTGTCAGGGTAAACATTCAATCTGTCAGCTGCAGACGGAGTCAACCTTTCATGTGACACGATGCTGGATGGGCTCTGAATGAATGGATGAGTGAATGAATGGTGCCTCGTTCACTCAAAGTGAACAAAAAGGATGCAACGAAAGAATTGAAGGAGCTGTCATCCCGTCACAGTACGTTTATTGGATGGGGACTGAACGTGGTGCTGGAGTGTGCACGTCCACGTCTGGGCCGTCCTCCTGTGGAGCAAACAGCAGAGGCAAGAAGTGGCGTTATACTTCTGCACCCTCCTCACCCACCACATGCCCCATGACGTGTGCATATTCTCTCAATCAAAAGTGTGGTTATTGAAGTTGAAGTGGTCGTCCCGTCATCTGCAGAACATGTCTGGTAATCTGGTAATCTGCAGGCTTTCACCGGTTAGTCTACGTGTAACCTCTGGGAAAGGTTCCACAGTGATCCAGCCCTTGCAGAGTATTCACTCACAGCACTTGTACAACGTGTTGAGCCTGGCGATGTCAGTGCGGCTCATCTCCTTGGCGTTTCCAAAGGACACGTTGGAGTTAGGGATGGGGACCATGGTGGGCTGGTTGTTCTTAGAGAAGGCATATCTGCAACCAGACGGCAGCAGTTAGTCACACACACACTCCTCTTACCTGTGGTACTGCATGACTGAGTTGTAATCGTAGGCAGTGCCCTGGTTCAGGGTGGCTATCTTCCTGAAGTTGTGCTCCATTCCTAAAGGTGAAAAGGTCAGAGGGAGTCGTGGTAGAAGCCTGGAGTCAAACAACGGGCCTCAGTGTGTGACTGTGTTGTAGACGACTGGGTCGTTCGCAGCTCTGCCTGTCATCAGTGTTGCTGACTCGTTTCATAGAAATATATGATTATTACATCTCAGTTTGATGTGAACCTGGAGTCCATTACCAGACTGGACGTTCTGCAGCAGCACTCTGATGTGGTTGTCTCTGTCGGAGCGGGTCTGCTCGTGGTTGAATCCCAGAGCGTGGAGCAGCTCGTGCTGGACCGTCCCATGGTAGAGACACCCCCTGCTTTCCACCACGACGTCCAAGGAAGGAGTAGCAGCTGGACAGGAGAGAAATGACATGAAGATCAGGTGGTTTTTGAATATAACTATAAACGTCCTTACCCGTTCTGAGACTCGATGCTAAGCCAGTCACGGTCGCTGCTCCTGCTGGGCCTGAAGCGGATGCAGGAGAAGGAGGAGAAGGACTCGGGTCCACGGGTGATGATGGCCTTCTCTCGGGAAGCTGGCGGTGTGGCACAGAGGCAGCTACATTATGAAGCAGATGTGTGTTGATGCTGCCTTTAAATAGGGAAACTTCCTCACTATATACGTAGCTCATTGAAAAGTGCAGCATCATTTGGTCCAAGACCTGTAGGACGTTTGGTCCTCCTTGGGATTGCTGATCACTTGTCATTAACGACGGTTGATTGGAACTGAGCTCAGTTTTTATAACAGAGGACGAGAGTGAAGCTGACCAGGGTTAACGGTGGATAACTGGCTCAAACCTTCCACAGTTTGGTTTTGGTCTCTTACTCACAGAAGTGATTGGTGATGTAATAAGGGACGTAGACCTTCCCGTCCGTCCACTTGCCCCACGTGCAGCCGCGGCTGGTGCAGGGGTCAGCGTTCTTCTCTGCCTCGCTGCCAAGGGCAATGTCTCCTCCCATCAGGATGGGCTCGTCGCTGGAGCGGACTGAAACGCATCACATGACATGTCACACCTGAAGCGACCTGAAATCCATGCAGACATGAAAGTCTCCGCCCACACTCACTCACTCAGGTTGTTGTTGGCTCTCTCCAGGAGTTCAGAGACGGAAAGATCCCCTGAGTCGGCCTCTGTAATCTCCTCTGCTCAGTGACATCATCCACAGCAACACAAAAGAATGAAGCAGCCCTCATCTAGCGCAAATAATCCCAACGACTGACTGCACATCCCTGCCTGCAAGGAGGAGAGGAGAAGCACAAAAACAACATGTTAGAGTTAGAGTCAGAAAGGCCACGTGTGTCTCAGTCAGCATAACAGAACCTGAGAAAGTGTCAAACTAAATAAAGTCCTCAGCTGCCCTCACCTCATCGCTGGCCCAGCAGCAGGCCGACAGGAGAAGGAGCGTCAGCGCTGACGCCGTGAAGCCCGACATGTTGGACGTCCCAGCAGACCTGCGGGGACACGGCAGCATCGTCTCACCTTTGATCCTCTGCGTGGACGCGTGTCTCTGTCCTCTGGCCCCAGGCTTTTATACGTGTCCAGGCTTGTTGGCTGGGCCAAATATGGATGATCTGAGTACAGTAAAACATGTCGTGTTGGGAATAAGGACACGTGTTGTGTTTGCTTCAGGACAGATATGATGGGGGCTCAGTTCTCAGTGAAGCCATTTCCCTGATGTGAGCCGCGTGATCGAATCCATCTTATTTCCACTTTTCCACCTCGTGTTAAAGAAGGAAACACGCAGCAGTGGAGCAAGCTCAGCCGTTCTTACATCAACGCACGTGTCCCAACACACAACCACAGCGTCTCCATTTGCTAATGACTCTTCCTGAAATGAGACGAACGTGTGTTGCAGCAAGCTCACATGAGGCCAGGTTTATAACAAAGGACAGGTGTACACAGCTTTGATCGTCAGGTCTGAGTAGTCAGTGATGTGCTGTTAGCATGGGTGGATGAACATATGTGGGGACACTGCGGGTTGGGATTTCACTGAGGCAGCTTCAAACATAACACCTACCATGTTTCCTCAAAACCATTTGTTCCGGTTTTTGTTTGTTTTTTTTTGGCAAGACTTTGCAAGACTGTGTGTATACGAAACACTTGATGCAACAACACACAGAATACGCTTTAGCAACTCTTCACCTCTGCTGTTGTGGCCCAGAGTGATTCACAGATCAGGGCCCATGGTAGCGCCACATTGATTTCCACATAACTCTTGCCTTCATAGAGACATCAGTCCAACCTTGAAGCCTCAGTTCTGCTGTGTGATCAACCAGATTCACCAGCTGTTAACCCTCTGCCTCAGATCCCGATCCACGAGGTAGAGCTGCTCGTTCAGAGTGAACAGGGATGGCTCTCTACGTTGATGTGTGATTCGGCTCGACGCAAATAAAACTGATCTGCTCTCGTGGAGAAACGTAACGTCTCTGTCTTACACAAGCCAAACTCTCATTGGAGCAATAACTGCCACTTCCTCTTGAGCCACGTTTGTCAACATGCGTTGAGCAGTTTGCCATTTGGGGGTGAACGGTGGCCGGTCCTCCCAGCATATAAACGTGTGGACGCTGTCCCGGTCTGCAGCCGCTGTCTCCACCCAGCCATGATGCTCCAGACCGCTGTCCTCAACTTGCTGCTCTGCTCCGTCTGCAGCTTCACCATCCAGGTAAGCGTCACGTCTTCCGTCCCATCCCATGATGTGCTCAGCGTCTCACCATCCCGGGAGCTTGTGGCACATTCTGAAACTTTCAAGTTAGTTAATGAATTGTCTCCTATGTCTAATCATATCTCATGAACTGATGCTAGGTTTCACCTGAAAAGACAGAGGAACACTCTGGTGAGACCTGGCTCGTTTCTATTAGCAGTAGCATCCATTCATGCAGCTGGTGCTCCAACAGTCTGTTCCTCGTCCACAGGCAACGCCATCGCAGATGATGACCTCAGCATCTCCACGCTGCTGGAGAAGGCCAACGCTAATGTCGGTATGTCTGGAACCAGCCGAGGAAAAAAATCAACCATCCACATTTTTAGCACAGTAGCGAAGGCTTCAAACAGAGCCCTTGCTATCCAGACAATGACACCAACCCTCCGTGGTTCTGCAGGAAGGAAACCAGATGAGCCCCTGGTGCTGTTTGGGGACATCGCCGTGCCGACAGGTCTACAGAACGCTGATCCCTGCACAGCCCGCGGCTGCCTGTGGCCCAAGTCCTCTGATGGCAACGTGTATGTGCCGTACCGCCTGTCCGGCGCATACTGTAAGTGTCAGCCAGGAGGCTGGTGGACTGATGCTAGTACTATTATTATTCTATACTATATATTCCAGCTCCACGAAGTCGAGAGAGGATGAACGCAGGTCACTGAACTGACAGTCTTGTCCCCTCTTAAGCCTCGAGAGAGAGAGCGGTCATCTTCGCCGGCCTGCGCTCATTCGCTGAGTCCACCTGCATCCGCTTCACTCCCCTGAACAGGCAGAGGGACTTTGTGGACATCCAGTCTCGATCAGGGTGAGAAGAAACCCCATTAACACGCAGAGCTGACAGGTCAAAGGTCAGAGGTCACCGTGTGGCCTATTCTCACGTACCCTCTCAGGTGCTACTCGTTCGTCGGGCGTCGGGGTAACGGCCAGACGGTGTCTCTGAGTCGCAGCGGCTGTGTCTTCAACTCCATCGTCCAACATGAGCTGCTCCACGCGCTGGGCTTCAACCACGAGCAGACGCGCTCCGACAGGGATGAGCACGTTCGCATCTTACTGCAGAACGTCATCCAAGGTGGGCTGCAGGTCACATGACTCCTCTGAGGGGGCGGGCTTTACAAACGGCTCTGTGTCATCCTGCAGGGATGGAGTTTAACTTCAGGAGGATTAATACGAGGAACCTGGGCACTCCCTATGACTACAACTCTGTCATGCACTATGGAAGGTAACGCCTGACTGCTCTCTGAACCTGCTGTTATAAAATCATGTGCTATATATGGTATATAGCCTTCAAGACTTCAACTCCCTTGAGTCTGATGCAGTGGATATATCTCCAAAGACATCTTATCTAAAATGACCTGAACACACCTGAGGAGAGCGACGGCTGATATTCTAATGACCAATCGGACCAATCAGCATTGAGGATCCTTGATGATAACTGCTTTGCTCCCCAGGTTTGCCTTCTCCAGTAACAGGCAGCCAACCATCCTCCCCATCCCTGACAATAACGTGGCCATCGGCAGGGCCCAGCAGATGAGTCCCATCGACATCCTGCGCCTGAACCGCCTGTACCAGTGCAGTACGTGAACTGACACTCTCTCACACTCTCTCCAGCTCAGCTCTGACAGATGTTGCTTCCTTCTGGATTTCACTGCAGATTCGACTGCGACCGGACGTCCTCTGCCCCACGTGCACCAGAAATTAAAGTAAGTGGGTTCTGATGCGCTGTTGACCAGCCATCGTCTGACCACATTCATTCCTTCACGTTCACAGTGAAGTGTCATGAGTCCATAGTAACGCTTCTCAACCAGGGCTGTTTTGGTTGTGTGGTACTTTTCACACTCTCAGGATAAAACTGCAGTATTTTTCTGACCAAAAGACTTATAAGCAGTGAGTGTACTACATTCATAAATATCTCCTTTTCCACATAGGAAATCCAGAGGAAAGGCAGACTGAGTCAGACTGTGGTGGAATCGGAGCTTCTGTGCTGCCTCAATAAATCTACTGCTACTGATAAAGTTGCGCTTGCATGGAGAACTCCTGGCCAGATTTACTGAATGCTAAAAATGATTAAAGGAGCATGTTCACATATCTGCCCTGGGCCTGTTTCTGTGCCGGCACGTGTCCCCCTGCAAACACTGCAGACACGTGCTGCTGTTCAACGGAGCAGACAAAAAGATAAACACTCATCTCCAAGTGGAACTTCAGAGAGTAAACGATGGCAGATCAGCTGTATTTACATTTTCTGTTATTCTCACATTTTGCCTCAGGGCCCAGTGGCGCAGGCGATGTCACTGATAAGCCTCTTCCTGGCCTTGCTGGACGCCAGATGCAGCAAACACTGTCCACATAGACAAACACACCTGCTTTGACACACACTTCACCTCTAACAACAACACAACAACGTGTCACGTGCGCTGGAGGCCGTGATGCTTTACAACGTAGAGCGTGGGACACTAAAGGAAAGAAGTTTGTCACTTGGCAATAACAAGGAAGTTTTTCTGGGGGGGGGCATTGAGGTATTTTAAAGGCAAACTGTGTCCTTATGTCTTATCAGAACTCATTCGAGGAACCGGTGGATCCATTTAACCCGTCTTTATGATCTTTACCTTACTGAGAACTTTCAGAATTCACATGAGCCAACATGAAAATACAACATACAGTCACCAGATTTAACATAGAATAAATAAACATACATAACTCAGCTAAAGAGAAACCTGGAAAAGCTAATGAGAGCGATTCATTTATTACCTCTGCCAGATTTCTACAGAGCCTTGGACCCTGACTAAAATGTCGATCTGATAATATCTTACAAATCTAAAACAGCAGGTTGCTGATGACATGTACAGCCACAGAACAGCAGGATGCATAGCTCAAGCCCTTCAAGTCAAACGCACCAAATCTTCTGTCACACGTTCACAAGCCCGATGAGACTCGTTCCTGTTAATGAACCGTGGGTCCAAAAAATCCTCTGAGGCTCTGAAGCGTGAGCCGAGCGTGGAAACACTTCTCTGATTAAGGGTACGAGTGCACACTGAGAGAGACCCACAACAGTCAAACAAGGATCCACGCATGTTTTCTGAAACATGTCTCACAGATTGAAGCCTCATTCTCTGATCACGTGCAGCCTGTTGATTCGCTTTCCCTGGTGTGAGAGCAGAGGAGGCTCAGGAGAGGCAACAGCACCACTCAGAGCATTTCCTGAGCCACCGCCACGCTTTTTAATGCCATTGTTTAAAGATGTATTCATTCAAGACAAAAACTGAATTGCCTTGTTTTTAAATGACTGGATTTATTGTCTCAGCAATCTGAGAAAAGTGATCATTGAAAAATGAGTGCAGCAGTGGTCAGAGGTCAGAGGCCTTCTGACACACGTGGGAGAAAATGGAACGGAATTTAAAAAAGAAAAAATTAATTAAGAAAAAGTCCTTTCACTTTATTTCTGACATGATTTGAGGAACACGACCATATAGCCAGCTGAACAGACCTCAACTCTCTGAGGGGACTGAAAATAATAATAATAATAATAATAAATTGTGTTTGACAGATTTGGGACTGAGTGCTGAGGCCGTGCTGTGTTCACAGATGCTGCGTTTCACACAGGCTACAAGGACACACGCGTCTCCATTCTCAGCCATGAAGGGATTCTGCCATGTTTGCACATTTGTTCGACCTGAACGGCATAAAACCCGCCACCATGTGACGGCAGGACATTGACAGTCTGCACAGGTTCTCAGGTAGGACGCACACACTTCACGTTTCACTACAGTCAGAGAGTAGAACCCTGATCAATAGATTCATTGTTTGTTTTACATCTTTGTTGCAGATGTATAATTGTATTTTTTCTCTCTCTCACCGTAGGCCCGTTGCAGCCATGTTGGTGTTCTCCTGGTCTCTTGTGGTCCTGCTGCTGGCGTCCTCCTCCTGGGCTGAGGTAAAATCCTCACAAACCGCCGTCCATCGTGTCCTTTGCAGGGAACAATGAAATTCAATTTGACTCATTGTGAGTTATAGAATTAAAACAACAAGATATATAAAAATATATACACAATATAAAATAAAAACAGAGCTGCACTTGTAAAAAATTGAGAGAAAGTCACTGGTAAAAATAGAATAAACAGAATCAGAACTGCACTGTGTAAAGAGAAAATATTTTAAAAAGAAACAAAATGAGTAGTGCCAGGATCGTTCTATTTCCTATTTGAACTCAGAAATTCCAAATGATTTTTTTCTCTTAGTGACTGCACTTCTGTAACACTTTGCTCTTCTTTTTCATGACCCTCTGGGCAAGCGCAGGATGGTAAGTCGGTCGTATTTCATTTAGAACTAGGAGGTGCTCGGTTCACGCAGCATCACGTGCGTCGTGTCGTGCAGAGGTTGCGGCGATGGAGGAGGACACATCCAGGGAGCTGTCTGTCGGCGAACTGCTGGAGAGAGCCAACAGAGAGCGCAGTGAGCACGTTTCCCAGAACCTCACCACAGTGTTGAAGACAAACATGGAAAGCAATGCTGTCACCTTATGAGATTACAATTATACAGAGGAAGCAGTGAGGGTTGCTGATCGGCACGCACGTGATGATACCTTCTTCTGCATGTCCTCAGTCAAGCCACCAAAGCCTGTGCTGACTTTGCAGCCCCTGACCTCGACGAGCCCCCCCTGGTCGGAGGAGACATCGCCATCCCGTCGGAGGCCGAAAGAAACGCCGACCCCTGCACCTCCAGAGGCTGCCTTTGGCTGAAGTGGAGTGACGGGAAGGTCTACATTCCATACTACCTTGCCAATCACTACTGTGAGCTTCAGTACTTTTCATACTTGTCCATGCATTTGACTGACTCGTCGTTACAACATCGAAACCACTGACAGCTGATCGCAGCACACAGCTCTTGAGGTAGAAGAAGGAAAAACCAATCACAGACCCTCTCAACCTGCTGTCGCCCCCCCAAGCCTCCCGTGAGAGGGCCATCATCACTCGTGGACTGGAGTCCTTCTCCTCGCTGTCCTGCATCCGATTCAGACCCTACCAGAGCGGAGATCACGAGTGGCTCAGCATCGAGTCCAGGAGTGGGTGAGGCAACAGAATTCCACCAGGACTTGTTAACTGCTTAAAACATTCACATGCATCTAGTGCTGAGTCGTCACTGTTTGCTGCATCGGTAGAATAAGGACGTTTTTGACAAGAATGTTCCTTGTGGTCGCGTTTCCCAGCTGCTACTCATACGTTGGCCGTCAGGGCGGCGGTCAGACGGTCTCTCTGAGTCGTCAGGGCTGCCTGTACCACAGCACCGTGCAGCATGAGCTGCTGCACGCCCTCGGCTTCAACCACGAACAGACTCGCTCGGACAGAGACAGCTACATCAGGGTGTACTGGGAGAACATCATCGACGGTGAGATCCACTGAGATCCGACGTCACGCAGCTCCACGCCTGGAGTGACGCTGCAGATGAAGAAATGGTTTTACAGCATTGCTTGTCAAGACTAAAACTGCAGTATAAACGCAGCCCGTTGACCTTTGAACTGCAGTGTGATCAACCCCCTCTGTTGTGTTGTTGTGTTGTCTGGTCTCACCTGTTCTGTCGTCCCTGAAGGCATGGCGTACAACTTTGACAAGATTAACACTCTGAACCAGGGAACGTCTTATGACTACAACTCTGTCATGCAATATGAGAGGTATCGTTAATCAGTCGCTCCATTCCTGCTGACAGCACATTTAGCTGCAGCTGATCTGGCGTCCGTGACTCCTCAGGTACGCCTTCTCCAAGAACAACCGTCCCACCATGGTTCCGATCCCCAACAGCAATGTGGCCCTGGGCCAGGCCACCCAGATGAGCAGGAACGACATCGACCGCCTGAACAGGCTGTACAACTGCTGTGAGTGTTACACACATGTCAGCATGAGAGACGGAGTCCAAGGGACGCCGCTGTCCAGGGGTCTGGATTACATGGCACAGTCCTTTTAGGATGAAGTTAGTTTACAGACATATAACTCTGTGTTTAAAGGGGACACAGAAAGAGGGAGGATTGGACTTAAAGACGTTTACATGTGAATTTCTTGATTTGAGAGATGATCCCTCATCACTTGTGTAGAGTATCAAATGAACTAATGAATCAAACCAACCTTGGCTTTAATGAAAAACTGGAAGATTCACAAACACGCATCAACATGGTTCACCTAACAACGTTCCTTTGTTCTGCAGAACCTGCCCGTGACCTCGACCCCGCTGCCCGATGACATCACAGCCGACGGAGGCGACGAGCAGTTGGAGCGGTGCTGCAACAATAAACTTGCAAACCTGATGAACGTTGTTGGACTGGCTTGGTTCATGTTGAAAGCGGCCGGTCTGCTTCTGGTGACCATTCCAGCATGACACATTTCTCAGTTGTCGTGCTCGGTGTTTATTAACTCTCTCTTTTCTCATAGACATGCACCATATGTACATATATAAAGAAATGCTTAAAAAAAGCGGTTTGATGGCGTTCAGAGACTCAATTGATTCACCTGAATAATCACAAGTTGAGAGCAGTACTTCTTCTTTTCTTTAATCCAAAGTTCTCAGTCTTATCTGTGGATCAGTATCCCTGGGCTGCCAGCCGCTCTTCCACCTTCTGCGCAGTCAGGTTGTACTCACACGCCTTCAGGGCTTCTATCAGCTCCTCGACTCGGGCCCCGGCTCCTCGGCTCCTCCTCCACTCCTTCAGCAGCTCCAGTGTGGTCTCCTCCAGGTCTGTGGGATGCCTGCTGCCGATGGACTCCAGCTTCACGTCGTTCAAACGCAGTCGGCGGCCCAGTTTACGCCAGGTCTTTCCGAGGTTTTCTGCGATTACCTCTGCAGCAATGTCTAGTTTGTCTGAAAGAGAAAGAGATAGAGATGTTTAGAGAAAGGTTTTTCCACGTGTGGCTGCTCCTGGAAATGAGAAATAAGCTGCAAGTGATTAAGACATGAGGATTCTCCACGAATAACTAGAGTTACAGCCACAGCTCCCTTCACTGAACATGATGATTCCCACCTCAGTGAACATGTACACACATGTTCTTCCGTTCATGATGATTCTGTGACATTTCCACAATAGTTATATTTCAAATTCAGAGCACATTTTCAGATTTTAACACGTTGTTCATTTCTATTTCAAAACTCCAAACTTGTCTGGACTAGCTAGACATTCAGTGTGGAGTCTCTGTGCAGGGAAAACGCTCTGATTCGGAATCTCTGAGACAAATGTGCAAACTTCTTCTGATCCTCTAAAATCTGAGGATCTTAGGACCTGACGTCATAGAGGAGTAGAAGTCTCCATGAGGCCTAACATGCAGAGATGAAAGCTTTGAGCTTCCCTGAGAGCCACTCAAAACAAGACGCCCATATGCCAAGCTGTCCATCTGGTAAATGACACCATCATCATCATCATCGAAACTTTTTTTGATGCGCCTCTTTTCGCGCAGTTAAGGTACGGGCGCCTGGAGCAGCCAAAAAGCCCGAAACTGTGGCACAAGAGGTGGAAATCCAAAATGTAGCAGCGAAGTGAGGTTGATCTCATGCGCGGGGACAGTGCGGGGACAGTGCGGGTTAGGGTCCCTGGCCTGAGGTCAGTCGGTGCCCCCTTGTTCCCTCACCTCGCTCCGCAGGCTCCGGCTCGCCGCCACTGGCGTCACGGCGACCTCCAGACGGGGTCAGTTTGTCCGCGAGGTCCTGTCGCTTGATGGTGTTGAGCCACTGGGACAGAAGGTCCGTCTTGTCCGGGCCCAGCTCGCCTCTCTCGGCCAGGAGCTGGAAGAGCTTGATGCCGCTGGTGATCTTCTCCCGGTCCCTTTTCCCGATCGCCTTGTGACACAGGAACTTCATATTTTCCAGCTCGTCACTGGAAAGCTGGTTTGAGATCTCCAGCAAAACGGTGTTGAACTGGGACGCGCTCATGGTCTCTGCCTGACCATCGGTCCGGGTCTGGTCTGGGTCTGGTCTGGGTCTAGTCCGGGTCTAGTCCGGGTGCTGCTCAACGCTCCAACGCTTGTACTTTCACTTCCGTGTTTTACTTCACTCTGACAGTTTTACGGTAATTACCGTATTCCCCCCCCCCCCCCATGCATGTCAACTTTCTGGAACCACACACACATATACCCGATATGTACGGTGCATAGTACTACTATACACTCATGCATGGTGTGACGTACATCGTAATAAAGAGTACGTCTGGTCCGGGTCTAGTCCGGGTCTAGTCCGGGTCCTGCTCAACGCTCCAACGCTTGTACTTTCACTTCCGTGTTTTACTTCACTCTGACAGTTTTACGGTAATTACCGTATTCCCCCCCCCCCCCCATGCATGTCAACTTTCTGGAACCACACACACATATACCCGATATGTACGGTGCATAGTACTACTATACACTCATGCATGGTGTGACGTACATCGTAATAAAGAGTACCACCTCTCAGTATTACGTGTTTTATTAATGGCTGTAAATACATGGCAACAAATGGCAGGAGGTCAAAGGTCAGGTCACAAGAGGGAAAATATGTTTGGTAATTTATCATACATCAACTACCCCTTCACTCACACACACACATGCACACACACGCACACTCTCACACATTAACACATGCAGTTTTTGCGTTACACCCCAGACAGAGGGAATGTCTGTCCAGATACAGTGAAATAGGCAGTTTGTCGTACATTAAATAAAGAATGAAAATCAAGACATTTCTATGAAGTATATTCTTGTTGATCTTTCAGTGGGCTGAACACATGAGAGCCACACAGAAAATGTCATGTCATAAAACAACCTACACACAACATTTTGACCTAAAAGTGACGTAACATTACTGGAAATTCAAAATGTAAGAATACATTCTCTCAGTCTGGGTAGTTCACCATATCTACAGCAGGGGGCAGGCTTCTGGAACTGCAGTGGGACTGAACCTTGAGCCGACAGTGTAGTACTCGGAGTAGTATCCAGTCCCAGTCACACTACATGTGTTTTGCAGCAGGGGCAATACAAACAGAATATTTATATATATATATATATATAATTCAGTCATTGTGCTTTCATTGATGAAGCATTGCAGCTTTAGGAGAACACCAAACGATAGAAGGTGGATAATAATGAAGATAAAAAGCTTGAAGCTGTTTGCATGGAAACGGCTGAATGAAGCTCAGAAAGGATCTGGAGACGGTACGAGCGTGTGCACGTCTGGAGCGGTACGCCTTCTCCAAGAACAACCGTCCCATTCTTCTCCCGCACCTCAGCGTCTAACTCTTACTGCATGGTGCTGCAAACACTCGCACCAAAGCACACTAGCATCAAATGAATCTGTTCTTCAACTAAACGCAGATTTGAAAGTAGAGCGTGAGCATCAAAACTCTGCCCAGCAAACTGGAATGACCGTCTCACAGATATGCAAATGAGCCAATGGCTGTGGAAGTGACATCACCACTTGAGTTCCCATCATGGCACTACGACGTTTAGCCTCCTGACAGAGAGCCACGTCGCTCATTTGCAGTCACGGCTGTTCTACCAGCTCAGCCAACAAGTTTAAAAGTTCAGCTCCTGAATTCACTTTTAAAGGGTCACACACACAGTTGGTCTGGGCTACAGTTAAAAAACATATTCCCAATGTAAAAAAAAAACATTCAAGGGTAAAAAAACAAAAAGAAAAAAAAAAAAAACAATTTGTACAATTAAGAAGAAATACAACTTTTATGTTGAATTTCCGCGAATAGATTGAGTTAAATCTTACACGCTGAACCTTTTACCTCTTCACTGTATTTTAGCATCTGTCTCTTTTCCAGTCGCTGCAAGCTGCTGAATAGATTTAGTTTTGTTTTGTTGAGAATAAACATAATGAGAGAAAACAGCTGTCTCCACTCACAACTGCAGACAGATCAACGCTGACGTGTGTTGGCGATATCAAGCTTTATAAAATGATCACACGCTGTTCCACTGTAGGAACAGCCCTTTATCTCTCAGCTCTAATTCCAGTTCATTAAAATGAATCATCACATTGACTTGTGCTTTTAGGAATAATGCCTACAAGAGAATGGTCCGACTCAACAAGCTGTTTCTGGTCTGAGGATCAAACGAAGAAAAACATGAATAAATTCCTGCAATTTTTTTTATAGAATTGTGCAAAACAGAAGGCGGCCTGCTGGAGCTGTTTGTGCTGAGAGCATTCAGGGGAGCGGTACCTCAGCCGTATGAACGACATGCGTAAACACGGCTGCAGGTTTACAATTATTCCTCAGTCGTCCTGAACGCTAACGAGCAAATTCCCCCGAGTCTTATGAAGATAAATGGCTTGTTCCTTTGAATTCCATCCAATAAATCTAAATGTCTGCCGTCTCCTGAACCCATGCTACTTCTTGGATGAACAATAACTAACGAGCGGAAGCAGCCAGTGAATTGGCTGACAGGTCCTCATGTGAAAACTTCACAATAAGTCAGGTCACTTCAGAAAATATTCCAAAACATTTTGAACGCAGTAAAAGCTAAAGTCTTCATTAGCAGTTGGCGTGCGAGCTGGGCCGTGAGCGCGGCTGCGGGGGGCTCTGGTTGGTGCAGTTGTCCTGGTGGTGCTGGTCTCGGGCTGCGAGTCTTTTGCCCTGCTCCTCCTTCATGAAGAGCTCAACCATGAGGATCTTCTCCTTGTGGATCTGGAGGCTGATGTCTTTGGGGATGTCGGGTATTAGCCAGTCCACAAAGTCACTCATGAGCATCACCACATTCTGCAGAGGACACAGAAAACACAGACGCTGAGTCGCCTTCACGGGAACCTGAGGGGGAGCAGAGTGTAGGGACATGTGCTGCCCTGTCTTGACCGTCTGAGGCCACCGGTCCCTGCAGGGGGCGCAGTGTCTCCTCGTCCCCGCAATTTGACACTGGATGTGCTCAGTCTGCTCTGGTTCCCTGAAGCCTTTTAAATCTCCCCCCTTTGGCTCTCGAGCATTGGGGAACGAAGGCCTGGCCCAGGATCTTTCATTTTCTCCTCTCCACTTTAATCAGGTGGTTCATATGAAACAATTTCAGAACGGACGGATGCCTACAGCCTCGTCCCAATCCCCATTTTTTTTCACATCACCCGTCAGGAGGACACAGTGCATTCAGCCCATATAAAGGAGCTTTTAGGCTCCACAGCCGTTTTCTTCTCCCTAATTCCCTGAGAGAGCATAAATGTCAAACATGAACTGTATCTGGAGTCATGCAGGAGGGCACAGGTGTTCTGTACTGAACCTGAAAGACGATAACAAAGGCGAGGCGAGCGGCCAGAATGGCCCAGAACTCCTTGGACAGCTCGTACGGTGTGTTGGACCAGGGAGGCTCTCTGTAGTCCTTATACCTGGGAACAGGAAAAGGCCACTTTATAGTTTCACCCATAATTCAATTTCACACAATCAACAAACACAAACATATACAGTATATAGACATAAGAATTAGAAGCACTATTACTACTTTCAAAGATCTGAAACACCGTCCCACTGCAGGAGCTGATCGTCTATCGCTCACCTGCATAGTTCCACCTTGTGGCCCAGGTGCATTGGCTGCAGAGGCTGCGTGCCCGGCTGGAAGTCGCTGACGTTGAAGTATGACAGGGTGTGATTGACAAAGCCGTGCATGGTGCCGTCGGGGCTGTACATGTACTGGTAGACGAGCCGCGGGATGAAGTCCGAGGTGAAGGAGATGACGAACGCCTGAGGGAGACAAAACATGTCATGACCGTCTGTCGTGGCCCCTGCCATGAAACCAAGAGTCAATCAGATCAAGACTATGCATCTGCAACCCCCCCCACGGTGCAGAGGAGGCTGCCACTCAATTATCTCTACCACTAATCATCTGCAGCTCTGTGGGCGGAGCTGCTCAGGCTCCCAGCGTTGCGTGGGGCCACTGGTGACCACGTAGATTAAAGACTTACATTAACAATGACTGCTACTTTGCTGAGGCCCCTCAAGAGGTTGTACCAGATACCTGCAGAGAAAACACAGGATATTCAACGACTGCAGTGTCAGCACACAGCAGCTGGAAAGGTGGAAAGACCCCTGTGCTTTGTTAAAGGACTATTCCAACTAATTCGTGAACTAATTAAAACATTTAATAAAAAATAAAAAGGGGTCTATTCAATATCAGGTCACTTAACAACAAACCTTTAATCTAATGAATGACCTGATCACTGACCATGACGCTGATTTACTATGTCTCCCCGAAACCTGGCTGCCAGATGGAGAACATGAAGCCCCGCCCCCAGCCCATACTGATACTCATGTTGCTGGGGGCGGGGCTTCATGTAGGCTTAAATGAAGCCCCGCCCCCAGCCCATATTGACACAGCAGCCATATCTACATCAGATTTATCATCAACCCTAAAGCAAAATATTACAGTTATAATTCATTTGAAATCAAATGTTATTACATACCGCCCCCCCGCCCCCCCCGCCCCCTGCTCAGCACTGGCCAGTAGTGGTCATTATTCTGGAGGAGTGGAATGCAGGAACATGTCCTCTAAAGTCTGGTGGGGAACAACCTCTTTGATGGCGGCCGCTCGGCCGGGGAACACTCACCAATGTCTTTGGCTTTGGCGGCGATGGGCCTGCGCAGCTGCATCACAAACTTCTTGGCGTCCAGGCGAATCTCAATGATGTTATTGAGGAGAGCGAAGAGCGGAGCCAGAGGGAAGGAGGCCACAAAAAGAGTGACCATTCCAAACTGGATGACTGCAGAGGACGACAGGCGAGTGAGTGGGGACACCCAAATCTTTGTTTTCATCTTTCCATCTCTGCTCCACATGATGAGACGAAGTTTCTCATCCTTTTGAGGACGACCTCAGCCCTGAGCTCTGCCTCAGCACAGACACATCAGCTCCTGACTCGCAATGACGGAGTAACGTGTTCACACACGATGCAGGTACCTCACGTTCCATCCAACAGTGACAACAGTGATCCAGCCCCCCCCTCCAAGCTCCTCCATGATGAAACTCACTCATCTCCATGTACTCAGGGCTGAGGCCGATGAAGGGACCCAGCAGCTGGTCCTTCTCGTGGCGCTGCAGGCTTTTGTTCAGCTCCTCCTCCTGCTGTGAGTCCAGCTCCGACTTCCTCTTCCTCAGCAGTTTTTTCAGTTTGCTGTACAAACAAAAACACCACGTTACCTTTGATTCATAAAAGAAATGTAAGATGACATCATAGCACCTTCAAGTGTGAAGTTATGTGATTTTTTTTTTCCAATTCATGTTATTAGAATGAGTTTGCCCAGGAAGCCTCAGGACAACTGGCCTGAAGTCACTGGCAGACACTACAGGTTGTGTATTACTGCAGTAAGTCACTTCTGTTGGACGACTGTTAGCGTGGACTGAATGGATGAGGACGTCTGGGTGTGTCTGGTTCCCAGGAATGTGTCTGAGAAGCAGACAGGCATTTAAATGTTTCCTCTTACATGCAGGAACAAGTGTGGACAATTTGCTCAGCGGTTAGCCGAGGCCGTGACGCGGCCCATTGTGTGTTGCACTCACGGTATGCCGATCTCAAACAGGTTGTTCTGAATGAGCTGCTTGCCCAGCATGGTGATGCACAGCTGGATGCACAGCTCCATGAGGCAGCCGGCGTGAGCGCACTGGGGAGCGTGAAGCACAGAAGCAAAACAGTCAAGACAAGTACACATTTACTAATAACACGCTCCACAAGTGAAGAAGACCCTTGTACTCAAACCACTGGCCGAGAGACGACGTCATCACGGACTAAAAGGATCCTGTGTTACAGAGGGCTCCTCGCTGCTCACTGCTAGTTTACTGCTAGTTTACCGTTAGTTTACCGCTAGTTTACTGTTAGTTTACTGCTAGTTTACTGTTAGTTTACTGCTAGTTTACCGCTAGTTTACCGCTAGTTTACCGTTAGTTTACCGCTAGTTTACCGTTAGTTTACTGTTAGTTTACCGCTAGTTTACTGTTAGTTTACTGCTAGTTTACTGTTAGTTTACTGCTAGTTTACTGCTAGTTTACTGTTAGTTTACTGCTAGTTTACTGTTAGTTTACTGTTAGTTTACCGCTAGTTTACTGTTAGTTTACCGTTAGTTTACCGCTAGTTTACCGTTAGTTTACCGCTAGTTTACTGTTAGTTTACCGTTAGTTTACCGCTAGTTTACCGTTAGTTTACCGCTAGTTTACCGTTAGTTTACTGTTAGTTTACCGCTAGTTTACCGTTAGTTTACCGCTAGTTTACTGTTAGTTTACTGCTAGTTTACTGCTAGTTTACCGCTAGTTTACTGTTAGTTTACTGCTAGTTTACTGCTAGTTTACAGTTAGTTTACTGCTAGTTTACTGTTAGTTTACTGTTAGTTTACTGCTAGTTTACTGTTAGTTTACCGTTAGTTTACCGTTAGTTTACCGTTAGTTTACCGCTAGTTTACCGCTAGTTTACCGCTAGTTTACCGCTAGTTTACCGCTAGTTTACCGTTAGTTTACCGCTAGTTTACCGTTAGTTTACCGCTAGTTTACCGTTAGTTTACCGTTAGTTTACCGCTAGTTTACCGTTAGTTTACTGTTAGTTTACTGTTAGTTTACTGTTAGTTTACTGCTAGTTTACCGCTAGTTTACCGCTAGTTTACCGCTAGTTTACCGCTAGTTTACCGTTAGTTTACTGTTAGTTTACTGCTAGTTTACTGTTAGTTTACTGCTAGTTTACTGTTAGTTTACTGTTAGTTTACTGTTAGTTTACTGTTAGTTTACTGCTAGTTTACTGCTAGTTTAACGTCAGAACTGCCGTTTGAATAAAGTCATACAGACTTGTGATTGAGGGGAAATGACAGCAAGACAAACACTTCCTCTCTGAGCGCTACACTGGGATCTTTGTTGTTCTGGTGTTCATAGTGTTTACCGACGTCCTCCTCCCTCGTGTGTGTATTTCGTTTGCGTCTTTACTCGGTTCTTTGCCAGTCTACCTGTGTGTTTGACCTGCTCCAGTGTTTCGACCTCTGACCTCTAGCTGACGTTCCTTGGATGCTTCAGTAAAGGCGCTGGTTGTTGCTAACTGCTAACAGTGTCTGAGCCCATAGACTCAGTTAGCGTTAGCGTTGTGTGGAGCAGCAGCAAAGTTACCTCTTCCATTCGGTACGATCCGACAACGTACAGGTAGTTTCCAGGCCGCCCGACGAGCCTGTGGTGTCAGAGGAAAGCAGCAGCACTTTAGGTTTCACCACAGAGCGAAACTGAGGGGAATGATTTGACAGTCTCTCACCTGCCCCGGAAAAAGGCCAAATAGACGATGGGTGTAAAGGCATTGACAAACTTCAGGATGAACGTTTTGAAGATGAGGCGCTCCTCAAAGCTCTTGTCCGTCTTTGGAACCTCTGAAGAAGACGTACATGGGGAGTTTTAAAAAGTGTCTGGAAGAGCCAAAACTGACGCTTGAATTCTCCTTGATCCTGCTCGTGATGAGGCCTCACCCAGCATGGTGAGCCGGCGGGCGATGGCGCCATAGATTTCGTCTAAGACGATGATGATTATGAGGTTGATGATGGCGGCGGTGGTTTTGACCGTGGCTCTGATGTTGGACCGCGCCGCAGGGTAGGAGCTCATGTGCAGCGCCGCCTTAATGCTAATGCGGTACAGGATGACTCCGAAGACGATGGCGAACGTCACGGCGATCTGGGAGAGGGAGGGAGAGCAGAGCGACGGCCTGTGAGGGTGACGCCCCTTTCATTTTGATGCACGCGAATGCAAACACCAGCTCTCACACACACCTATAATTAACACAGTGTATTGTTGTCAGTCTGTTCATCATCATCATCATCATCATCATCACCTTCTTGACAGAACGTCTTTATTCTATCAGCTCTACTCATGAAGCTGTGTTAGCTTTGAACGTGATGAGCCTGACCCCATATCCCCATTAACACAAAGGTCATAAAGGTCAGTCGGGCTCTTCCAGCGAGTGTGAGGCCTGTCAGGGTGTTCACAGCAGACGGAGACTTACCAGGAAGCCCATTGTGACCACGGTGGTGAGGTAAGCTGGCAGCCTGTCTGTACATGTCAGCTTCACCTTCTCCCCCTGAAGCGCACACACACACACACACACACACACACACACAGGGAGAGACAGAACAATGGGACAGAAAGCACACAGTAATTAAACGTAGCTGCACATTAGAACTGTGTGTGCACATTAATGTGTGTTTCTTTGGCCACATCCTTATGACAGTCCTGTTAGTAGCACCTCTTCATGCTCCACAGCCCACACACACACACACACACACACACACACACACACACAGTGTGGCTCCAGCAGAGCGCAAATAATTCTGCTCTGAGCTATCATGTCAGATTCAAGCCTACTGAGAATTGGGTCAGATTCCCCAAGCATGTGTGTGTGTGTGTGTGTGTGTGTGTTTGATGCAAAGGAAGCTGTGACCTTGGCACGAGACAAAAGGCTGCTAACAGACCTCGGACCCCTGTCCCCTCAGGACACGTCAGACTAAACAAATCATGTATTCTTTTATTTGTTTGTTTATTTTCAACACACAAACTCATTCGGTGAGTCACAGTGAGCACGGTTCAGAGTGAAGGAGCGTGTCCATCACACGAGGACACAGCGTGGCTGTCTGTCCCAAAGCTGTCGCAGGACAGTGAAGTATTTCACTCGTTAGCAGGTGTGTCAGTCATTTCCATCACAGGTGAACTTACGTGTAAATAATATAGAATATGAGGCTTTAGTATTTAGCCTAAATATTTAGCTTTGACATAAATAACTGAGGAGTTGTTACCAGCTTCATCTGACTTCACTTGAATCATTGAAATTGCCGTTTAATTGGATCAATAATTAAATTCAAAAATTAGAACTGTAAATAATTCAAAGCAAAGGACAGTTTATGTTGTGCAACAGTTAAATGAGATCATCTTTACCTTTGGAGTCGAGTGTTCCAGTTTCATAGTCTTCTGCATGACTCGGAACTCATACTCGGCCCGGTTGTGGTCCTGAAAGAGAAACCGGCGTGAGACTGACACCACTGGGAGCGACTGAGAGCGGGGACAGGAAGGAAGGAAGGAAGCAACGCGCGTGGCCGCGGCGCTCTGTGAGAGAGGCATTGTGCCGCCATGCAGAGGTTACGCAGCGAACGTGAGGCTGAGAACCACCTGTGGACTGAGGCTGTGTTACAGGGCTGCTGTTCAGACACTGTTCAAGGAAAGAAGAAGAGGAGCAGCTGTGAGTCGCCGGTCCGGCTACGTGCACGGCCATTAGTGGTCAAGTATCGTGCTGAGAAGCCACAGGGGCGGCCAGCGTCGGGATAAACCGACAGCAGAAGCAAAAAGGCGGAAAAGACGTCTGCTGAGAAAAGCTCAGGCTGTTAGACGGCTGCAGCACAGCTGATCAGAAAAGAAAGGAGGTAAAGAGGTAGAGGGATCCAAACCTTGTGTTCCTCCTGTAAAACACACACACACACACGACAAGATGTGAGTCAGCGCTGCCTGAGACGTGTCCATTTCCTTCATGGACACGTTGACAACAGGTGATTAAAATAATCAACTGACAGAACTGTTCTTGTGTTTGACAGACTGGACGATCGCTGAATGGACCTCAAACCCACACGATATCATATTATATTATATTTATGAAGAAAGAGCCGATGGAACAGCCTGACTCCAGCCAACACCTCTTCAGCCTCAGGCGCTAACGGGCCTGGGCAAGAAGCATCTGCCAGCTCCTGATTATTCTGGAAGCCTCCAGTTGTCATGAAAACTAAAACAGGGTTGAGTTGTCCAGTCTGTAAAAAACAAGGTGGCCTCCACCTCCGTGTGAATATGGAGTGTTTGAATAAAACAGAATACTGCTCTGTATCCACGTTAGATCAAACTGGTGGAAACACCTCTGACCTCTGACCTCTAAGCCAGAATGTGTGATGCATGTGGAAAGGTGTGTGTGTGTGTGTGTGTGTGCTGCTCTCTCACCTCCTCCTCCTCGCCGAAGCCTGTCAGGTCCCAAATGTAGTTGAGGCGCATCTGTCGTCTCTTCCAGTGCTCCATGAACAGAACCGCTACACACACACACGCACACACACACGGCGAGCGCACATGTAAATGGTAATGCTGTGTCTGAATCACGTCAGTACACGAGGCTGTGGTTCAAACATTCCAACAGTACTTCATGCTTGAAGGTACAATTACTGCAGTTGAAGGTGTCAGGACTGAGAGGGACACTATGAACAGCCACCGTCCATCCCTGATCTATACTGGTCCTCCCTGCTCAGGTCCAGTACGGGATTCCAGATGGCCGCCTCGCGGTGAGTCGGGACCACGCGACCCCTCCCTGCTGCTGCGAGCAGATGGCAGCACGGCTCGGTCACAGGGAACCTGCCCGTGTGTCTACCATTCCAGATCCCTGCCGGCTGAATGTGTTCTGCTGAAGCTCTGGCGTGTTGCTACGGTCAGATACAGTCTCAGTCTCGCCTCACCCCAGAGAGCCATGAAGATGGAGAAGAAGACGGTGGCTGGGTTGTCGAACAGGTGGCTGGCGCGGGCCGTGCCGCAGGCCGTCACCAGCTTCCAGTAGCTGCAGGCGCGGTCACACAGCGGGCACATGGTCACGTTGTTCCTCGGGTCGCAGATCTCCATGCTGACGACACAGAGATGGCGGAACACAGAAAAGGAAGCCAGTGGAAGTTCAGAACTAGTTTCACACTAACTGCCCCATTCTGAAAAATATATTTTACAGAGAAACAATTGAGAACGCTCTGTCTCCTGAGTCAGCAGTAATGATTTCAGGTAATCTCACGTTGTACCTGAATCCCCAGACACTCTGAGGGTCGGCCAGAGCGACGTGGTGCTATTGATTCTGAGCCATTGTTTACCATGTGTGTGTGTGTGTGTGTGTACCTGGGGATGTTATCGTCCACGGTGGCACAGCCGTACAGGAACACGATGACTCCAACAATGGCTGCAGGGATCAGCATCTGCGTGTAGACGCCTAACCACGCGAAGTACAGGCCAACCTTCTCCCCAAAATACTTCCTGTGGACAGAGGTACACACGTTGGTGATGTACTAGTGTACTACTACCACCCTGTGTAACTGCCTGACTCTGACAAAGTCCTGAAGTTTTTCCTTCTGTTCTGAATGACACTTGAGTGTTGCAGATGATGACGATGACGATGACGATGATGAGGGTCTGACCTGATGAGTCCGATGGGCTGGTACTTGTAGAAGACACTGTAGCTGGCCCACTCCTGGTACAGCAGCTGAAACGAGACGCATGTAATGAGCCAATCAGAACCACAAATGAGTCATGAGGCAGAGGAGCAGGTGGACAGGACATGTGGGCGAGTCCTGTGACTCGTCCATTAACTCAGCGGAGGGAGACAAATGCTTCTTTCATGACCGCAGCCATTACACGCTGTGGCCGAGGGGCAGAGTGGCCATGTTGACCCTGCATGACCACGTGACCCTGGGCCAGAGGCCGAACCCTCTCTGCTCAGGTCCCGTCCACACTGAGCCTGGGAACTGCTGGGTTTGCTCTTTGTTGACATTACTTTAATGATCTGACCGAGTGAAAAACCCACTGATGGAGCAACTGCACGCTAACTCCAACAGGTCGATGGCCGCTCGCCTGAACGACAGGAAATCAATCTCATGAGAAACAGACCTGCAGAAAACACACATTATTCACCTTCAACAAAAAGGCTTCCAGCAGATCTCTGCCGGGTCATTACCGATGGGCTCATTGTTGGAGGGAGCAGCCAGAACACAATGACGTGAATATTTAGCAATATTTCACCAGTGTGGCAACGCTCGGCAGCGGTCTGTAACACACAGTCTACCTCTGGACGCTGAGCATAAAGAGGCCCGCCTTACACTGGCATCCACAATGCTACAAACGAAAGAATCGAAGCATTGTAAACAACTTAATGATAATTAACAAGCAATGATATCCAACCAGTCCTGGTCACTTATCAGCCATCTGCCATTACCACAAATTCCTTTTTATGCACGGTCCAAAATGGCGGGACTAGCTGGCGCTTGCCACTATCTATCATTATTATGCATCACTTGTTCAGGTCGTATTCTTCAGGGGAACGATGCCTTTGAGGCTGCAGTGATTTATTCATTCTAGTTTTTAATGTACTATAGATCAGAATAGCCACGTTATTCACCGAACCACGACTGCACGCTGCTGCTGATGGAATAGAAATCAGTGGAACGTTTTATATCCACGCTCCATCGTCGGGCAGAGCAGCACAATCTGCTTCATGTGTCTCTGTCACACAGCTGTGACCAAGAATCACTTCAAATATCCAACTCCATGGCAGAAATCCTCCAGATGACCTCATCTAACCAGTCAGAATGTCGGCACTCGGGGTTTTCCCCCAAACGTGCTGACAGACGTGCACTGTGCACGGAGAACCCCAGGTTCAGCGTGACCTTTGATGAATCAGTATCTGTAAATCTGTGCTAACGCTGCTGTTTATTGACTCACACTCACCTTCCTGTCGTTAGGTTCCTCGCCCACCTCCTCGATGTCTCCCTGTGACACACACACACACACACACACACACACACCCCCCCACCCAGTTCAGGTTCCATTCTCGGGTCAACAAGCATGAATAATGTCTTCAATATAAATCTAACAGTCCACCACAGATTGGATTCTCCTCCATAACATCCGATTTATGACTGGCTGGCATCTCTCTCTTCTCATATACACAGGTATATGTACTGCATATTACATGTAATGTATGTGTATAAATACTCTGGGGTGCAGATCACCTCAGGCGTGCGAGCGTGCGATGCTGAAATACTCACATCGTGCAGAGGATAAGCTGAAGTGTAAACGCCGTTGGCGAGCAGGCTGGTGATCCCTGCAGGAAGATAACACAGAGGGGATCACGCTCAGACTCACGTGCACTCACACCTAGGTACAGCACGCGTACTTCATCCACGGCCTTGCTGCCCAGCCCTCGCACCCCCGATCCAATTTTCTCCCGTTGCTGCCTTGAGGGGCCACGAGGCAGAACACGCCGCCGTCATTAGAAATCGGACGTCTTTCCAATGACACAAGTCAATTTAGCGCACGGCAAAAGGTTCACGGCCCAGAGAGATGAGAATTGATATCACACCCTCCTCCACCCTCCAGCGCGAGTAATTACACTTTACGTCAATGAACAAGGGCTCCAATTTAAATGCATATGGATTTATGTGTGTGTGTGTGTGTGTGTGTGTGAGAGCATCAGCGTACGCAGGGGACTCACCCATGGAGTATTTGGCTCTGGTGCATCTTGTCCTCTTCAGCACCTCATAGACCTGTCGGCACAAACAGAAGCTCAGGTTTCACTGAGCAGCTTCAGCCCACAAACCCAGAACATTTGGATAAACTGGTTTTAGAGGCAACGACAAGCAGACAACACAATCTGGACTTGGGCGCCAGCGACGCCGTGATGAGGAGCTCCGTCCGATAATGAGGAGTCAATCACGTGACCCCGTCATTAGCCGAGTGCTGAGTGGGTGTGTAGCTGCAGTGCAGAGCTGTTCTCGCCTTCGCCCGAAGGAGCTTGTATGTGTGAACGCAAACGTCTCAGAAATCAAACGCAGTCTCCCCTGCCAGTGCTTCTATTAGCGTATTATGACCGATCAGCGCCCATGGGCAGCATGGGGTTCAGACTGTCGTGTTAGATCACACTTTGAGGAGCCACTCAAAGCAATACTTACAATTGAGCTCCTGGTCTTGCTGTCAAAGAACTTGTCCCTGTTAGACAGATCGAATCTGGCAAGAGAAAGTAAACAGGGCTTAGTTTTAACTGCACATGTGTAGACAGAGGGCACAGCAGCATTTTTCTGCAGACTACGTCTGTGTAATGCAAACGAACCAACAAGAAACCAAGATGAAAGAAAACAAAGAGTGGACGTTAAGTACACTAAGTACGGTGAATCACGCCACAATGTCATGTAATGTAAAACAATGACCCTGAATACGTTTTGACATGAAGTTCAGAGCAGAGCTCTGGCCATAAAACAACACTTTGGTGCCAATTAGACAATGCACAGGGGAGTCTGGCCCACAGTGCTGCCTTGGTCTGAGGTCATGTCACACATGAGGCCGTGGTCTCACTGAGAGCAGCAACGTGTCACTTCATGTGACTCGCCGCTGGGATGATGAGTCATTATCGACACAGGGAGCTGACGTCACTGCAACTTAAAAAGGCAGTTTAGAGACTTTTTGGTTCGTAAATATTCCAGTTTCAATGGGGCCATCACACTGTTGGCAAGTTACACGATATAAGTACACATATAGGTATTAAGTAAGCTCAGGCTGCAATTTCACAACAAACTAATGACGAGAGGAGCGGCTGTAAAAACCACGGTAATCCCTGTTGGCTCCATCAGTCAGCCCTGCTCATTATGTTCTTATTTCTTCTTCTGAAATAGCCATTTACATCAGTGGCAACGTACACTGACATGCAGCGGGGACGCCCTCACACTGGAGGTCCACGCCTCCCTGCCTATGAACCTGTGGTGGCGCAGCCACGCTAAAGACGAGCGTTAGCATGAATGAGATCATGAGAGAGTCACCAGCAGACGAGGTCCTGATTCTACAAGCCCCGTGTCTAGGACTGTTTTCTAGTATAGAAGCAGGATTCTAGTACATGACTGGAAATCTGCCAGCGATAGCACACTTAGCACACTTAGCATTCCTGTGGACTGTGGACACTGTTGTCAGCGCAGGGTTCCAGCCCGTTGCTGGAGTTACCTGCCAACGGTAAAGTGAGTAAATTGCATAAGTAACCAACCAGAGAACGCAGTAAAACCCTCCGCCTGTCAATCAGCGGCGCTAGCAAACAGAATATAGGCCCATCAGGAACAGCTAAGTCAGCTACAGCAGCTCCATACACTGGATTCTGGAGCGTGCTAACCAATCCAAGCCTGTGTGCTCGTCATGTGGGATAAACTGGCCCAGTCTAAGCACCTGCGACACACACCAGTGACACACCATCACCTGCTCTTCCATCCTCCCCCCCGTTAGCCTTCAGTTGGTGTTTTCTCTTAGCGTGTGACAGGTTAGCATCTCCTGCTCCAACGGGCCCGTTCCTTTGCCTGCACCGAGCTGCTTGTCTCCCCATTTATTCAATGCTATGTTCGCTGGGGTGGACAAAATGTGCGTTGGATTAAAATCCCTGACAGCGCTTTAATCTCAGAGCCGACTTGGAGCGTTCTCCGAAAAGACGAATACTGGAGTGAGGAAAATACGTGGAGGGAGATTTCCAGCGCGCTGTTAGTCAGAGCTGTAAATATAGCATCCGGCTGCCCACTCGCTCCTCTGCACATCCCAGGAGGTCGACTGCACCAAGACAGCTTTTTTTCTTTAATCACTGCCTTTGAAAGTGATCCGACTGTGCAGAGTAGGAAGTCGGGCCTTGGTCTGGAGCTAATCCAATTAGGGCTCGATTTGGAGGTTTTGAGAGTGTAGAAACATATTTCAATGTTTTTTTCTAAATCCAGTAGCTACATATGTTCCCTAAGGATGTGATCAATCTCAGCGTGCAGCAGAAGAATGACACGCTTTAACGTTCCTGTCTAACTGCTCCTTCTCTGAGCTCTGGGGCCACCAGGGGGCTCTTTTAGCTGAACTCGATGGGGACCTGCTGTGTTTGGACCATAATGCACCGCTCTTCAAAGACACACAGTCTATTTCACAGAAGCTACAGTCGGCACTGGCTCTACTCACAAATGCTGCTTCTCCCTTGAGAAAGGATGAGAGAGGGATTTGAGCGTCCGTGGTCTGTTGGCGTCCACTTTTGGATGGAGCGGGGCTGTGACTTTGTGAATGAACAGTCTGATCTTCTCCACCAGATTGCTTCCTTCTTTCACATCGTACACCTGAGGAGGAGGCGAACACGACATCACTGTAGACTGCTTCATTTCTACCCAACAAAACGATAAATGTGTTGGTCATCTGCTCCTAAACACACTGTCTGATATACAGCGGAATGGTCTAAGTCCTGAAGTAGCTGCTGAGATGGTGCTGAGGACAGAAGTGTTGTCTCCAAACGATGTCGTTTGGGACAGGAGAGAGTACCTTCTTTGTTGGCATCTTGAGCTTCATGAACTCAGCTTCTCGGCACAGAACATTCCAAGGGGCGTGGATCTTCATGAAGCCAATTCCAGGTATCTTAGACTGAAATAACAGAAATGGCTCGTCAGAAGCTCAGATCACCGTTTGCCACCGGGTTCGGGTCGGGGCTCTATGAATCTAGAAACATGTAGAAGTTGTGTTTCGGTGAGATATAAAGCAACGCTGGCCGTCACTTCAGCGCTAACTCCGTCCTGGCTGCTGCCTGTGAGATGGTGTCTGCAGCCACTTACATAAATCACTCCCACACTGCCAGACTCACTTCACAGGCTTCAGGTCAGCACTGATGCAGAAATACATCCAATTCAGAGCCGACTGAGCGTATGGAATACATCAGGTGTGCCGTATATCCCGGGACCTTTGGTGCAACGTGTCCAAATGGGTTGTTTTGCCTGAGGTTTATAAAGTTATAAAGTGTGTGTATATTCCTCCTTGTTAATGTTCAGCTGGATCCAACAAACACAGACGTGAGGGTGAAGGCTAACCCTAACCCTAACCCTAACCCTCACCCCACCATCCTGCTAGTTCTAGCATGTATGTGAGGAATGTGCATTAGAGGCGTGTGCATCTGCAGTCACCTACAAAACCCCCAGAATGGTTGATATAAATAATGTTTGCAGACAGAACAGTGAACTCCTGCTTTGTCTTCTTGGTTGGCACTCATGGTATTTATGATGAAAAACAGCAGGCTCTGCTGAAGGACAAAATGGTTCTTATTCTCTATCTGAAGCTGTCAGATCATGTGTCTGCCTTCTCCTTTTCAGGCCTATTCGTCTTCAAGCTGCTAAGAGCCTTTGTCAGAACAAAGGCCTCACGAGCCGCTGAACGGATGATAAAGAGTGTGAGAAGTCAATGAAACGTCCGTTTGTCTCTTCCGCTGCAAAGTGGCAAAGAAAGGAGCGAACGCTTGGGTTCTCCATGAATCCACGGGTTCAGGCCGAGCTCACAGCGGTGACACGGCCGGACAAACATCAGCTCACTGATGGGATAAGATGGAAAAATAAACCTAATAACGTAAAGTCCTTCTGCAGAGTCACTTCAAAGACATGGATTAAAAAACAATTAAATGGCTGTTAGGCAGCAGAGCAACTGGGCTAAGCTGTGATTAAATTATGATAATATAAACATAACATCTAGCCAGGAAGTTGCTGAGCAAACTTCCTCGTCTGAACTGTGCATTCACCAGCTTTGCTTCATCTGGGCATGCAAATGTGAAGTACCTGGACAGGATGAGTATTCACATTTGGAACTATACAAATATTGAAACTGTATTCTTTTCTGTGGTGGACATATTGAGTGGCGTCCCTGCTGGGCGGGGCTGAGAGTGTGTTTAGCATGCAAGGCGTGGCAGCGGCGTCACCAGACCTGGGTTAAGGTCCCTTCAATGCTCTGCACGATAACAGAGGCGAGCAGACACTCGATCATAGTGTGTATTTAACTGGTCTGTCCAGTATGTCCCCAGGCAGCTTTTGTCCCTTTGTCCTCAATTATAGCTCATGTTGTAAACTCCTCCCCATTACTCACGCTTTCATCCTTCTCCAACTCAAGTCCTGTCTCCAAGAGGTTCTCCTCGAACTCCTCCCGCCTGAAGCGCTTGTCATCCTCGTGGTAGTCTGCCCGCTGGTCCTGGGCGGCGATTTCGGGGTCCTCCTTTGGCTGCAGCGGCGCTCGGCTGCTTCTCATGCTCAGGCTGCGGCGAAGCCTTCGAATGAAGTTGTTGTCACCGAACTTGGACGACCTGCGGGGGGCGCTGCTGGGCTTCTGGATGTGGTACGCCAACACATAGTCCACTCGGCGCCGCCCGTCAGAAAAGTATGGGCCCAGCTGCGGTTCGTCTGCATAAAGATTTTTCATTGGCTGGAAGAAACAGGGTGTCACAGATTAGCTTTACCATCTATTTATGTTCAGCAAAGAGCAGGTTATTGTTCAAGGTGAGATGGGTCAAACATCCTGGGCTGAGCCATGAGGCCGATGCTGCCTAGAGCTGCAGTTCCCTGGGTGGCCTCTAGAGGCAGCCCCCATTGACTCCCATGTTAAAATTCAACCTGTTTACAGCCTGGTTCAAAACACGGCTTTGACCTTCTGACCTCAGGTCTGGCTTCAGGTCAACGCTGAGGGGGGTGACTTTTTATCCAGGTTTGAAATTCTGTATAAATGAGGGCGTGGTCTCTTGAGTGGCACCTGGGCACTAGTCGTCCGTCGTCACTCAGCTCCCGCCTCTTTTTCCATTCATTGGTCAGAAAGGAATGAAGGAAGTGAGACGCCTGGTGAACGCCCTGATTTGAGCCTCAGATCAGCTCTTCAGAAACAGACAGTCTGTGGGTAGAATCCATGCACATCAGTCTCCAGCCTCTCCCATACAACAGTTCTGCTGCTTGCAAAACACCCAGGGTAAATCCTCTGGTGGGATGTAAACACGTTTCAGGACAGCCCTTGTTTTTGAGGGCGAGAGTCAATGAAACATTGAAATTTTCTCTCGACTGTGACTCTGTCTGATCAGGACGTCCCAGGAAGTGACAAGTGTCCAGTGCTGACAAGTGCTGACAAGAACTCGAGGCAGAGATCATATCGCTCCTGTTTTAGCTTCTCTGCGTTTGTTCCCTGTGAAACTCCAAACAGAACCCATTCAAAATCCTGCTCCTCTCAACCCCATAAGAACTCACTGTACTGTGCTATGAGACCGCTGCTCACAGCAGAACATGAGGTGGAACCTTTGTGCTAATGGAATTCAGAGTGGAGCTGATGTGTGTAACTCACACCAGTGTGTTTCATGGAGGCTCGACACACAGCTGAGGGTCCCGAGTGAAGGGATGTTGCCCTCAGCAGTGAACCTGGGTGTGTGGTGAGCATGTCTCACCCCCACCACACACACACACACACACACACACACACACTTTGATATCCAGCCCTCTCTCAACAGGAAGCCGTCATAGCAGGAAAGGTCAGAGGTCGCTTCTCAGAGGGAGCATGAGGATGTCGTGGTGTATGCATCATCCACCAATAAGAACTCTTTTCTCACCAAGCTACTGGGAAAGGAGGTTCTGTCCTCTGGGCTTTTACTTGCACACAACCACCTACACACACACACACACACACACACACACACAGAGCCATAATAAGCAATAGGCTGAGACAGCCCAGCAGAGTTCCAGTCAATACCGTTTTCACAGCAGCAGTGAGCGTCATGTGACAGCTGCAGAAATCTGAACGTGTGGCAATTATTGTCAAAAGATCAATTGAATCAATTGTATTTCTCTCTGGTGCTGGCCACGTATAAAGCACAACACCCTCGGTGCTCATTTCATATAAACCAAAAGAAACAAAACAGAAGCTTTCTGCAGTTGCTGAAGTGATGTTTGACCAACTCTAAAATCACATGCTCATATTTACATGATAAAATACACTCAACACGAACATCTATTCATCCATCCACTCCGCTCTTTAAACAAACGAGAAGCCAGAAGGATAGAAACGATGGCGCCGGGCTTATGACGTGGTCAACATGTCCGTTTCTAACTGTGGACAACGCATTCCACATGAGGTGCAGAACCAAATAACCAGTGCATCTGTGCAGCAGCAGCATTAGCTCATCATCGCTCCTCTAGCACCACACTCAGGACAACATGTCATCTGAGCTCATCCCATTTGCCCACAGAGACGAGTGGTTTGATCTGAATGATCAGTGACGATGATGGATTGAACTTTTCTCATATACCTGAATATTTGAAATGCGTGTAGCGTGGAGCTTGTCTCATGTTGAAGGATCGAATGAACATCACAACCATTCATGCCTCAGGAATCACCAGACACGATGTGGTGAATATTCACTTGAAGAAAACAAGATCAGCAATTTAAATCTCAAGTGACTTCAGGTGAAAATGGCATCATCCGCTCTCAGGGGGTCGATGAACGTGGACTGCAAACCTGTGTCCAGATTAGAGCTCAAGCTGTTGTACGTTCCTTTATTTTGTGTCACCTCACACACACACTCTTCTTTCCGTGTTCCACACACACCCTGTACAGTCGCTGGGAGCAGAAAGGAGGAAATTCGACCCTGTGACCATCCTCCGCCTCAAACATTTCAGAAATGGAATAAACTCTAGTTTCCTACTATGGACTCGCCGCTCCCGGTGTTGGTATTGACGAAGTCGATATCCAGGTTCTTCTCCTCGCCGGGGACCGGCCAGTAGTCGTCACTCCTCCTCATGGTGGTGGGCTCGTCCTGCGACGGGCTGCCTGAGGGCTCGCTGACCAGAGGAGGAGAACCTGTGAGGAGCAGAGAGAACGTTATCTAACGTTAGCATGTCCAAGGGGATGCTCACAGGAAGAAGGTCCTGGGTTTGACTCCCTGGCAGCACCAGCTGAGCCGTGTCAGGGTCAGAGGTCAATGTAAACTGGATGAACTGGAGACCCCGCCTCTCTCCGAGTGACAGCTAGGATTGGCTCCACCCCCCCGGCGGCCCAGTGATGGACAAGCGGTTGAAGATGAATGAATGGTTTGTATTTCTATAGAGCTACGTGTTTCTAATGATGATGGCCACTCAGAGTGCCTCTCAGTGCAGTGTTCCATTCACACAGTGCATGAGTGAGCAGCACCTTTTGTGTTCTATTTGCTGCTCCTGCCCAAGGACACTTGGAGAAGACTGGGATCTAACTGAACCTCAAACTGGGTCGTTATATTCATAAAAACACTGAGACATAAACAGACATGTTAACATGATTCCTAACAGGACACATGGTCGACCTCATCAGCAAACATTCCTCATTATTCTGCCTGAATCTAAACCTCTTTCCCTTCTGTCAGGGGGTCTGAAAGATGGCATCTAATGAAGCTGACGACTGGACTGTAGGTTTTTTACCTCGTGAGCAGGACGTTCTCATAAAAAGTGAAGCCACTAAAAGCAGCATGAAGGTGTGGTTGCCAACAAGCGTGAAGGTTATTCACAGGGCTCGACACTCTGAGGAGGGGCCACCAGCCTCTGGATCATCATTATCATCATCATCATGGCTGCCACCAAATATACAGACAGGTGCCCAGCTCACTCACAGCCTACGGTGTGACTGTTTCTAGGGTCAGAGACGATCCAGGACGCCAGGACGCCGCGGCTGCGAGTCTCTGCACTGCATTCCAGAGGAGCATGCAGGGAAAACAATGTAAATGAGGAGTGGCACGCTGAGAACAGGTCTGTGCATGGAAGAGGAACACGAGGAAATAAGGACATGGTGGAAATTGCTTATTAATTAGCGTTGTCCTCACAAGAGAGGTGAGGAAGCCAAACCCCCCTGTCCTGTTTGGGACGTTCCTACCGTTACCAGTGAGCTCACACCTCCGCCGCCATCTGCCTCTGTGTTTGTCCCTGAGAGCTGAGGGCTCTCTCTACACTGCTCATCCACACCGCACCACGAGGGAACAGATAGGGTTAGTTTAGATCTTGCAAGGCTGAATACTTGAAGCAGGCTTGATGTGACATGTCTGGCGGGGGCAGCAAGTCCGACTGTGCTCAGTCTTTTTCTGTAGGCTGCACCCTTTAGTGTTATACTGTACATTAGTACATTTTCTAAATGAACTACATTTAATAATCTGCTGCAGTTAGATCAATGCAATATGGTGACAACCACAGGTAAATATTGGAGCATCTGGAACCACATCATTAAAAAAAAAAAGAAAGAAAAACCACCACCATCCTGCCAGAGACTTGATAACATCTTCTAAATATCTTGGCACAGAGACCAGACAGGCGGCATCAAGCACGCACCGTGGACTCACTTTCACAACACGAGATGTTTTGATTGTAAATCAACAGGTCCATCGCACGCCTGACACTTGACCCTGGCTTTGTCCACAGTTACTTCAAACCAGCTTCAACATGTGAAGTGAGTTTGCAAGTACGGAACTGTTCAATTCCCCCACAGACCAGGGAACGCTCATAGATTTACATAATAAGAGCACAGAGTAAACACCTCCGAGTAAAAAAAAAAATGGAATAATAATTAGCTTGTTGCCTTGAGAACAACTAGCCACCAACATGTTGAAAGATCCAGGAATATTAACGCCTGCAAAATATTCAGCTGATGAGTCGATTTGCTGGAGCTCTCTACAGCGTAAACATCATCCAGGCCCACGTGCATGTAAATGTGTGTTCTCCCTAAATTCAATTCAATTCTGGTCTATTATCAGTTCTTCCAAAATATGTCAGTAAAAATGGAAATTGCATTATTAAAATAAAACGTCCCCATCTATTCTATTGTCTATGGGGCCAAATTTGATAAAATGTGTGTGTTTTGTGGAGGCAGCTCCTCCCACCTCAAGGACCCAGGAAGCAGACTCCTCTGTCTCCTGGACGGTAGCTGCTTGGCTTAGGGGGGAACTCTGGGGAAACTTGGCCTGTCCCCCCCCCCAGGTTGAAAAGAACATGTCAGGACAAACGTCTTACAATCCAACCATTCTGACGGAGAACATGAAGAATACGGGGGAAATGTGAAAAACTGTGCAGCCATTTTTAAATGTCCATCTTTCTGGAATGTCCCAGTGAACAGCATCTCAATGTGAGGAGCCGCACAGCAACCGCCAGGACCAACACCTGCGGGTCAGCCTCACGGGGGTGGGGGGGGGGGGGGTCAGCCGTGACAGATGCTCTGCACCCAACACAACACATGTTCCTCCAGCTCCCTGCTCACGTCTCAGCGTCATGATGTCCCTACACGTCGGACTAAATGGAGGCTCGTTTGCGGGAATAGCGCACTCTTACCGGGCTGCTCTGCGCCATCCTGGCGGATCCAGCGCGCCACCGCGTCCCCATCATCCTGTCGCTCCATCGGCGTTGGAGGGCGCGCGGGCTCCTAACGAGACCCCCCGCACATCGACCGCATGCACCGCAGCCCGAGGCTCGTCACCGCACAGCCGCTGTTGCGTGGGAACCGCTGGGCGGGGAGCTACCACCTGTCCATGGCGAGGACCCTGTCTGTCCCTGAGGTGCACCTCACGGTGAGACCGACGCAAGTGCTACTTGCCCCGCGTGACACCGCTCTGAGCTCCAGCGCATCTGCGTCGTGTGCGGGTCCCGTCCACGCACGCGGAGCGGAGGGAACGCGCACGGGAAGCGCGGCGGGAACTGTGCGAAGACGCTCCGGAAAGATGCCGGATTCAAATGTGCCAGGAAACGTGGGAACGCGTGAAATAGATGTATTTAGATTGGACTACCTTGGACATGTTTACATTTGTCTCCGTGTTACTGCTTCGATGACGTAGTTGGTATTTTTGATCTGTCAAACCTGAAGCTAGCATAGATCAACATTCTCAAAATTGCAATTATGAATCATTATTAAAACAACAACAACAACTGGATTGTTTAAATAACTGTTCCTGGAGTTGTTGTTTTTTATTGACGCCATATTGGTAGATTCTCCTTGTTGATTTGTCCACTGTTATAAATGTTGTCATCAGTTATATGAGTCGATTCATATTTTATATCCCATACAAATGTGTCCTCCTGTGCTTCAGTTAAAACTCTGTTAGAAGTCTGCAAAGTCATTTCCAGACGCTTTTCACTGTAAATAATTGTTTCTCATCCAAACGGACAGAGGAGTCAGTGGAGAAGCTCAAACATTCCTCGGCTCTGTCTCTCTCAGGAATTAGGGGAACCGAACGTACTTCCGCTATTTCCTACGAACCGTGAACGCAGCATAGTTCCCTGGCTCCGGCATCAGTGCGCCAGCTGGCGCTGCCCACTCAGAGACAGCGGGGCCCGCGAGCGCGTGTTGGAGGGTGGCACGCGGAGACCAAAGGCTCATCTTCACCTGTCGCATGAACTCAGTGACTAAGACGAAAACACAGCCCCCCCCCCCCGTCTCCTGGCAGCGACAAACCGTGCGCGCAAATAGCGCACAGCTCAGGGAGCAGTCACATCACTTTCCGATGGAAAGAGTTTCCTGAGCAAAGTGAAGAGAGATCACATTTACCTTCTTGCTGCGGAGTCACAGGAGCCTTGGCGCCGCACGGCGAGAGGAGCTGCTGCTGCTGGCAAGGGAACACTTCCCACTCACCTGAATGAGTCGGGGCAGGGGAGGAATTGGCCTCCTCAGGTGCATTCTCTCCTCCCACTCGCACAGCAGCTCTGGGACGCGCGGCGTCACTGCTGCTTTATGCAACGTGAGCGAGAAGCGCCCTGGGAGCTGGCTGAGCTGCAGGGACCCGCTGGAACCAAACAACAGCACCAGCCTCGCGCTTCTGGAGGGTGCTGTGAGATGATGTTCATTTCTTTGTGTGTAAATGACTTGGGTCCAGACAGGGAGGCTCCTGGAGGAGGCACTTCCAACCGGCGTGTGTGGACTTGTCAGGGAACGAGACCCCACCTCTGAGTCCACTCTGTGTACTTTAATACTGTGTGTGTTCCTTTTTCTCAGAGTACTATCTGCCTGATCCCTCACATGTTGAAAGGTCAGAACGGTCCTTATCTCATGCACCTGATCTCTTGAAGTTTGAGGAAGCAGATTCCAACTGGTCTGCTGAAAACACAGAGGTGACATTTGATCAGGCGGGAGTAGCCGTGCGCTTTCCTTAAAGTGGTTCAACTCCTGAGCCAGGCCGGAGTGGGTGCACTGATCCCGCTGCCAAAGGCAAAATTCAACCTGAGAATCTGGCACATGGTGATTTTGTAGTATTATTTTATTACTGAGAAAAAGCGGCGGTGGCAGCAGAGGTGCAGATACTATCATCACTGTTATTAGTAGTGCTGTATTAATACTGTATTTTGGTTGGCTCTACTCTACGGCCTCTCAACGTCACCGATTAAGATTAAAACAGACTCTATCATCACATTCTCGTCGTCCAGCTTTCTGGATCTTGGCTCGAAGAGTGCAGTTATTTAAGTCAGCTTTACCTGTGGGGGTGTGAGTGATTCCTGCCGACTGAGTCACTATCAGTTTGCGCATTAGTCACAGAAGAAGCCGAAGTGGAAGTGTTATTAAAGCTGAGTGACACTATCAGCACGACAAGCTTCAGCAGAGAACAGGTGAGCGTGCTGTCTGGAAACCTGTTCTCCTGGCCACAACACGCAGGCATGGCCAAGCCAGCACAGGTCCAGTGTGAAAAAATAAATAACAGCACATTTGAGCATCAGCGTGGACTCTGGCCGTCCCCACGTTAGCATGAGCTTTGTCCTGGTGACGGCTCCCACAGCCCGGGGTGTTGGTTTACAGCCACACCCAAACCCCCAGAGCGCTGACAACGTTACCCCAGATTAGAAAGCTTTTCACACCAATATCGAAGAGAGAGCTGAGATCTCGCTGTATTATACTGTGTGTGTTCTAATGAGTCTGTTTGAAAAGTGGTGTAAAAACTAGAGAGAGATTGGTCCTGGGTTCCATTCCCGTCCGAGCCAGCGGGGCCCGTAGGTGTGAATGCTCGTCAGCCACGTGATGAACTGGCGACTGGTGTAACTCCGCCTCTCACCCAGCTGGACGTGTGTTCTGCTCTGTGGCGAACTGATGCGTGCTAAATCCCTGCAACACATGCAAACGTGGGACAGATTTGAGGTAGCACCCCATTGCATCATGGGTGACCGACCCCTGCTGTCAAGCTAACGTTACCTTCCACCGTGACAATGATGAGGAGGACCAGCTGGTCTGGGATCTGGACACTGGTGTTAAACACAGGGGTTTATTCCACTGCCCAGTCACACATCCTGAAAGAGAAGTGCCTACATAAACACGATAAACACACTCTGATGATGTCATAGGTCAACGCACCTGGCAGACAATAGACACCTGTGCTTGTATGCGTGTATGTGTGTTCTGTGTAAGTGCAAATACTTCCTGGTGGCGAATGCAGCAGCAGCCTTCCTCCCTGCTGGTCTGTGAAGCCTCTGGAGTCCAGTAAGTTCCTCAACTGGTGTGAAGTACTGTGCTGTGTACTGACGTGACAACACAACTAAAGAAAACACACGCTAGCGTTCAAACGTGAGAGGGTCACTTAGGAAAAACACAACTGTTGTCAATGAAGACATGACGTGAATCAGAAATAAAGGAAACAACAACAAACATATATTTTCTTCATGGTCATTCAAACTCTACGTCCTTTCCTAAACCAGAAGAGAGAGAGGCTCCTTATCTCTGACAGCAGCCTGTGGCTCTGGGCTCAGCAGAACTGTCCGAAGGAAATGCTGTACTTTGAGTTAAGGAGGAGTATTTGGGAGAAACTGTACTGTGAAGAGCTTCAGGTGCTCACAAGGACCAGAGGAGCAAAGCATCCAGTGTGCTGCCGTCGTGCAGTCGTTCACGTTCATGGACGTCAGCGAGGTTTGATTGGGGTTTACGAAATTTCTGTGTTGTTGTAAAGTCGCTGAAAGGTCAGTTTCTCTGGAAGAACTACGAGCAGATGATGGGTCAGACTAATATTAGTGCACGTTGCCATATTTAGCCCCAGTGTGAACAGGACCGAGGTCAAGCAGCCCTCCTCACACCAGTGTCCCCAGCAAAAATAACTCGATTAACTGTTTCCCATGCACCGTGTGCTCTGCTTCCTGTTGTCCCCCCACTCCTCCAAACACACACTCTGTCTCTCTCACACACACACACGGACTTCCTGCCATGACATGACTGAAATTAAAGCATGCTGTTAGTTTGGACCCCTCCACAGCCGTCAGCGAGATTAGGGGCATTTTCTCACAGTCTTACTCAGACAAACAATGGTGGTCAGAAAGGATAAAATACTACTTGGAAACTGTGTGTGTGTGTGAGTACATGTAGTAGAAAACGATGTCAGGGATCAATAAAACTTCACTTTGAAGTCAAGTCGCAGCGTTTTCTATGATTTGTTTGTCTCATCTTCTAAACCCACAACCTGGATTCTATATGTTCTTACAGAATATAACCGTTAACATCAGAATGTAGCCCAGTCCTTACAGGAAGCCACACCTGCAGACAGACCTACCTGTCAGCCATCATGTTCTATTTTGAATATAATCAGTGGGTCATATGAGCAGACGGTCTGGGAACAGGAGCTTGTCGTGACCCCCCCCCCCAGTAGCCTCAGGGTCACAGTCCTCACCCTTGATTCAAACCTCTGATAACTGCTGTATGTCGTCAGCTAGTTGCTAAGGCCTCGGCCACTCAACATACCACGGCCTCCAGCAGCTCACAGCCAAATAGTTTCCCTGTTGATTTAGTCAAGACTGACCCACGGAGGTCACGGAACCTCCCGGATACTCAGGGACCAGAGCGCATACAGAGCGATATGGAGGCTGCAGTGTTGATGAAACACTTCAGCAGTGTCAGGTGTAAACAGTGGCAAAGAGCGTCTGGCCTCAACGCTGCCTGTGCACTGAGGTGAACCAGGCGAAACCAAACCAAACCAGGTTGGCTGACTGAAGCTGAGCTACGTCAAATGCCCCCCCCCCATGCAAGTGGTGAGTAGATGAGTTTTCATGAGGTGACCATGATTCTGTGTGATTTTTAAAACAAAGCGTAAACATGGCGGATCGTGTTGCCGCTGCCCTGTGTTCTGCTCCGTCAGAGGAGGCTCAGCTTTCTGAGCCTCTCAGGTTACACAGGTGTTGTACTCCTGTTCCTCCCTGCAGGTGCGTGGTGACACGTTTGCTTTGACGAGGGGAAGCTCACATCAAGCTGCCAGAGAGCACGACGTACGATGTCCGACAGTCCCACAGTTCAATTGCATTTATCAAATTAGCACTGTGCAAATTGGACTGGGACAACTGGGACCTGCTAGCTGTCAATAAAGAAGTCGTTTTTTCTCTCAAAAATGATGAATTCACAGCACTGGATTTGGAATGTTCTGACTGCATCCGCAGGTACACAGCCTGAACAATATGGAGGACGAGCACACCTGGAGCTGGTGAAGACGCAGCAGAGAATCCTCACGGAGAACTCTCTTTATACGATGCTATTCTTATTCTGTTCATTAGATTTTTTTTTTACCCAGTGAAATTCTTTTTTTTACAAGTGCAGTTTGTATATTTTTATATGACATTATGTATATATACTGTATATTTCTTTTCTTATTTTAATTCTACAACTATAGCTATTAATTCTATAAATGTTGTTGTACCCTGAAAAAGAGACAACGACAATAAAGACTTATCTATTTAACAGTTGAGTTTAAAATATTTGGAGATTTCGATAAACAGCAGTTTGTCATTTTATCATAAACGCTCAACGTTTAAAGATGAATAGAATGATTTGTTCAGAATCAGTGAGTCCAGCTGTCGTTCATGAGGAGTGAAAGCGTCAGAGGATGTGACGCCCAGTATTCATGTGAAAACATTAACAGAAGCCTTTACTCATGAAGAATTCACCATGAAGTGAACTTCAGAGGAAGTCTGAATAAAACAGCAACTTCTTTAGTGTTTGCTGCACATAAATCTCACATGGACCTCACGGGCTGCTTCTGGATCGGGCCATTATTTACACGGACGCGCACAGACTCAACAACTTGTTTTGGTATCAGGGTAAAAGCTCCCAGCATGCCAGGACCACAGCCATTTCGACAGAACTCGGCTTCACAGAAACCTGACGGGCAGGTTTCGGAGGGGCGTGTTGGGGGGTGGGTGGGGGCTCATCGGGGCATTACAATGATCCACCAATTACTCAACTCCATAGCATTCAGTCCATCATAACAAAGCCCGTGTTCATACCAGCATCTACCATGACCAGGGGCGCCGTGAGGCGGGGGAACGCACGCTCCCGGGCCCTTCAGGGGACACTGTTAACGCCATTATTATTACTATTTATTTTATTCAAATTGTGCTTTTATCCATCAAGATAAAATGCCATTTTTTAATTTATTAATGGCTAGGTCAGTGCTCATATTTCACCCCTCTCTCCGGTCGCTGCATAGTACGTTCTAGAACAGAAGGTGAGCTGCCACGCCCCAGACACGCAGGCTGCAGGCGGAAAGACTTTTGTCTTCTGAAATGTCATAGACTTGTTTTTTTTCAAGTCATGAGACTCATTGTGTGAGTGTGAGAGAGAGTAACCTGCTGTTCTCTAAACAATTATATTTAATTTAACATAACGACAGCCTGTGAGGTGACTCATGCACTAGTCCTATATACAGGGAATCCCCTGCAGCTATTTCAGAATAAAAGTGTTTAAATGACAAAAGAAGCTTTTATCTTGAAATGGCTACAGGAAGTGGTTCAAACATTTATGTGTGGCTTATGAAATTTAAGTAATGACACAACAGTTATAAGAAACGTTAAGAAGCTGTGAAATGTATAACATAAAAGTAGAGATCTTCAAAAGATCTGTTCAAGAAAACAATAAAGGCTAATTTCACGCACCTTTACGTGCAGGTTAAACAAAGTGACCAGGTGTTATTTGCCTCCACTCCTGGCTGAGTAATGTGACCTCAGACTGGGCCACACTGGGTGTGTTCAACACCAGGATCCAGCTCAGCTTATAGATCACTAACAGCGTCAGCGTGTACGATCGTCCATGGAGCGTTTACGTTCCTCTCTGTCACGGAGGGTCGACCACATCGCTCAACTTGGATTATTTCTCCCTGGCTTTGGTCGAGAGCTGCGATGTACTCGACTCTGCCCAGTTCCTCATCTTCTTTCGTTGGCTACAGACTTAAGATCATCATTTACCGACTTCAAATGAACCGAGCAGAATTAAGCCGTTGTTAGTTTGGTTGCTCATGTGGCCCTTTGGAAAAATGAATGCTCTGTAACTCCTGTTGCACCGTGGAGCCTTGCACTGCTCACGAGACCTTTCTACACGTCTCCATGGTCACCTTGGACCCTCCAGCCCAGTCTGCCGAGTCACTAACTGTTGGCTTCTCCAGCCTAACCCTTTACAGTTGCGCCCCCTGGTGCCCAGGAAGCACAAACACAACACACACAACACGATCTATGGCTCTGACGTCACTGCTAGTGTTCGCAGCATCGCGGTCATTTAATAGTTTCGTTTTTAACATTGATTAAAATTACATTGAATGAAGTATTGTTTAGGCTTTGGGTCAAATGTGATATTTGCTTTACTACTAAAAGTCTTCTTTTAAAAAACTATTTGACCTCATTACATTACTAAGTACTTTTACTCCAGATGGTTCAGGCTGTTGTTGTTTACATACGGTTCACACCAAGAAGTGTTTGGAGATACTTCCATGAGCACCGGAGGCTCTCTGCACCTTCTTTAGACTCAAACAAGAGCTGGAGAGAATAACAGAAATGTGCAGACATACACTACATTACATTACACTATATTACTCTACATTACACTACATTACATTATATTACACTATATTACACTACATTACATTATATTACACTACATTACATTATATTACACTATATTACACTACATTACATTATATTACACTGTCCCTGCGGCAGTTCCCTGTCCGGCCAGAGGGGGCGTGCCGGCGGCCGCTACTGTACTCATTATGTCACTTCCGTGTTCTGCTGCGTGCGTCCACACGAAAAGTTTGACGGAAGCGACTCGTCCCGAACAGCGGCTCCACTCCGCCGCCGAGCCGAGCCGAGCCGAGCCGAGCCGAAGCGGTCGGAGCCGAACAACTAGTTCCCGAGACGAGGCTCCGCGGGACGGTTCACAGCCATGGCCGACAACCGGGAAGAGGAGAGAGGCGAAGGCAGGCAGGAGCCCCAGGGCGCCGTGGGTGGAGAAGGTATGTGAAGCCATGTCTGGGCTAGGGCTCGGGTTAGGGTTAGTTAGGGCTAGGGCTCGGGTCAGGGGTAGGGCTCGGGTTAGGGGTAGGGCTAGGGTTAGGGTTAGGGGTCCTTGACTGTTGGGCTTTTACTGTGAAGGGTCCGGCGGGTCTCTGTCCTGTTGTTGATCTGGAGGTTTACCTATGACTCACACACACACACACACACACACAAGGAGCAGGTACGACGTCCGTGTGATCGAGGCCCTTGTTCTATGATTGTAAATGAGCTTAGCTCTCATCCAGAGTTAGTCTCACATTACCAAAAAGATTCCCAAAGTACAGATATTTGACTGCAGCATCAGCACGTGGCTGCGGTGTGTCTGAGGGTCTGCCCTGAGTAGAGGTGGGTCCCTTCAGGGGCCACATCCCTTATTATTACATACACAGCTGTTCTCTGTGGCAGAGGCTTCAGCCAACAATCAGGACACATGTAAACACACACCTGTCAGTCCACACAACTTCTTCTTTTTTGAGAAACTGCATTTGAAGTGTACTTAATGCTTCAATCTTCTGATTGATCCAGATGTCATTGATGATCCCATTCTGGAGCAAGGGGCAGTGGTCCTCAGGGGGTAAGTCTCACCAAAACAACCCGTTCAAGGAGCACGGCAGAGTTTCGTCACGGTGAGCTGCTGCCCTCTGACGTAGCCTACTGTAAGTCGCCTTGGATCAAATGAGGGTAATAAACCAATAAAAGAACAAGTAGTTTTCATCAGCTGTCATCAACCATCAGGGATACACACCTCTACAGAGGATTACTGCGACCTATTTCCCAGGACATGCTCGAGTCAGATTAAATTCATTTGATCAGTTATCAGCAGTTGGGATGAATCAAGTACCTGTTTCTCTGCCTCGCTGTTGTGAGGCTGTCAACCTGCTGCCGACTCCCACTGTGACAGATGAATGATTTATATCTGTGACCACTACAGCCAGTCACAGTGTGTTAAAGTGACTATCAACACACAAATCATTTTCCGGAGTTCTAAAACAAGTTATTACTTTGAACCTTTCCTGCAGCTTGGTGTCCTAACAAACGTGAAACATCCCACGTCCTTTATTAAAGTGTCAGTTTTAACCTCAGGGCAGCCGTTGCACACGCCTGTTAGTAAATCGCACCGTACGCCAATATGGCGACTCTGTGGCTGTGCACCAACGACATACGGGCTCTGTTGTTCTCTGTTGCTCAGTCAGACTGTTTTCTCTGACCCAGATACGTGGTCGAGCGCATTAACACACAGGACCCAGGTCAGCAGGTGTCCTCGGAGGATCTGGGAGGACGACCCGACGAACTGCAGGACCCACACATCAAAGAGGTCGTGGAGCAGCTGCTCAAGATCGCCGACGATTTGAACAGGAACGCGGAGCTCCAGCGGTACGCGGCTCAACAATCACACACAGTACACAAAGCTGCCATACTCCTTATTGTCCAATGATAGTATGAACACTGCTGAGGGACTCATCTCCATCTCCTCCTGTCAGACTGGTCAACCAGGTCCAAGGTAACTGTGCTCAGGACATCTTCATGAAAGTGGCCAGGAGTATCTTTGTGGATGGGATCAACTGGGGCAGAGTGGTGGCTCTCTTCCATCTGGCCTACAGACTCATACACAAGGTAACGCACTCAGACAGCAGTACTATATACTACATACGGAGTAACATTATGAGCTGCTGTGTTGAAAGCCATGCACGGTGGACCCATGATGTAAATATAGATCTGTGCTTTTTTTGCTTGCTTTGAAGGCACTGACCACCAACCATTTAGAGAACATCCGGTTAGTCATCAGGTGGGTCCTGCAGGTCATCAGGGAGCTGCTTTACCCCTGGCTGGTGCAACAGGGAGGCTGGGTGAGTGAGCCGCCATCTCAGTCAAGTGTTTAATTCCTTTCAGATGTTGCTTTGAGCCTTGTCACTGAAGCGTCCTCTGTTCTCTCCAGGAGGGGGTGATCCGTGGCTTCTCTCGGTGGAGGACAGCAGCAATGGTAGCCTCAGTGGCATTGGTGGCAGCCATTGTTTACTACAGGAAGACACGCTGAGCCCTTCGGACCTCAAAACGGGCTGCAGTCCCGTCTCTTGGACGGATGCAGCGTGTTAACAAACAGTAATATCAACCACTCCTCTTTATTCATGGCCAAAGGTGCACGTCCAGCCAGATCTCCATCATCACCCTCACCAGCAACGACACAGTGTCTTCCATGAAATCACAGCAGCAGCAGCAGCCACGGGGGAGGTCCTCAGCGCCTTCCAGCCAGTGTCTCTCAGCTGATGGTGATTTAGATCGAAGCATCGTAATCCAGTTAATGAAAAGTCCAGACTGACTTAATTCTGCGACAGGCCCTTCACGTTAGCGTTTGCTCGAACCTATTATTGCGTCTGTGAGACAGGCATGTCTGCTTGTCTCCAGGCCTCGTCAAGCTGCAGAGTCTGTGCAGCCGCAGTTTGTCAGACAGCATCCTTGATTGTCCTGATGACAAGGCCTGATGCAGATGTAACCTAAGTTCATGGGATTCAGTTGCTCCTCAGACGTCTCTTGCTTCCTGTCCGTGGTCAGGTGACTGTGAACACATCTGAATAATTATCAACGGTGACTCAACTGTTCAAACTGTTATGTTTTCACCTCAGTCGCTCGTGTTAAGCCATGAATCTCAGTGACCTCTTTCTGTGGACATGCCAGCCCCCCCCCCCCCCCCCCCCCCCCCCCCCCCCCCCCCCCCCCCCCCCCCCCCCCCCCCCCCCACACACACACACACACACTCACACACATGTATTTATACAGGAGGCAGTTTCAGTGGAAGAGCTGTTTTGTTGATAAAGCTAATTATTTAAAGTTTTGCTTCAGATGTTCTGCAGCGTGTGAGGGTTAGAATCGATGAACAGAAGAGCTGTGAGTAGCTGTTCTTTAGACACAAGCTTACTATAAAATATTTTTGTACCAAGTTGTGCTCTCACACACAGGTATGACATCATTTCTCTGCTGTCTTACGGTGCTTTTTGAAATAGCAGGTGGTGATTAAACTTTAAACTGGTGATGCATTTATTACAAACCTTTATAATTGGATTGTATTTTTGTAAATATATTTTTAAATGAATTGTACCACTCAGGCTAAGGGATATGTCATAGGTAGCTGCACATGGAGGTGTACTGTAAGTTTAAATAAACTTTTTCTAAGTTCATTACATACAGACCTGACGTGTGGTGGCGTGTTCACATTTTCACAAACCAAAGAATGAAACCAACTTCATTTGTTCTCAAACGTGCTGGGCGGTGCCTGCTGGAGCTAACTGGTTAACTTTTACTGGTTTACAAAAACCTCTGAACAAACAGATTTATTGACCAAGTACATGTCAACATGCAAGGAATTTGTTGTTGTAAGTAAAAAAAAGTAAAAATAAAAATCTATATATGACCAAATATATCACATGACATAAATATATCTCCACTATATATATATATATGTGTGTGTGTGTGTGTGTGTGTGAGAGAGAGTTTAAAATGGTATGTTTTGCACTTGCAGAGTGAATGTTGCGTAGCTCAGTAATCCAGACAATAAATTAGATATTATATATTCAGAAAAAAGAATAAGAGGAGGAAAGAAAAGAGACAATTGAATACTTACCACGTTAATGTGAACACGGAACATTGAACCCTCACATGCGGCGCTACCCGGACGACTGAGAGGCGCAGGACAACAACATCCGGTGGCTCAGCATGTAGCATGTAGCATGTAGCATGTAGCCGGTGCTGACCCGGGAGCCATGTGTGAAGCTGTCCTGGAGGAGCTCTCGGTCCTGTCGTCCATTTACTGCGGGCAGGGAGAGTTCCAGGTCCTGCGGCAGGCGGGTCAGTGGCTCGGCTCTTCATTCGCACACTGAGGCTTCGGATGGAGCTTCAGCTTTGACATCACGACCCCCTGTGTGTCCCCGCAGCTCAGGACGGAGCCCTGGTCCAGGTCAACAGAGCCGCGCCGGGAGCGGGCGGAGACACGAGCCTGTTGTTCCACCTGTCCCCGCGATACCCCTCCTGTCCCCCCGACATCTCCGTGTCCTCCAGCGGCCTCTCCAGGAGCCAGTGTCACCGCGTCAGGCAGAAGCTGCTGGAGCGAGCGGCCGCTTTACCCCCGGAGCCAATGGTTCACCAGCTCGTGCAGTGGTTCCAGGTACCCAGCTGGTGCGCCTTCTCTCCAAACATTACGGCCATTTGTGCACACCGGCGAACTGAGGAAGGACAAACACGAGTCATTCAACATGCATTGAACATACAGAGGGTCAAGGGGAAAAAACAAGTAAATACAAATGTATAAAATACAAGTGATTCAATTCAGTTATATTTGTTTAGAGTCAAATCACAACATACATTATCTCAGGGCACTTTACAAGGAAGGAACTGACAAGCATCATGTATAAACACAACTAAACTGGTCACAGTCACAGTTGGTTTCTTTCTTTCTGAAGAACTGGTTCATTGTACTGGATCTGGCTCCGTGTGCTTTGTCACAGCAGGAGTGTGTGGAGGTGAAAGAGGAGCAACATGGAGGTGAAGAGGAGGCGGCAGAGACGTGGACCGCAGTGCTGTCGCTGGACCACATCCGGTCCAGAGGCCGTTACATGGCGCTCCTGGAGCGCTGGAGCCAGCAGCTGCAGCTGACTGTGGCTGTATTACTGGGACGCCATATACTGGTCATTCTGCAGGGAACCAGACCCGGCATCAAGGTACAAGCACACACAGTTAATGTGTTACTTTTACTTGTACTCCGGTGAGATCACGTGTTGTGTACTCTGTTATTTTAGACGTCAGTTCTGGCGACGCTAAACATCACACACGTGACCTGTAGCTGGCGTTAGAGAGGATGTGGCCTATTCTGGGGTTCTGAGCGGCGACTGTTGCGATGTGTCCTCAGGAGTTCTGTCACCTGCTGAAGACCGTCAAGGTGGATGTGGATTCTTCAGGCAGGAAGTGCAAGGAGAGGATGATGAAGGTTCTCGCTGAGGCCCCGTCGTCTCGCTCCTGTGAACCTGGGTATGGACTGATCACATGACGCTGACGCAGCAGGGGGGTGGAGGAATAATGACCTGTGATCTCCGTCTGTCCATGTGGTTCCTCCAGTCTGCAGAGGTTCGAGGTGAAGGAGTACAAGGCGTTGGCAGAGCTGAGCGCCGCCTTCCAGGAGCTCCACGTGACGGGGCTGTACGAGCAGATACTGCCCTCGCTGCAGTGAGGCTCGATTTAAAAGGTCTCCCCCCTTCTCCCAGTGACTTGAAATACTGTGGTTACACAGAGTAATGCAGCACGCATGGATGGAGGGAAGGGGAGGAAACGAGGGTTCCGCTGATACACAGAAGAGTCTACAGATCTGCCATGTTGCATCTTTGTGCTGAGTCCAGTGCTGCACAGATGGAGCCAACAGGAAAAGCATGTCACAACGATGTATACAATGTGTTTGATTAAATATGTTAGCTCTGTATGGAAGTGATGTTTGTGTGCGTGTGCTTTGACTGATAATGTTGGGTGGTTGACTGTGGTTCCATCATGGTGAAGATAACTGGTGGAATGACCTTACTGTGGCTCAATTAAATCATCATAAAGCCACTGGCCCGTTCTGGTTTCAGAAATCTAGGTCCAGTCATAAAAAGTCAAAACATAATTTCTGCTGTCATCAGTTGGTCCAGTCCATCACAGGGGGGAAAGAGAAGGATCGTGTACACATAAAGACATTAGGAACTCAATATTTGGGGACAAATGAAGTAACTTTGTCCAACAAGGCAAAGCAGCGCAGTGAGAGGGCAAAGTGCATCTTTGATCCGTAGTTAATGTTTACTCAGTGAATGGACTGCCCTGAACTCAAGTCTTATCACTGTCCTGCCGTCAGCGAAGGGTCTGACACATACAGCACGGTCAGATATATACAACATGACGACACAGTCAAACCAGTGCAGCAGGTTCCATTTTATCAACTAAGGATCCACAATGTCAGGTCTGCATTTTACTTTGGACCAGTCACAAATCACATTAAAATTAAAATGATAGTTTTAGAAATAAAACCCTGGATTAGCCCTTCGATGGATGTGTGTGTGAGAATGTGATATGTACACACATTTAGTCCTGGATCAAAGTCATTCCTTGTTTATTGAAGAAAAAAGCCTTTGATGACCCATGTGGCTCCTCATCCATTCAGCAGACACGTGTGGCAGCAGAACTGACGGTACAGCTTCTTCTCACACAGGCGGTTGGACTTGACCATGTCGCAGAAAACCTCATCAGCTGGCAGAGCAGAGGCAGGCGGTCAGCAGGCGGTCAGCGTTACCGTCATATCTGCTCCTCCTTCCTTGACTGTGTTTCATCAAGTCTGAATTAATTTGCCCGCAGCAGCAGATAAGTGGAGCATGAGTTTTGAAAAGTGAATGAGGCGATGAGGGGATGAACGGAGGCATCAGCTGGTGTGAGCCCACATCCACAAGAGAATCAGCTAAAAAAAAACTAAAAAAAGTTTCCCCTTGATATCTGCTAATCCACACGTTAGGGCCAAATTCATAATAAACAGAAGTAATCTCAGCTACTTCGATAAATAATAAGTTTATATTATTATTTGAAGATAATGTTTCGGTATGAAAAGTGTTTTTGTGGTTTGTCTTATTTTGTATTTTGGTTGCCATGACTGAGACTATTAGAGGAAGTGATGAGGGACACCTGGAGTTCATCGTCATAACTTGAATTACATTTTTGTAAATAAAAATAAACAGACATCTTTTGGTTTTTGATCCAGGAGCGGCAAGTTTTTTTGTTTTGTCATAATTTGTGCCATATTACTTCTATTTGCCCTAAACCCTCAACAACTCGGAGTTTCAAACTCACCGTTGCTACACGACGCGTTGACAATGCAGGTCCCGCCCACCAGGCTGTAGCCCTCTTTGCATTTGCTGCAGGTCGTTCCTGGGCCGCTGCAGCTCACACAGTTGCCCTCACACCTGCAGACAGAGAGCAGTTCAACTTTCTGCCTACATTTATTGTGTTAATATAAAGCGCACCCGGGCCAGCTGGTGTGTGTTTTTAGCGAGCTACCAGGGCTGAAGCTCTGATGCTGGTGAGCTGACCTGTGACAGATCCTGTGGGGCCCCCCTGCTGCCTCTGCTGAGTAGTAGCCAGGAGAACAGGCGTCCACGCAGCTCCACCCCTGCTGCAGGTAGCCCTCGTTACAGCGGATACACTCCTCCTTCCCTCGCCCTGCGGAACACACACACGACAGCAAATCTACGTCATTTTTGCACTTCCTGTTTTATTGGGTTTGACTGTTTCTGGTTGATGCGGTGAAGCTGCTGCAGAAGCTGCACTGACCTGTGCAGGTGCGACAGGAGGAATGGCACGGGCTGCACCTCATCTCCTCCAGATGGACAAAGGTTCCGTTGGTGCATTCAGGAACACACGTCATGCCTGCCAGGCTGCAAACAAACAAGACCATGAAGACTGCAGCACTTTTAAAACCGCAGTCCCGACCGTGTCCTCACCTGTAGCCGTCACGGCAGGCGCTGCACCTGTCTGCAGAGCTCAGGCATCTCAGACAGGCGTCCTGACACCTCAGGCAGCGTCTCTCATCTGGTGTGAACAGCATCACAAACATCAGGCGTGCAAACCTGCTGGGTTTCCTTCACGTGAGACCAGCGATGAGCCTTTAATGTGGCATCATGTCTCACTTACGCACACTTACACCTGGTCCTATAACACACCAGTCTACTTCACACATTCAAAGCCAATTTTAACCTGTTGGTGAGGATTTTGGTTTCGCTGCATCTGTGTTCCATGTGAAGAAATGAAAAGTCTGCCATTTGCAATAAAACACGGTCGGCCCCACACGTTCTCCCCAAATCTGGCCCTCTTGGCAAAACCTTCTTCCTTCACTTCTTCCTTCCTGAAAGGTGCATCAAGCATGTGTTCATCTTCCCTGCCACCACCAGCGGCGCTCAGCACGTCCCCTGGTCACTCTGCAACAACGTGATATCGACTTACTCTGATCAGCAAAGTACCCTGTGAGACAGGACTGGCTGCAGCTGGAGTTGAGCGTGTTGAGGTAAAACCCTCGTCGGCAGGACAGACAGTGTCCAGCTGACTGGCCGACGCAGCGCTCACAGCCTCTAGAGCAGCGTCTGCAGCGATGAGCCCCCACGTCCTCGTGGTGTCCCGGTGGACAGCGGCTCACACAGGTTCTAAACGTGCACACAGGAGGGAACAAACGCGGTTCTCATGGTTCTAACAAGATCAATGGTGGACGTATTCATGCCTTCACTCAGCTCTTACCTGCCTCTCTTCAAGCTGCCTAAGCTGAAGTGGTCACAGCTGAGGCAGTGATCGTCACCGGGTCCATCGCAGCCCTGGGCCCCACACTCACGGTGACACGGCCCTGGATAGAAACCACAGGCTCATCATCGCACCACCGTCATGGAATTGTCTTTGTCTTGGTGCTCCAGTAGTTCTGGAGGGTTCGGGCTATTTGATCTTCTTATCTTAAAGATATTTTTTCAACACTCCTGTCAAGCCAAGGAAATATTTACCATTGTACTCCTCCTCCTCCTCCTCCTCCTCCTCCTCGACCTCTGGCTCTTCCAGGAGCTCATCTGCTGTGGTCTCTGATGTTCCTGAATGGGAGGGCTGAGACGTTCCATAGAGGACCAGCGTCCATTCCTTCAGGTTGCCTGCACCAAGTTAGCGTCATAATGCTGATTACGTTTGGTTGAGGATGATGACGACATTAGCTTGATGTACAGTGGGTATTAGAGCAGCGGCACTGCTGAGAGGTTCCATGGCTCCTCCAAAAGCCTCAAAGACTGAAACAAAAATCAGTGGAACAAAGGTCTTGTATCGTCTTAGGTTGACCACAGATTTAATGCAAACAATGACACATGCTGCTGCTGGCGCTTAGTGTTCTTCTTCTAATACCCTCAGTCTTTATCACTGTGAAGAAGAATTAAGCTTATAAGTTGATCCATCACACACTTTGTTCATGAGCTCCACATCATCACACTGTCAGTCTCACAAGGGGAAGCAGTGGCTCGGTGGTTCACTGCAGGAAGTGGTGAGTACACGTTGCCCCCCCCCCCCTGCCGCAGGTGCGCTGGGAGCGGTGTGGGTGATGGACCTGGCTCATGGACGGACCCAGCTGTGTCTGCTGCTCTGTATTCTGTGTACATTTACTCATTCATGTTTACCTTGTTTTGGGACTAGGTACTCTGAACATTCACCACGTACTAACTGCTGTCTATAAACATAGACTTCCACCCTTTATTAGAGAACGATGTAGGCCTTTGTTTTTCATAGATTATTTTTGATAAGGGTAGTTTTAGCTGCCCTTGGAGCCCTTGGAACCACCTGTACCTCCAGACACGTGGACGACTGCAGGACCTTACCCAGCACCTCAGGGTTGTGTGGTTTTGACGGCATGTCGGTAATCTCAAGCGTCCACGTGCCTTCTGCCCTCTCACCCCAAAAGTGGACCGTCATGAACTCCCAGTTTCTGAAGCCCTCGTTGGAACTGTCGAATGGCCTTTGTGAACACAGGAAGAAAGCAGAAGGTCTATGAAAGCAACAGAAAGTGCTTCACAGAGGCTAAATACCAGGACAATAGAAACCCCGCCCACTGATGGTCAGAGCCCACCAGATATCCTCAGGGGAATATGAGCGGTACAAATACAGGTATGTCTGACTGACTGGGTGTCAGAGGAGCTCCCACCTCTTGGCCAGCAGCTGTGATCTGGTACCAGACGGAGAGATGAGGTCAATCACCAGGTCTCCTCGGCGTGGGTGGACAACCAGGACCCTGACCACCACGTGCTCCAGGTAATCCACAAACTGCTCCGGTTCCTCTGAGCACCCCGAGGTGGTGATGCTGCTGCTGAGATTTTGACCAGCATGGATGTACCTGGAGCAGCCAGAAGCATTGGGCGTTATAGCTCATGACAAGGACGGTGAGAACAAACTGAGCACCGCGTGATTCTGGTGATCTGGTCCAGTCTGGCAGGGTTTTGCCAGGTATACAATGAAGGTGAAGCCTCACCTGGTGGCTCGGACGAGTCTGTGACTGCAGGTGTGCTGAGGAGGAACCGTCCTCCACCTCTGAGCCTCCAGAACCATGGCTTCTGCATCCACCAGCCCGAAGCCGTACAAGTGGCTGACTGCAGGAAGAGAGCCAGAACCATACTGGTTGAAAACGTGGAAACGTGAACAACTGGATCCTTCACATGTTCTCCTGACGTCATCATTAATAGGTTGGTTCTGTGTTACAGAACTACAGAACCTCTAGTTTAACAACATTAAATACTTGAGTTATTCAAGTACTTCAAGTATAAACTGAGTTGTGTGTGTGGATTAAACGTGAAGTGTGCCTCTGTGTCCAGCAGCATTGGTCTTCCAGTCATCAGCTTTCAGGTGCACGGGTCGAGACGTCCTCACCAGAAGATGCTGCACGTCCCTCCACGTCAGCAGAACACTGGCGAGAGAAGAGACAGAATCCGTGTTCAGGAGAGTTGGTGCTGTAAATTCATTCCTAATGGTGACAGACGTTGGTCAACAGAAAGACGGTGAAGGACAGAACAGTGACTGGACACAGAAACCCTGACTGACTTGGCCTCGAGGGCGAGGGCAATAATTCCAGCCGCGATAGGAGCCGAGACGGAAGTGCCGGTATGAGTGTCGGTGCAGCGGTGCCGGAGGTCGGTGGTCACCTGGGAGGAGGCACAAACAGCGTCATGAGGAGGCACGGAGGCTCCAAACAATCCAAACGTCCCGTAGGAGAACACTGGTCCTTTCAAACCATCAACCCTAAGTGTCCTCTTCCTCAGGGTTAGGCCAGGTTCATCTCTCCTTCTCTGCCTCCACCACCTTCCTCTTGCTACCATGGGCCCCCCCCTCGGCAGCCATCTTGTGTTGGCCGGGCCTGTGGGAGCTCTGGGAGTTGTGGTTGGCTGGGCGGCAGCCATCTTGGGTGGTGGTTCTATAGCACCCGCTGACGACACGCCCCCCTTACTTCATATTCAATGGTATAATATACACAATGACAATGACTCCTGGCCCCACCCCTGGCCCCACCCCTGGCCCCACCCCTGGCTCCACCCCTGGATTATAGTGACAATGGCCAACACAAAACATCATTTCATCAGTACTTTGAAAGGTGACTCCTGCTTTGTGTCCCTCTAATTGGACTACGTCTGTGGAGATTCTCATTCATCCAGGTCATAGTATCAGGTGATCGTTTAGTCAAGGCAACTGGATTTCTGACTCTAATTGGACTGTATGTTCAAGTAGAATCGAATCCGTGCCTCCATTACTTACAATCTTCCTTTCATTAAACTCTCCAGTGCTGTAGGTGGTGGCCATGATGGAGCTGCAGGCCTCCAGGTACCACGGCTTGTGGCCGTTCTCTGTGGTGCTGGAGATGGAGATAGTGTAGATACTGCTGGTGTAACCATCACATGAACAGTGATCACCCTGCCGCCCGCCGTTACCTGCCGCCCAAACAAAAATGCACCCCAGGCCCTTGCGACCCTGTGGGGAATACACACACGTGTTGTACTGCAGTTTTATCCAGAAAAAGACTTTCTTGGGACTCGTCAGACCTTCTTGATGCCTTGCTCAAAAGCACGCTTTGTCAAAGGTCCTGGGCCGTCCACCGTTTTGCCATCATCTTTGGGCCCCCAGCTGGCGCTGTATATGTCAATGTAGTCAGGTCGAATCCCCAGGGCCTTGGCCTCTACTATGTCAGTCACATCCCCATCCAGCATCCGAATCCCTGAGTCCACACAACACCAGCATACAGTCGTTTTAACACGGCATCTGGTCCCTCACTCTTCAGACGGTGAGTCCATTCAGTCACGGCAAAAATGACGGGGTTTTTTTTAAGTGCTGCAAACCCTGTTTGCTCCTCTACTATTCATGGGACAAGGGGGTTCATGGTGGAAATGATTTACTTTTAGACACAAAAACACCTCAGAGAGTAGAGAGTTAGAGACGCTTTTTGTAAAAACAAATGTGCATTGAATCAGATGTTGAGAAAAGGACGGCGTTCTACCTCCGATGTGAGCGTTGTAGGCGACCCCGACGATGCAGTGGGAGTTGTTGGCCACTGCTGCCACTTCCCCTGCGCATCGCGTCCCGTGTCTAAACACAGAAAGCACAACCTCGCTTTGGCCAGGCCTGCTTCATGTGCAAGAGAGCTGCGAACAGAGCGAGACAGGAAGGAGACGCCGGTGGAATTCTTTCTTACACGTTTTCATTGCGAGAGTCATAGCGCGGCGAAGGGTCGTGGTCGTTCCCGTTGACGTCGTAACTTGCCAGATGGTCCTACAGACAGGATTAAAGGATTAAAGGTGACTGACACCCGACAGCATCCTGAGCTTCTTGGAAACATAACGTACGTAGTTAGGAGCCAGATCAGGGTGGGTTCTCTCGATGCCATCGTCCAGTATGGTGAGCACCACGTTTCTGCCGGAGTAGCCGCGCTGCCAGGCCGACTCGACGTTCATCTCAGAGCGGCAGGAGCTGCTCTTATCGCTGCAGTGCTGAACACGTCACAGACGACACGCTTCAAACGTCGATTCATCGTCACGGCAGTGTGAGCGTGGACGACGACGTGCGCTGTACTTACGATGTACCACATGCTCGACCATTTGGGATCATTTAAATGAACGGGGTCAGGGTCGCTGCGGGCGTGCCTCTTAACTCGGGGCTTTACGACCTGCTGCTGGGCCCAGTCCACCTGTTGGAATGGGAACAAGACCCAGTCAGACCTTCTCTTCCAGCCAACGTTAACCCTCCTCAGCATCACCTCACAGGGAGTGACAGTACAGGGTAGGATGAAGTATCTTTATGTCGTCTCAAGGACACGACAACCTGGAGGAGCCCTTTCATGGAATGTCTCAAAAAGATGCAGCAACACTTTTTATTTTATTGTAATTCCTACTCTCAGGCTCGAGCAGGAGGCAGTTAAAGCTTGGAATCTTCTCCCAGTTCCAGCTCTCTACACTCAGGACCAGGCTGACAACATTCCTTAGTCCAGGTCTCAGATCTGCTCGTAGTTATGCTGCTGCAGGGTCAGAATGTCCAGGGACACAGTGATTGTTTACGATGACTGACTGCACTTCTGTCCAGGGAGAGGGGTCCCTCAGGTGTGGCCCTCTGGGGTCCCTTCTTTCTTTTCCCCCCGAATGTCAAATCTTGGTGCGCCCATGAGACACGGGGACACTTGTGAATGTTGGTGGACTGAGTCTCACCTGGGGATCCAGACGGATGAAGCTGTGAGGGCCCTTCAGAGAATACGCAGCTCTGCGAAAAACTCTCCTGTGGTGGAAATGATAATAATCCTCCAAACTGCCGATCTGATGAAACAAGAACATCAGACGTATTCAAATGAAATGCAGATTACATGGATGTGCTCTGAGGTGAAGTAAGAGAGAAACAAAAAGACATGAACCTGATTTTGGAGATGGAAAACAGCCCGTGACCATCTGTCACTGATATTCTCTCACTTACTAAATATGCAGGTATTCTCTTGGCTAGTACTCTCAGCACATGTGTACAGCTGGTACTAGGCCGACTACACCAGACTACACCTGTGTTCTGCCTCACCTCCTTCTGTAACTAAAGTGAGTCTTTATTTTAAAGGGGACTGTGATTGGGATGCCACCTGACTGGTTTGAGTGGCGGCTGGTGTCCAGTTCATAGTAGCATGAACTTCATCCTATTTTCTTCTGTAGCTCCGCTTTAGTTTCCTCTGTTCTTCTCTATAGTTGCATTTAAATTCCTCTCTTCGTCTTCACTCCTCGGTCTGTGGCTGTTACCTCTGGATGAGTTTATCCCATGGTGTGTAAGCCATGTCCACCTTTACCTCGTGGAAACCTTCAACCCTCAAAGAGCCATTTTGACCCGGTCTCAACGGAAAAGACATCTGAAATGAAGATGTTAGCCTATATACAATTTGATTTGAATATTTCGAGATCACAATAATCTAACAACCATTAAACAAATGAACAAACACAGATGCAGTTCTGGTCGACACATCAAGTGGTGCCAAACGGCTCTGAAGAAGGAGGATGCTGATCACCGAAATTGCACAAGGTCTGAAGAAAGGAGTTCAAGAACTTGGACTGAATAAGAAGACATGATAGACGTTGTTGAGACAACAGCATCCGCGGGGTGCATGAGCAGCCCGTGCTCGCTACCTTTCCCAGGTTCATGAATCCATACTTGGCGGCCACTCGGTCCGCGTGCTCGGGGCCGCTGAGGATCCGCACCGCCCAGTGGTTGGTGTGAACATGGCGCAGTCCCGGGGCCGCAGACGGGCTGGAGCCGACAGGGAGCAGGACGAGGAGCAGCCAGAGCGCCATCGTGACCACGGCAGAGACGGAGGCGCTCGGCTCCTCTCCTCTGACGCCAGGGGGCGCTGCTCCGCCCCAGGGCCGCAGGGGAGGAGGGAGGAGGTGCGCTCACAGCATGTAGTATGTAGTATACTATGTAGTATGTGTACCTCGCGAGACATGACAGCAGCTTATTGTGGCTGTTAAAGAAAAAGCCCAAACGCGTTTCTAACGATGCCCAGACCTTAGAGGCCGCGTTCCAATGATCTCCCTTCCTGACCACGAGACCTGGACCCCAGCAAGACACAGTCACGAGGTCCAGGAGACACTGAGATCACACTGTGGTTTCATAATCATCTTTATTTATGAGGTAAACAGAAACAGTGACCCACTGGGACTTGTCATTTCATCATGACCTGCTCACAGGAAACAACAAAATAATAATAATGAAATAAACACTTTCAGTTCAGTTTGGTTTGATTTGTATAGCACCAAGTCATCACATACATGATCTCCATAGAGAAACCCAACAGTTCAGAAAGTGAGTTTTTATCCAAAGGAATAAAATTAAGAATCACGTCAGCTGACTTCATCACCAGTATCTTACATTCTTTGACTTCCTCTCACGCTGTGCTGGTCTGACCTGTCCGACCCCTCACACCCAGTGCACTTCAAGCACATCAGGGATCTTCCCACGAGACTCAGGTGAGGTGGAGCAGGGTGCAGCACGTTGACCTGACACTAAGGCGTCAGCCTGGGTTGAGAGTGAAGGGCGCAGCATGTTTTACAGTTTTAATAAATGCTTCAATTCTTATATAAACACTGAAGCATCTAATTGAAATGAAGCAAACATGATGCCAATCCAGCAAAAGCTGTAATAACAATAATAAGGCCATTGTCAGGCTTCCCTGCCTTCTGTTTAGGGCCTCACGGTGGCCCAGGCTCACTCCTCTGCCTCCTCTTCTTCACTGGACTCTGCCACGGCGTCCTCACCTGAGCCCGCCCCCTCAGCGCCCAGGCGACTCATCCACTGGGCACAAATGCGGCAAACCCTTAAGCGCTTGGTGGGGTGGATGTGTTTTAGCACGGCCCGTCTCTGGGAGCACGAGCTGCAGACCACGAAGCCGCATCTCCTGCAGTGGTGCCTGCGATGGGTCACGGTGAACTTGTTGGGACAGCGCATGCAGATGGACGTGGCTCGGTCAGGGACCCAGGAGACGGCGAAGGCGGAGCCAGGTCTGCGGCTCCCGCTCAGCAGCTGCCTGAGCCGACACTCCTCTATGTGCTCCATCCAGATCTGCTTCTCCTCACACGAGGCGGCCGCCACGAAGAAAGACTTGCTCGGTGTACGGATCAGCCATCGGTTCTTCATCTTCAAATCGTCCTCCAAGTCCTCCAGCTGAATGTCCTCTGAAGTTAAAACACGGTCATGTCAATGCAAGGCCCCAAATACGGTCAACAATGTCTGATGAGAAGCACGTACATCGATTCTTATTTCTATCTTGTTTTGAGCGCATGAGGAGGAGGAGGAGGAGGAGGTGCTCACCCAGATGAATGATCTGCTGCTTCTTGTGCCAGTGGCCCTTCAGGATGATGCTGCCATACACGAGCACGTCGTTGAAGAGGAAGAAGACTTTAGGCTGGGGCCCCCGGCGGCCCTGCTTCACCAGCTGGCCCTGTCCCACCAGAACCCGACCCGGCTGGGAGAGCGGCTTCCCTGAGGGTCCAAAGGAAATCTCCACAGCATGGATCCGCTCCTGGTTTTCTCGATCAAACGTCAGCTGACACAACATGTTGTAGCTCCTGGTGTGTGACGCGTCGCTCCTCTAAAGAAACACGCCGCTCTGCATTTATAGCTGCTGATGATGATGCAAATGGAAAAACCCAGAGGGGGGCGGGGTTCGTGTTTTCAATAGGAGGTGTTTCCTCCGGCAGTGGGGACATGTCCAGTGTTGACAGCAGAACAGAAGTGATGCAACTGAATGTGTGGTGTTCAAATGAAACAGCATCACGTCTGCACAGCACATTTCTCAGAAGCACCTCCACGCTCCTCGTACACGTGTCAGCGAGCTCATGATTCGTAGCACGGATCAGTCTCCGTACTGAACAACCACATGTCCACGATGAAGGACTACCCTACAGATATCTAGTCCTTGTGCATGAAACCAGCCTCCTGTATTTTACAGCTTCTGCCAAGAAAAGAATGACGTGAGCCACAGGTGACGGCTTCAGTGTCGTTTATTAACAGCGAAGCACGTTCTCTTCCCAACAGTCAGGCACTTACAAAAATCAGGTCACAAAAAGTGTCGCCTCGCCGCCTGCTGCTCGGTAAACATGGCGTCCGTGAACGCTCTCATTAAGACTGATTCATCTAAAACCACCACTCCAGCTGCTTCACTGCTATGTTGTGTTCAAGTGAAATCCCCCGTGGCACCGTTTGCACACGTCTCAGAGCGAGCGGCGTCGGGACGCACAGCGAAACCGCCTGGCGAGGGAACGTGAAGATTTCATGTTGCGATAGCGGCCGTTAGATACCTGAACCTGACAAACAGCACAAACCTGTCTCAGCGTTTTCCCCCGACCTACTTCCAGTGATCACACACAAAGGCTCTGCAATGGTGAGCAGAAGAGACAGACTCTTCAAATCTGTGGATGGCAAACTGACATTGTGACAGTACATCCCGGGGGGGGGCAGCCCAGCGGGTCCAGCTCGCGGCGCCGTCACAGGTCAAGAGTCCCTCTCACTTTGAACTTCTTGGCCGAGCGCTCGCTGGCTCGCTGCTCGAACTTACTCCCGTAGATGTGAGAGACGAAGCCGTTGATCTCGACGGCGAAAACACTGTTTCTCTTTGGGATCACTGGCGCCGGCGGAGGGAGAGAGACAGAGGGACAGAATCTAAACAACCTGGTTTCATCATAAAGTGCAAATCAACAACAAATGGGAAAAAAGATCTTGTTATAGAAAGTACAATGTTTTTATATTGTACTAATATGTATATTTCTGCTCACTCAGCTGTAAATACAGTCTCGCATGTATATACTGTTCATTTATTCTAATCCTTCTGTGTACTTCTGGTTTGACGCTACACTGCATTTCGTGGCTCTGTACTGGTACAAGTGTAATGCAGTAAAGTTTAAAATGTAATTGTAAATCATTTCAAATGATGAAATAAGACTGGGGAGAGCTCTGTGCTGACAAATGGAAGGACTGGCCGTGAGTGAGACGGAGCTGTCAAACCTTTCAGTCTGTTGTCCTTGGTGATGAGCTTGAAGACGTGTTTGAACTCCTGGACTAGAATCCCTGTTGTCCCCACATACGATGGACATTTGGACCGGACCACTGGGAAGTGGAAACAGATCTGGTTAGAGCTGTGTCCACGCTGTTGAAACTGGCCGCTCTCTCTGCTCTCTCACCTGTGATGATGGCACCGTGGAAGTCGGCCTTCAGCAGCCTCTGCTGCACCAGCTGAGGGTTGCTGTGAAACGACAGGAGTTTCAGAGAAGGAGAAGTGTTGTTACACAAGTCACGGCCTGATTTTACCTTGTTGGTTTGAGTCCACCGCACAGGTCGATGACGTAGCTTCTCCAGAGCTCGTGCAGAGGCAGGAACAGCTCGTATCTGATGAGAGCGACAGAAGGGGTGCAGGTGAGGGGGAGGAGGACAGAACAGGAGTGGAACGCTTCAGGTGCTTCACCAACCTCTGGTTCTCTGGCTTGATCTGGAAAACCTTCATTGCCCTTTTCTGACGAGCATTCAGTCCCTTGGCTTTTTTACTGCTCCTCTTTGACTGGTCCTTCTTGGGCCTGGAGTAGCCCAGAACCACAGCCTTGTGGCTCAGCATGTTCTTCACATCTTGTCGCGTGTGATGCTGAAGGCTGTTCCTCAGGAAAGACTGGGTGAAGGCCTCGGCTTTGGAGCTGGTCTGAGGCTGGAAATGAGACAGCAAGTACATTTACTGCCTTCCTGCTGAACAGACACGTCATCAGAACGGCTGGTTTGTCCGATGTCCACCTGCACAGGACGTCTGCTGGACGAGAAGACTCACCTCAACAGCCAGCAGCTTCGCCAGGTCCTGAGGAATCTGGGTGCGAACAAGTGCTTCTGTTGAGACACGAACAGAATGAAACACACTCGAAACCATCTGATCGACTCACTGAGGCTGATACAGAAAGTGAGAATTAAACAATACTTCAACTGTTGCTTTGTCGACTTTTACATCAATATTTTAATCATACAGACTTTTTTCCCACCATCAGCTCTTTTCCAATTAACTGAGTCTATAAGAAGCCACTGGACTGTGAAATAATGACCATGCTTACTGTATTAGCCAACAGCCCAAAGGTAAAAGACATTCATCTATAATGATAACTTGATCACAGTCACCTGATCGTCAGAGACCAGGGTGATATCATCATTCATGTCAACGTTCTAACAAATAGACTGATCGCTTTCAATCTAATTAAATTCATGAGAAATTAGCAAAGTGGGATTACTGATTTTACATCGACCGGCATCAAGTGTGCGGACGTTTGTGCATTAAGAGATTTCATAACGTTGCTGTCAAACATTCTCACAAAATGTACTGAATTGTTTTGAAATGATTTCCTTTGAACTTTTGACACGCTCACTGTGGAAACCATTCTCTAGGAAACACATTAATGACGTCATCAGCAGTGGCCGCCGGAAGCGTCAGGTTTCTACCAGAGAAGCGGAGCTCCGAGCTCGTGACGCCCCGAACCTCCAAAGCTTCTAAAACGTGTGTTTACATTGGTTCACATCCCGCCTCCGAATCCTCTCCTCAGCAACTTTAAAATACTGACTTCACGTGCGCCCTTAAACGTACCTTCCATTTGCGCGTGTATGTGTTGGTTTCCCTCGGAGGGTTTAGAAGAACCAGGGAAACGCGTGTGTCCGCCTCTGGGTGCACGCTCCCACTTCCGCGTCCTCTTCTTCTACTGCAGGCGTCCAGGTACGGCCCTTGTGACGTCACCATGCTGCCCCCTGCAGGCGAGCACACGCACCTCAGGAGAGAAGGAAGACCGTCTCTCTGAGATGTTGTCCTCTTGTCTGATCAGTCCAGGAGCAGGACCCCCCCCCCCCCCCCCACTGTGATATTTCATGTTATACACACCCCTGAGTGTAGGGTACATTTAACAGCACAAGTCAAATAAATAGTAAAATATTTATTTAAAATGGTGGAATCTTTTTCAAAAACAACTGAGGAAATGCAGAACAAAGTACAATTTACACACATCAGACGACGTCCTGCCAGTGTTCTTATACATTCAATACAAAATACAAAATAAAATGTTCCATCAGAAGTATATCAATTTCAAAATATCCCTTTTTATACTGGGAGCCAACCAGTTCATCAGGCCAGTGGCAGTGATGAACACCTGGTCCCTGTTCTTCTTCTATATAAAACACGTTAACTGTTTGGAAACATACATTTATCTCCATCCTGAGCTTTGTTGTGTATACGTTGAATGTGTTGCGTTGGCACCCACACACACGCGCGCTTCATTCAGATTTCAAATGTGTGTGTGTGTGTGTTTGTCACAGTGAGACATCTGATTACAACTGGCATGTGATGGTGGTATTTCATCCCTCCAAAGGGCAGTGGTTCACGCCCCCTGAGGGCAGGAAATGGCCCGTAGAAGTAGGAATGTACTCTTCAGTGGTTCCTCAGATTACACCAGTACACCATGATACAAACTGAACAAGGCTAAGATAATGATCCAGCTAACCCGTCAGGTCAAACTGGACGCTGGTGGGACACTGCTGAGATAATGAGCTGGTGAAGCTTTGTGTTTGTAAACACGTTGTAAACTCATCTGGGTTCTTGAGCCTGGATCATCATCAACATCAAGGAATGTCAGTGGTTCCGCCGTTCAGTGATAAAAGGCAACGCTGGACTCTTCCCACCACTTGACACTGATCTAGGAGCAGTTTTGTCAGCGTGGGGTCGGACATTAGACACGTTAGCACATACAGAAGGCATCATTTCATTCTTTCAAGTGTTTACACATAGAAATACTCGTTTTTTGCACAGTATAGTGGTGAAGGTTCCTGCCTCTGTGACATCATCAAAAATGGCTGATCCCTGCATGACTGAAGGTGGTGGTGGTAGTTACACGTGACTAGAACAAACATCTCACTGATCTTTCCTGCAGACTGGGGCTGTGTGTGTGTGTGTGGGTGTGTGTGTCACTAGTGCAGGTGTAGGTGGGGATGCAGGTGCAGCTGACACACAAGCTCCTCCTCTGTGGGCTCCTGGATCTGCTCCCTGCAGGGGGCACGAGTGCACGTGAGCTGGAGACGTGTCGACTGTTTTCATTCCAACCACAATGGCGCCAACCTACCTGAATATGAGCTGCACGGAGGTCTCGTAGCGGATCCTCTCCACGTCCATCACGGAGCAGCTGTGACTCCGGTCCCACTTGTAGGTGAAGTTCTGTTGAAGAACCAGTTTACTGGTTAATGCAGCTGGGCTTAGTTTACAACACCGCCCTAGACCGTTACATCAGGACTGCAGTGAGAAAGAATCCATGTGATCTGCGTACTCGTCTCGAATCATTTGTTTATTCCAGAATTGTGTTTGTGTTAACTAGTGTGTGTGTGTGTGTGTGTGTGAAATAATGCAAATTAACCTGAGCTGTGTCCACCGTGCCTGACTCTCAAGCCCTCCCTTCCACAGCAGAGGGCCACATAGTACAAATGTCTTTCTAGGGTAAAGTGTGTCAACGCAGTGCTAGTGTACTGACCTCTAGGATGAGCGCCACAAACAAGTTGACCCACATCACAGAGGAGGTGAGCCACCAACACACAAAGTAGACCTTGGCCCAACTGGAACAATAAATCACCATCATCACCATCATCATCACCATCATCATCACCATCGTATATATGAAGTGGACTTGTCCGTACTCTGAGGTGTATCGACTGTATGCTTCCATGAAGGCCTGCCAGTTGTTCACGATCATGACATCGTACAGCAGAATGAGGGACGCCTGTGGGAGGGGGGTTTGTTTCATCATAAAAACGCTGTCATCACATATCACATATAAAGTGTTTCTGCCATACGTGACAGGCAGGAGCGCGTTGTTCCCAATCACTCACAGCAAAGTCGTCAAAGTTGTTTGGCCAGTACTCGAGCTGTTCGTAGGTGCCACAGTCCACACTGAAGTTAGAGGTCCTGTTCTCCACGGAGGGACTGGAGTTCCCACTGGGACACACACACACACACACACACACACAGTTGGCGTTTTGCTGGGTTCAATCCGACCACACGTCCGTACTCAGATGAACTCATACAGTACCTCATGTGCTCAGGAGGTTTAATCGCTCCTTCAAACAGCCAGATCCCAAACACAGCGAACACGTAGTACACCACCTGCCCGCAGAGGACCAAGAGGACCAAGAGGACGAAGGGGACGTCAGCTATGTATGTTCAACCAGAGCGCCTCCATTTATGTTCACAGCGAGGGGCCACATCCTGGGCTGCAGTTCCCTGGGTGGCCTCTAGAGGCAGTCCCCATTGACTCCCATGTTAAAATGAAACCTGATTACGGCCTGGTTCAAAACACGGCTCAGCTCTTCAGAAACAGACACTGCGTCCATCTGTGCATGCAGGCTGGTCCACAGTGATGAGTACACATGTTTAAAGCAAACAGATGATGCTGCTCACCACCAGTATCCCTGCGAAGGCTCTCAGGTTTTTCACCAGGTCCAGCAGCGTACTTGCAACCAACGCCATGAGCTGAGAACACAAACACACGTGCTGTCTGAACACAGAAGTGTGTGTGTGATGAACACTGAGCTGCCGCCCTCTACCTTGATGTCTGGGATGATGCGCAGGAAGCGGAAGACGATCAGCATGTTGACCAGACGAACCATCTCCCACAGAGACATGACCCGCTGCAGAGCCGGGTCCCTGTGGTGACACGTGCACATCAACACAATCACGTCCCACGCAACAACACTGACGACGGTGCATGAGAGAGAGAGAGAGGCTGCAGCTGAATACCCACTCTGCACGAGGAATCCGGTAGGTGACAAAAATGGTGATCTGCAGGGCCTGGGGGGGGGGGGGGGGGTGGGACGGGGGGGGGGGGGGGGACAATACACTTCAGGTATTTGATCACTTGAGATGAAAAGATGGATGGAACCACTGTCAGTGGTTTAGAGTCTCCTGGATCTAAAGTTCACTAACTGAGCAGCGCTCTCTTCCTTCGACGTTTCTTCTTCCTGCTAATTCTTGTTTTTAAAGCTCTTCCGTTCTCTTGATTTACAGATATATGAACACATATATGGAAATAGATACTACAGAAGCTCCGTGATGAGTGTGGTGTGGGTGCAGGGCGGTGTTACCAGCAGCAGGAGGGTCAGGCAGCCGTCGAAGACGTTGTTCCTGTAGGAGAGGTATCCTCTCCAGCCGAAGGCAAAGATCTTGATGCTCATTTCAAACAGGTAGTAGAGGATGAAGCACAGGTTGATAATCTGATGGCCGGAGAGAGGAATACTCTGTTTTAACAGTGTTTAAATGGCCGAGCCACTGGCGATCAATCCTCAGCGACCACGACCATGAATGTGAGCCCAGACCTCCGCTCACCTCCAACAGGAAGTTGTCTCTCTCTGCGGTGGACATTTCAGAGTTCAACACGAGGACAGTCTGAAACACAGGAGAAGCTCATCTGAGTGTGTGAGTGTGTGAGTGTGTGTGTGTGTGTGTGTTCCTGATATTAAAGTGATGAACAACATTATTGTTATTACTTGAAGACCTTTTTATCCCACTGATGGAACGATAAAAACACAATGATACACACTCACTTCAAAATGTCTAAAGGAGGAAGTGTGTGTGTGTGTGTGTGTGTCTTACACATATGCAAATGACATTGGCCAGTGCCACTGCGTTGCCAAGTATATTGAGCGAGTAGTGACTGAAGATCAGCTGGAGCCTCTGCAGGACTGGAGAGTTGTACTGAGGCAGGGGGGGGTGCTGGGGGGGGGGGGGGGCAGGCGGGCGGGGGGGGGGGGGGGGGGGGGGGGGGGGGGGGGCAGACGGTCAGACACGTAACACTCACGCAGGTTCACAGATAAACCTGAAGGAATGAGCTTTACCTCATTGATTCGATCTTTATCCAGCTCATCAAATATCTTCTTGAACTGCTCTCGATCCATGTAGCCGGCGTCTGCGTACTGCTGCGCCTCCTGAACACACCAGAGCGTTCACACGTGCACGTCAGCCGCGCCAGAGAGGCCCTGACGCTCCGTGTGTGTGTGTGTGTGTGTGCACGTACTGACCGCAGTGATGGCCGCTCTGTAGTAGCTCTCCATCTGGACCCTGGACATGACCTTCAGCACCCAGTCCACGCAGACGCGCTCCCTGACAGGGCACACACACGAGCGCGCACGGTGAGAGCAACTACTCACACACTAGCAGGCGGTGTGACACGGAATGCCATGCTATTTCTTATGTAAGTACACTGCAGTATTTTGAGGATATTGCAGTAATATTGTGACTTCATCGAGGTGTGTCACTTCAAGTTATATTTCTGACGTGGGAGTGGGAGAGCTCCGCCTGTGTGTGCACAAGATTCCCACAAGATTAAAACTTAAACTGCAGTGAGATGGTGAGACAGTTTGCTTAGCGGTGCATGTAATTATCATCTCCACCATATTCTAACATAAATATTCAGGTCATGTCTCATTAGCAGGCAGCTCAACGTGTCTGATTATATCACGTTGAGGACGAGGAGCGACAGAGCAAAGACGCCTCAAACCTCACAGTGTGAAAGCAATGTAGAGTGTATATTACATGATATCTAATAGACACCTAACACCCATTAGGTGTGTGTGTGTGTGTGTGTGGGTCTATTACTCAGGGGACTGTTGGACTCCTTGGCACCTCAGGACTTGGAAAGCGGCTCGGATTCCCAGCCGTCTCCTGAGGATGGACGTTTGCACCGACATCTGCACAGAAACAGAAACAGCTCTGAGTTTCACGGCCGCTGCCTCAGAACGTTTGAACGTGCCAGCAAAAAAACCAAAACACTGGAACTGAGAGCACGGGTCAGGAAACACAAACTCCTCCGTCATCTGGCTCCTCGCTCCCCCTCAGGCCTCGTCTTCTTCTTCTCTTCCATCCACCTCCCTGTACCTCCTGCCTCTGCTCCCCGACTCTGGAACTCTCCAGGGTTTTAACACTGGGCATACTGGCTTTGATTCTCCTCCATTTGGCTGAACTAACGCAATCTAACGCGGCGTCCTGAAATGTTAAAGCCTCACACACAGCTGGTTCGTACTCACGAGCAAATAGCCCCTGAACTGGTTGTAGATGATGGCTGTGAGCAGGTTCATCAGACAGTAGGTTCCTGGCAGGGCACAGAGAACAGTGCACGTGAAATATCTGACTGGAATTATCCCAGCGATGCTGCACTGAGAGCAGCTGCTCACCGATCACACTGAAGGTGATGAAGAAAATGGAGTAGCCTCTGTTCAGAGAATAGGCAGGAATCATCACTGCAGACAGAAGAGGTGATCAGACGCCACACAGGCACAGTTGAGAGCGTGAAGCCAAGCGTTCGCCACTGGTACCGTCAGGGTTGTTGGCTGTGGTGAGCAGAACCAGCAGAGACGTCAGAGACTGCGGCAGGTTTCGGAAATAAACCTCCCACTCCCTGTTCTTCTTTGGATCCTGCACAGAGACGTGGACGGGACACCTGCTGAGCTCTGACATCACACTTCAACACAGGAGCATCACATGACCACAACGAGCTCACCTCAGTTTTAGCAAACAGCAGCATTCCGATCATGGTGAAGAGGCAGAGGTGGAGCGCCAGCAACAGGATGACACTGCAGGAGGATGGTCGGCGCGCACACACACACACACACACACTCTCAGGCGTGAGTGACGAAGCCCAGGGAGCCAGTGATGAATATAAATACATCTTTCCAGAGTCCCAACTTATTCACTGACGTCAAGACTGAGGGACAGTGTCCTCAGGGAGCGCCGCCAGCTCAGGGCAAGTTAAATTCAAGACTTTGAATTATAACTACTACTTATTATGTCATCACATGTTTTAAAGACCTCTGACTGATTGATTTAAGACATTTCAGTGACAATCAAGGCCTTATCTTTAGATTCAATGCCTTTCAAGGATAAAACCTGGTCTATGGATCAAGCAGGTCTCAACTCTTGTTGTCGAGGAGCACCTTGATAAATCGTGGTTATTACATCATCCAGTGGAGCGGGTTCACATACCTGGCGATCTCAGGCAGCGTCCTCTTGATGCATTTCAGAGTCTTTTTCATCAGGGAGGAGTTTTGCAGGAGGAAAAACGGCCGGAAGAGTCGTCGAACCCTCAGTTTCTGATTGATAGCGACAAGACAAGACAAGGCCAATGTAAATGTTCCTGACACTCTGCATGCATGGGATGCCACTGTTGTCAACAGGGTACTTTCATTTTATGAGTCATGTATCTGTTTAAGGCCATGTCACGTTCCTTGTTTGTATTTCACTGTCTTAGTCTTGTGTCATTGTGTTTTATTTTGTAGTGTTGTTTCCCCTTGACTTCCTGTTCCTCGCTGCCCACCTGTGTCTCGTTGTCAGTTTTTGTTGTAGTTAACCTGAGGATGGACCGATTTAAAGGTCAAAGGTCAAACAATGCCTGTGAAAGTGACAGACTGGAGATGCACCGGGAGGCTGAACATCCCTCATCTTCTGGGCGTTCAGTTGGTCCAGTCTGGACCGATGTAAAACCCATGGTGGCCCCATGGTGGCCCCAGGTTCACCAGGGTTCACCAGGGCTCACTGATGAAACCCTTGTGAGCAGCGACCCTGCGGCCTCACCTCGTCACACACCATGCTGACGGACAGCATCCAGTCAATGACGGACACTGACAGGACAACGATGTAGCCAATGAGCCATTTGTTCTTCTTGAATTCCTCCCAGCCAATCAGGTAGCCCTGAGGGCAACCAGATACTGTTCAGAAATACTTAACTGGAATGATGACTGATAACTGGTTTCCTCTGAAGAGGCTCTGTTTACCTTGACGGCGAGGTCAAGAGACAGAACGATGAGGCAGGCCATCTCGAAGCTCTCGGTGAAGCCGCACGGAGGCTCCCAGGCTGGGGAGCGATGACGGGGGTCTGAGGAGAGCGACAGAGAGGAGGGCCGCTCCACGAAGGCCAGCAACAGCAGCACCGCAATGGTCAGGCCCAAGCCCCTGAGACGGAGAAAGACGGACCAGAGGGAGACCAGAAGAACGGTCTGGACACTGACATCAAAACAAAACCCTCCTCAGTACATTGAGGTGCGGAGCGTGAACACCTACCACTGACACACCCGGGAGTAGTACCATCGATAGAGGCAGAGCGAGCTGGCGTCCACCTTGTGGTTGATGGACCGGTACTGAAAGCCAGGAAACAAACAGAATTACTCAACTCAAACAGCAGCAGACGCCGTGACGCCGTTCAGCACCGGACCGGATTCACTGTGGATCAGACCCCCACCACCACCGGGCCTGACCTAGGAGCAGCCACCCCAGCCCATCTCCTCTACCGTTATCCTTGCTAACCTTCTGACATTTCATTCTCATCAGGACATGTTGTCAACAGCTGATCAGTGTCAGTTCATTCATGATGTTTCTTTTTGAATTCTGATGGTTTTTTGGTCCTCTGTTCTGGTCTTCGTGTTTTTTCTTTTGTTATTTTCAATTGATGCAAAGGTGAATTTTAGAGCACGACTGTGGTCGAGTTTCAGTCTGTCCGGACATTCTGCATCTATAAAAATATGAGATGCCTGTGATCTTCCTCCGGTCACCAGCTGATCCTTGAACGTTTGGCCGAGATCAAAGGCGTTTCTCTGTTAGTGTTAGTGATGCGTCACTGTGACTAGAACATGAGGTCAAAACATCTGGAGCGTTCCCACCGCCTCCCTTTGCTGGGAAATGAGAGAAACTTTGGTTTCTGAGCTTGAAAAAAATAACTGAGTCGTACATTTTAAATTGAACAAAATACACACAAATTCTACAAGACAGATTAAAGGAGAGGTCTCTCTGCTTCGGCTGTTCACCGTAATCTGTTATTACCTTTGCTAAAGAGTTTGCCTTTTCTTATTCAAACAGGAGGCGAGGGACGTCACTGCACTCACCTTTATGGCATCCTCAATGAAGATAACCGCTTGCTGGATGTACAGGTCGTCATCTTCTGGATAAATGGAGAAAAGATAGTATAAGAGGTCCATCGGAACGAGCGCTCTGAGTCCGACCCCGACAGACAATGACCTCCACCACATGTGCTCGCAGCTAAGTGACGTTCAGGGTCCTGGCTCGCCGCGCGCGTCATCACTGTGAGCGTCGATACGTGGATCCTGCGCAGTTCCGAGCCGTTTGAGTGACTAACAAAGACAACAGGAAGAGGAACCAGAGGCAGTCCGTGTAACTGGTTGGACTGGGAGCCGAGCTTAAGGTTTGTTTTTATTTCTTGAGGCAAAACTAAGGAAAACACGGGATCCAGCTGAGCGCCGCGCTGAGGGCGTGGCTCACGATGCCTAGAGCTGTAATGGCCGACAGACGAACATCCAACGACAGAAAAACACCGTTTGTGTGTTAGTTCTTTTGTTAGCTTAGCTTAGCTCAGGCTGCAGCAGCTTAATGATACGTCCAGTCAGGTCAAAGGTCAGTTATCATTCGCTGGGTATAAACTCACGACAGACCTGATCCGTCTCAGTCTCTCAGGGGACACCGTGACGTCCCTGCTTTGTGTGCTAATGAATGGCTCGTGGACGTGTCCAGGTGTCATCCACCTGACTTCACATCATAAAACATACTGTCACATACATGAGCTTCTTTGACTTGGGCCTGGTGGTGTTGTGTTGAGGAGAACATGTCAGCATGTCGTTTATCAGAAGTGACGGAGAAGTTCAGTGACTGGAAGTTTCCAACAGGCCGTTACAGAGACAGACATGATGACTCAGCTGTGGCCACACACACTCACACGTTTAGTGCTGATGCGTTCACACTCAGACGTGACGGTTGAGGGCGACACTGACAGGGCGACACACACACACACACACACACAAGCGTGAGCTACATGAAAGAAATTAAAATACTATATATGATATGCCTCAGCTCCAATCACATGACTCCTCCCTAGGACAATGTCATCTGTTTTTCATTCGATGTTTTTTCATGTCAATGGTCTCCAACTGTTCCTGGGATAGTTCTGCTATTTTAGGGGAATGAAGCACAATGGCTGCCTTTCATATGGTGAAGAGTAGAAGAAGAGCCTACAATTGAATTTACGTCTCCAAATGACACGGAATGTTCTGCTGGGTTAGAACGTGAAAGTGAGTGAGCGCTCGCTGCAGCAGGACAGAGGAGTGGGGTCAGGTGGGGTCAGGTGGGGTCAGGTGGGGTCAAGGGGAGCCTGCTAATGAAAACAAAGCAAACGCCAGTCCAGTCCGACGTGTCGCATCGGTCCGTCGCTGCTGGAGCTCAGGATGTGTCACTAGGAAATCTGGACACGGGACGTGATCCCAGAATAACGTCCTGTCTCTTCTGACCACACATTGGTCCCCGTGGACTCGTGTGATGGAACAGCAGGACACCAGACAACAGTCAAGCCCAGTGTCTCAGCAGGGACCTGCAGGAAGTCCCCTTCTCCATGAAGGGCGTGCTCCAGATTTACTGCTCTGCTTTGTGTCAACACTAACTGGAATGTGGACTGAGTCCACACGGACAGGTCTGGATTTCAAAATAAAAGCACTAACACAGGACTCCCACAGTGTGTGTGTACGTTATTACTGGCTGTAATGTCCACAGACCCTCAGGCCTGTCCTCGGGCGACAGAATGGACGTGTTGGACAAATGGACACTCGAGAGGGACACAGTTGAGACGACACTGACATGTCTCAACCAGTCCCTCCTAGTCCTTCTGTTGACTTCTCACACACGTCCTGAACGTAAACACGCACAGTTTGTGTTGACAGAGGTGTGTGTGTGTGTGTGTGTGTCCGGCCACTCACCCGCAGCCCTCTCGGCACTGCACGCCTCCCCCGCGGCGGAGTAAGACATCCGTCTCCGGCTCGGGGCCCCTCGGTGCTCCGGGCCGGAGCCGTCGTCCGCCAGCAGCCTGTCCGTCTCCATGCGGGCCCGGAGGAGCCGTGGTCGAGGCGGTGGAGCTGGGTCCGACAGCAGCAGCTCCGTCGGGCTGTTTAGGAAGTAGCTGCTGCTCCCCCCACCTCCTCCTCCTCCTCCTCCTCCCGCTGCCGCCACTTTACACTAACTCCGCCCCCCAACCTGACGTGTGTTCGGGGACCCGGGGACAAGAGCGGGAGGTCAACAGGTCAATGGACATGCCTGTGTTTTTACTGCACTACTGCGATGTCGTGTCTCATCTTTCGTATTTTCGTGTTTTCTCTGAAGCACATAACATGGTCCCTACTGCCTTGTTTTTATTATCGTTATTTTTTTCTATTTTTTTCCCTTTATTCTTTACATTTTATACATTCTTATATGTTCTTTTTTATATTCTTATATATATTTATATTTATAATATGTTATTTTCTGTGTTAATGCTGCTGGAATTCTAATCAAATCATCAATTAATATAATCTAAGTACTTTTACTGTTACTTTGAAGTGTATTTAAAAGCCAGTCATCCCATCTAGTATTGTACTTTATGTAGTACTTCTATTTAAGGTATTAAGTTGACACACACTGTGCTGGCAGTGTGGCTGCTGTGTACTAATGTATAATAAGACGGTGCTGTAAATAATGTGTGTGTACAGTCCATTGACCAGTTCACCAGTTGTATCATATGCAGCCGTGGTTTTGCCAGGGTGTCCTGTTAATAATAAAAGATACTGAAGACGTATTTGTTAAATATTTATTAGAAATATTCTACTTAATACAGTGGATTGAATCAAATCATCATCTTAAGGTTTCAAAAATATTTGATTTAATAAAAAAAAAAGCACCGTCCAATCAAAGGTGCGGCTCATTTCATCACACACTTGTTTCCCACCAACTTCTGAGAGTAAAGGTATTTAGTCAACATAAAGTCAACTGTCACATGACTTGAAGAAAAGCTGTAAACAATCATTAAGAAACATCACTTTCTTTAGATTCATCCCAGTTCTGATGGACTTCCACGGGTCAGTCCCAACCCATTATTGTTTGGGGGTATTTTCTGCCATCAGAGAAACCTGTGAGAGAGGAAATTAAAAAAAAAGCTTTCAGAGGATCATCTGTTCCCTCCGTGTGGCTCAACCTCGCTTCATGAGGATGAGGGCAGTGTCGTCTACCTGGCTGTCGATGCACTTGAACTGCCAGGGCCAGCGTGTGTTGTACAGGAAAGGTCGGAGGTCAAAGCGGTTGTCGTCTGGACTGTAGCTCTCTGCGTGGTAGGACGGCGTCACCGTGGTCATCTTGTGGCGGTTTATTGAGTACATCCTGAAGAAGCGCTTCACCTTCTGGGCCACCTGAAGAAACAAACGTTTATGATGTGATTATTTTCAGATCATATATATATATAAGCAATCTATTAATAACAAAGACAGAAAGTGACTACAGATTTGTTGAAAAAGTTGCACATAGCGATGGAGCTGACCTCCACTGGGGAGAGAGAATCCTTCCACATGTGAATGAGTTTGCAGAACATGCTGAAGGGGCCGCACTTGGCGATCTTCCTCAGGCGGCCGATCGTAGATAACTCAGAGTAGGTCATCCCCATGTCAGCCTGAGGCGGGAGCATCGGTGGCGTTAGAGTCGAGGGGGAAAAACAGGAAACGCCAGGTTACTAAAGATCCTGCTCAGAGTTTCTGACAGTGTTGAATCATGATTTATTCATAATAATAATAACAATAATAATCATCAAGCCTGACTGGCTGGACTAAATTTAATTCACACAAAAAATACAAACAAACTCTATCTATATATCTAGTACTGTGTGTATGTGTATTTATATTTAGTCTTTTGTGTTTCTTGTACTCTGTGTATGCACATTTCTTCACTGTGGGAGGAATAATGATCTTAAAGCAGGAAATGTCACTCTGGGTGAGCACATATCACCTCATCTTATATTACTGCAAACATTACTAGTACTGCAGTTGAAACAATATTCCCATCCTCAACCCAAATCAGGAAGTATTGACATTTGCTAAAGTGCAGTGAGCCACTCCTCTGTCAAAGTGTCCCTGAGGTGTCAGTCCTACCTCATCGGTCTGGGACACCTGTCCATCAGTGAGTGGCTCCAGCTCAGCTGTGGGTGGAGCAGCGAGGATTCTGCAGAGAAAACCAAAACCCCTGATGAGATGACAGTTGTGGTTAGTCACATACACAAAGTGTCAAAAAAAAAAAAAAAAGGCTGCTGCATGTTTGCACTTCTGCCCCGAGGCCGTTGGTAAAACCATCTCATTCTTTCCATCCAGCATCAGACTGAACGTTACTCCTCCCTCAGTGGGCGTGACAGACGCGTTTCTGCTTCCTCGCCTTTATCATATATCAAATCTCCTTTGTGTTCTTTGTGTCATTTCAGACGGTACGTTTCATAGTTTGCACATGATATTTCATTCAGAGTATAAAGATATCCCATCTTGCATATTTGCTACATTTCAAATATTTTGCACATTTGATTCCATTTTTTAATTTAGATTTCTTTTTGACGAGCAGGCGTTCAGTGTGGACAGCAGAGGTAGAATTTCAAAGTGCTTATTTTCATTTGTACAAACGACACGTGTTCCCTGTGCGATGGAAAAATGGGTCAAAGCAAAGAGACGTGTGCACGTCCAGGCCGTACCCCCTCAGAGCGCTGAGCTGGAACTGCTCGACACAGTACAGCAGGAAGCTCTTCAGGTCCGTCTTGCTGATGCCTCCTATGGGGTTGATGTCGGCACTGGAGCAGTCGTACTTGGTGAAATAGCCGGTCAGGCTGAGGAAGAGAGCGATTGCACGAAGCAGTGAGGCCTAAACGTCTAAACGCGTGGCCAGGTCCCTGCTGCAGGCGTACCTCTCGTCCACGTTGGCCGAGCCCAGCACCAGCAGCCCCCCCGGCTTCCCTCTGGCCCACAGGCTGAGCTGGGCGAAGAGGTAGGCCAGGACCATCCTGACACGCGCCTGGGAACACGAACACCAAGTACTGCTTAATGTAGTACTATCCACACACACACACACACACACACACACACACACACAGGAAGCAGGGAGAAAACTGGCCGTCAGTGCTGATAACACACTGACAGGAACTGACGCTGCTGTGTCAGTGTGAAGACTGTGTATGACCTGTGACCTGTATGTTCTGCAGGGCCAGGTTTTCTCTGTGGCTCCCTCCATTGGCCCGGAACTGAGGCCACCTCCCAGTGACCGCCGAGAAGATTCCCAGAATGCCTTTCACTGCCATGTCGATGTTAATGTTCACGTGCGTGCTGCAAAGCAAGACACAAAAGAAGAAGTGCCGGAACCTGACAGACGCCCCCCCCCCCAGCTCGTGCTACCTTCCAATCTGACGGGCCAGCTCTTTGGCCCTGCTGCACGTGCCCTCGGAGGAGTTCTCGCTGGCCATGTAACACGTGGTGAGGATGCAGCCACATAACTCCTTTGCATTTTGGGGACAGTAGGAGTCGTCCCCAACCACCCTGCGAATATCCTGCAGCACCTGGATGTCTGACAACAGGAGAGGGAGCGTGGACGGTCAGGTGCATGTTGAAAACCACGCACAGGTATGGCTGACTGGTCAACAAGTGATTAAACAGCATTAGTTTAGTGAGGGACACTCACTGCCGTCGTGGACAGCCTGGCACAGCAGCACACACATGGAGTGGACGATGCAGGCCGTGGACGAGCTGTCGATGCCTCCGCTCAACGGCAACAAGAACCCAGCCTGCAACAGATGTCGTCACAAGCGTGAGCGTCGTCACCGCAGCACTGAGGTCAGCGTGGGCTCCTCCTCCTCACCTGGCCGCTTCTCCTCAGGTAGTCCCACAGCCAGCAGGCCGGCCCTAGGCTGGACAACACAGAGGACACCGTCTCCTGTCAACTCATCGCACTGTTTCATAGAGAACAAGTCACTGCGTACCTGATCTCTTCCTCTGGTGTGTGAAAGGTCCACGTCAGGGGTTGGTGGGTGGGGAGGTAGAGGTCGTTACCAGCAGATAAGGAGAAGTCAACTTTGACACGGTGGTAAGGTTTGGCTTCGCTTTCCTTCAGCAGGGCAGTGAGAGAGAAACAGGAGGGACCAAACTGTCAGACAGCGACCGACGTTCACTGGCTCTGAGCCGAGGCAGCAACAACACAATACTTCACCAAGTGTGGCTGGCATATTTCTCCTCTGTAGCTCCGCACATCCTCCAGGTCCACTGTGGCTGTGACCACCTCCTGCACACACACACACCTTGGCTGTCAGCCTGCTCTCACACACGTGTAACACACTGTTACTAACAGGGACTGTGGCCCCACACACACCACGTCTTCAAGGGAGAACTGGGCTCCCTGCGCCACGGTGTCTCCGTTGATGGACACCATGGCGCAGCCGTCGTAATAGAGGCGGTCTCCATCGCAGCCCCTCTGGTTGGCGTACAGGTAGATTCCTCCGCTCTGAAACAACAGCACAGGCACAGGCACGGACTCAGACCCAGGCCAGAGTCCTCGTGCACGTGGGGAACAAAGGAAACAAAGGAGACGTGTCGGGCTAAGGAGCCATTTTTAGAAAGCATGAATATGGATTAGCATGGTGTTCTGCACCTTGTGGGAGATGTTGGGTCGCTAGTCTACCTCAGTACCTTAGTGGTGGCCGACTTGACCAGCGTGACTCTTTGGTCGGCTTTGCGCAGCTCGTGGTGGCTGGCAGACGAATTGGTAAAGATTTCAACGCCGTCCAGACCCATCCCAATGTGCGGGCTGAGGAGGAGGAAACCTCAAGTTTACATTTCCAACCTGACGTGGAAAACGAGCCGTGGCGCCGTCTGGCGCCGTCTGGCGCCCTACCTTCGGGGGTTCCAGAGCTCCGCACATATTTCCGTGCCAATGCAGGTGTCCTTCGTGGAGAGCACACACTCCCCAAACGGAACCGTGTCCTGACGAAGGCAGAGAAGAGCCGACGCTGAAACCACCACCTGACAGCTACTGCCCCCTACTGGCACACACGTGCACAACACCCCTATGAGCAATGCGTGCAATACTTTTTACCTGCCCAGTTACTTCCTGGATCATCCTGGGCAGGAAATACTCCTCCACTTTCCTAAAAGGTACAAACAGAAAGGTTCAGGTTCACTCATACCTTTGATTCAAAGCCAGGATGTTCTGAACTGAGTTACACAACAGTTACACAATCTGTTCCTCACCGTCCTGCAACAGCCCAGAGGTGAACTATATCTGAACAGGAGCGTATTAAGGTAGCTCTTTTTCTGTTGAGTTTATACCTGAAACTGCCCCTTTTTAACATTTTTTGATTTAATGAATCACTTCAGCCTTGTGTGTACTCCTAAAGACAGAGACAAAGGAGTTGATTACCGACCTTAACTGATTCCATGGGGAGAACCAGCGCATCTCTCTGTAGTTCCCGTGGTTGGCCATGAGTATCTTAGGTCTGATCAACAGTATCTTCCTGCATTAGAAATACATAGATGAAATATATTAGAAATAGATATAAACCTATGTATATATTTGCATGTGTGTGTGTGTGTGTGTGTGTGTGTGCATGGTCAGCTGACTGCTGAAATACCTGTTGAGGAACAGAACCCTGCAGTTGTAACGAACATTATGATGCATCACAGGCCTAAGGGAACAGGATTTTAAAAAATCATCAAGGATTAAAAGAGAAAAAAATCCTTCTAAAATACCGGTCTAAGTACCTGGAGGTACTCACATTCCCACGTCGCAGATGATGTCCTGGGTGATGGGAGACTCCAGAAGTTTCCTCAGGACCTGGAAGCTGTGGAGCAGTGTGTCGGACTCATAGAAGTGGTCAGCACAGCCGTAGCCACTGAGGTCAGAGGTCAGTGGAACACAGAGGGGGAAAAGGTGCGTTAACATGAGCAGGAATTTCATGCTGGTCCTCCAGCAGAATTCTGGCCAGCATGCATCCGTCGAGCCCTGGTCATTCATGGGAACCACCAGCTGTCCAACAGCATGACCTGCTCTACCTCCAGAGCTCAAGGAAGCCGAGCCAGGACATTTGTATTATTCATTTATGACACTACTGTCGTACCATATCTCCAGCTCTGGGCCCAGTCTGTACGTGGCGCCACGACTCTTTGCAATCTCAATGCCTGCAGAGAACCACAAGGACACACACACACACTCTGTTGACTCACGTCACTGAATACCTGCTCGTCTCTTTTCAGGATGACACAAAGATTTAGGGTTTTTCTAGGGTTTAAAACTTCATGATTGTACGTATTAAACAAATACATGCATACTTACATTTGAGGTATAGAAAGTATTTTTCTTTATACACGTGAGGACATCAGGGATACATGTACATGTACTGATCTCTATTCATAGTGGACATTTGCACAATTGCTCATTCTCAAGTCAATACAAATAACTTTAATTCATCCCTGTGGGGACGTTCTTTTGATACCGCAGCAAAGAAACAACCAAGTAAGAAACAAAAAGAACATCAAGTACAACATGGATTTCTTTTCTCCCATATAAACAAGAGCACAGTGATTGGTCGCTGACATCTGTCACTGACCGGCGTCATGACCGCAGGACCCTGCAGGTTCATGACGTCATTAGCACGAGTCGCACTTACTCTTCAGGATTCTGTCCAAGTTGCCTTCGAAGTCCAGCGCCCACTGGTTCAACGAGCAGGTGGCCACGGTCACTTTCCACCCCATGCTCGCGTCGGTGAGTCCTCAGCGACAGACCCACAGACCGGGTTATAACAGACAGAACACGGTGAACTCCGCAGGAAGCCCCGCCCCTCCTCTCTTCTTCTACTGCCGCTCCTCTGCGCTCCCACCTGAGCGCGCTCTGCTGCCCCCAGCAGGAAGAAGGCCGCACTACTGCTACTACTACTACTACTGCTACTACTACTACTACCTTCCTCCTCTGCTGCCCCCAGCAGGAAGAAGGCCGCACTACTACTACTACTACTACTGCTACTACTACCTCTGCTACTACTACTACTGCTACTACCACTGTTACTACTACTACTACCTTCCTCCTCTGCTGCCCCCAGCAGGAAGAAGGCCGCACTACTGCTACTACTACTACTACCTTCCTCCTCTGCTGCCCCCAGCAGGAAGAAGGCCGCACTACTACTACTACTACCTTCCTCCTCTGCTGCCCCCAGCAGGAAGAAGGCCGCATTACTACTACTGCTACTACTACTACTACTGCTACTACTGCTACTGCTACTACTACTGCTACTGCTACTACTACTGCTACTACTGCTGCTACTACTGCTATTGCTGCTACTACTGCTACTACTACCTTCCTCCTCTGCTGCCCCCAGCAGGAAGAAGGCCGCATTACTACTACTGCTACTACTACTACTACTACCTCTGCTACTACTACTACTACTACTACCACTGCTCCTCCTGCTGATCTGGAACACTGACTAATGTGGACCACGTCAACTTCAGCCTATTTATTTCATCAGGAGCTTTACTATGAGTGAGCAGGGATGTCACGTGACGAAAATCACACCAGTCTGGAGGTGATGTCACAAAGAGGGCGGGGCAAGTGTCATGACGTAAGATTCTGACTGCGGAGATCTTGTATAAATAAATTAAGATAATTTTATTTTATTTTTATCTTATTTTATTTTATTTCTTTATCCTTACCTGTTTTTTACGGAGCTGCTGTAAATGTGTGTTTCCCCCATGGGGGAGGAATAAAAACATTCTATTCTATTCTATTCTATTCTAAATAAATATGAATACGTTCATGCATAGAAACATATATACATACATTCATTAAACGTGCTTAAATAAATAATTAAACGTACGTGGACAAGCAGCTGAAGATGAAAGAGGATTTATATTATTGTTCTTAACCCAGCCACGCCTCTTCCTGTCCGTTTACTTGAGTCCAGTCATCAGCAGATCCACCAGAGCCAGACCAAAGGTGTGAAGGTATTTAATCTGCCCTTGGCCACATAAATGTTATGACACTTGTACAAACCCGGTAAAGTGAAATACTTCAAATGAGAGCGTCCTTCTCGTGGATCCTAGTTCATATATATGTTTGTACATTTCACACTATGTCAGAGTTAGAGAGGCGAACCCTTCTCTGCTCTTTGATGGTCCAGTCCAACCGGTTCTGGTTATTGTGCTCATTCTACACACAACCTGGGACACTGTCTGTCTCATACAAAGGGAGACGTGTCCGCATGGAACAGGGGGTGTGCAGAGGACAGGATGGGAAACGTCTTCTTTGTCTCCTGTGTAAATGATCCCGTGAGGTTCGGCCAGGCCACATAATCCAACAAGAAACAAAACCATGGTGAGCGTCTGTGGTTAAAATATACACGCTGCAATAATCCCCTCACATCACACTCGTCACTCTCTCTCTCTCACACACACACACACAATAAATAGCAATATGTACAACAGCATGTGACCTCACACGGGTGCGACGTAAATAATGAACAAAATGCTTAGCCCTGTCATTATCAAAGAATGCCGTTTTCATGTAAATGACACGAGGTTCCCAGGATTCATTGAGCTACATCTGAACACATGACGAGAAATCCCCCACCGTCAGAGTCTTGTGAAATGATCCATTGGAAGAGAGGCGATGAAGAGGCGATGAAGAGGAGCCCACAGAGAAACGTGATGTAACCTTTGTAGCTATGGCTGCCTGCCTGGGACATGAACCCTCCCCCTCCCACCTCTCAACCACAACAACAGTAGTACATCAAAGCTCTGTGTGTTTCAGGCAGACAGCATGTAGCATGTAGCATGTAGCATGTAGCATGTGGCCGAGTCCAGCCGTCTCACAAACAGAATGCTCTGGACTTGTCTTTGTCCTTTGGGGTCAGACAGACAGGTTTGGGTGATTGTCGAGGTTGGACGTTACAGTTAGTAATTCCACCAAGCCTCTAGTCCAGTGGGGACACAGGAAGACTTGGACAAAGGATAAGGACGATTCTGACAGGGCATTGTGTCTTTTCTGCCTCCAACTTTGACCTCTCTGGTTTCTGTAATAGATCACATGTCACAGTGACCTTTGACCTCTAGGTACCAAAATCTAATCTGTAAATCTTTGAGTCCAAGTGAACGTTCCCTCGATAAGATGCTCATTCAGGAGCAGATTCCTTGATGGGAACCAACAGATGTCAGGTACTCTGTGAGGCCATAGTGACCTGGACCACGATAGTATTCTAACCATGAGTCCAAGTGAGTATCTGTACCAGATCTGAAGAAGTATCCTCAAGGCGTTCTTCAGATAGTGTGTACCAGGAATGTACGGACGGAAAAAAACAGAATCCCTTCAGCCAGGAGCTTCCTTGGAAGTAGAAACCTGAGGTGGCCTCATCGGGATGTGCAGCCAACACAACGAGGAAAGAGCCCAACACCTGGCTGGTGCTTCCAAAGTTGAGACCCTAACCCAAGACCCAAGACAACACACTGATCTCTCATGTTACGCCACCAGATAACCTTTAACCTGTAAATATCCAGATGCACACACACACACCGTGAGGCGACCTGTGCTGGCCATTCCAGGGCTTCAGTCCATGTGGTACCCTGAAGGCACCATGCAGCCTGGTCCACACTGAGTTCTATTGATATTGATGGGTTTTTATTCTGTCGATCGTTTGTCATCCAGTGCGCTGGCAAAATGTTTCTACCTCTCCTTCATGGTGAGTGTTTCTTTCTGGACTTTAGAACCCTGCACACATTCGTCTGACCTCTCCTCAAAGGCATCCACGGTGTTGCAACAAGTCTCACATAGAAAACGACCGAAGCTTCAACGGATCTGACAGAATCCTTTCTGCAAACCTGTTTTCATGCTTTCCTCAGAGGAATTACACGGAATACGACTCTGCATGCATGTGGGCGTGGCCGCTGGAGAAGTGGGCGTCAAACACGAGCTGCGGCAGCTGATGACTGAATCTATAAAATGGTCTTCATTCAGACAGGTGTCCCCTCCTCTGTCTTCACGTGCACCTCAGCCTGGCTGGGTTCAAACATGCTGGGAGCTTCCTCTTCTTCCTGTCGCTGCTGTACACGTCGCAGTTCTCCCGTCTGAACGCGAGCTGCACCTCCTCGCAGCCTTCGGCACAACTTGGGATTCTGGGATGTCCTTCTGTGTTCGGGCTGGAACTGTGTGTGTGTGTGTGTGTCACTGTCCGGGGTAGGTGGGGTAGTGTGTGTGCGCGTGCGACGGGGACTGGGCGTGCGCATGTGCCATGGGCAGTGTGGCGTGGCGGTCGGACGACAGGCAGGTGGACAGGAGGTCGTCCTTGGACGAGTCACCTGAGGACAGAAGAGGCGTGTTTATGTTCATGCAACTGTGTGTGTGTGTGTGTGTACATGTCATAACCACAACATAATAACTCTGGTGTTTGTCAGGCCATGTTTCAGTAGCGTGTGGCCTACCACAGCCCGGCTCCATGCTGCTCTGGTTTCCGGTGATGTGGTGCCAGTACGCGGAGCGGGGCAGGATGGCAGTGGGGGTGCAGGGGTAGGAGCCAGGCTCTGAGCTCTTGGACATTAGCTGGGAATCATAGAAAGACATCATCAGCTGTTTGAAAAATAAAGCTTTCACGCCGACATTCAGACCTGTTAAAACCAGCTCTCACCCTGCTGTTCTTCTCCATCTCCAGCAGAACCTTCTTGTGCTGCTCGGCGATGGCCAGGGTGGAGGAGTGGACCCTCTGGTAGATTTGCTCCCCCTCTCTGGTCTGGAAGGTGTACAGGCCCTCGCCACTGTCGCACATCCTGCACACAACAGAGACGCTACACTTATAAACTCATCATCATCATCATCTCAGGCCTGTGATAAAATATCTGCTCTCAGTGAGGTCTCACAGAACGCACATCGCTCTTCTCATCCTGGGGCTTTATCACACATCTTTGCATCATCAAATGCAAACGAGCAACGAGCTAAAAGCAGCTGGAAAAACCCTGATTACTAATGATGCAGTACAACACCCTGACCGCCAGAGGGCTCCCTTGCTATTCTGTCTTGCCTCTTTCTCACACACACACACACACACACACACAGGGGTTAGTTGCGCTGGTGTGAGCGGCACAAACAGATGATGCTGAAATGATAAATAAATGTTGAGCCAGACCTTATCTCCTGTGTGTGTGTGTGTGACATCAGGGTTCCTACAGCTTAAGACCATTTACAATCATCGAATCCCACTGATCATGTGACCACCTGTCTTAAGACCTTTGAATGACAGTTGTTAGATTCATGAATTCGGGCCCTTTAGGACCGTTTGGACGTTCAGCTGAGCATCCCGTCCGATCAGCTGTGTCCCCTTCGTCCCCCAGCCACACCATTCCGGGTCTCACCGTCCAGCTTCGAAGGTGAAGCGGGTGGCGTCGCGCCCGTAGCGCCGCAGCGAGCACAGGGGCCAGGTGACCAGCTTTGTGCGAGGGTTGTGAATGTCCCACAGGTAGATGTTCTCATGGGTGATCTGCATCATGCACTCCCCATAGATGTCCAGGTTGGGACAGGGCAGCAGGAACACATTGAAACGCTCTGAGGGGACACAGAGGGACAGGGACGCTGATCTCTCCGGCTCATCACAATGAACACAACAACGTTTTGATGCTGCTCACAAACAAATGTCAGAAAACAGTAAACTGCTAATCTTATTATGATCAGTGATTCATAGTCCCAGTTTAGATCCTAAAGCTGCAGCTGGTTGCTTGCATGTGTGTGTGTGTGTGTGTTCACCTGTGTGTTCACACTGCACGCCAGCAGCCAGCAGGTCAGGCTCCCCCATGCTGATGTCACTGAGCCGCACGCCAAGACACTCGATGGACAGCGTCTTGAACCAGTCCTCTGCCTCCAGCTCTGCACACACACACACACACACACACACACACACACACACACTGTTTTATGACAGTCTGGTGAAACTGGGAAACTGCTCTGAAGCTGAGTGTGTGTGTGTGTGTTCATTACCTGACTCACAGGTGAAGGTGCGTGAGGTGTCGTCTGTAAACACAATGGCCACGGCCTGGCGCTTGGTATCCCGCGGCAACCGCGTGACATTCTTCACGTTACTAATCTCTGTCACCTAGGCAACAGATTGAGGAATAAAACCGTAGAGAAGAGTTCACGGCAGGTTGACGTGCACGTGTCATGGACTGATTCTCTGTGACATGTTTCATGTCTTATGTGTTACGCACACACACAATATTTACACAATATTTGCACCACATTAGAGTTTCATTCACCTTTATTTTTACATTCTGCTCCTGTATTTTATTGATTTAATGTTTATTGTATTTATTTGAAGTTGCCAGTAACTGCTCATTGTTAGTGTTGTGCATGTGACAGTAAAACCCTAGAATCCTTTTGTTACGGTCGGGTACTAAAGTTGCTACTGGGAACAGACAACAACTGTTGGAGCAGCACTGTTGTTACTTGTTTTGTTTTTTTCGAGTGGGACACTAACGACACGTGAGTGAAGGAAGTGAGATGATGATGATGATGATGAAGAGCGAGCTGCTCACCTTGGGACAGACTCTGATGAAGGCCGACTTCTCGTCAGGGTATTTCTCCAGGCGGCGGGGTCCTTTACTGGAGGACTTCTTAAAGACCAGCCAGCAACGCCGGTAGATCTACAGCACACACACACACACACACACACACACGCACACACACGCACACACACAATTAGAGCTGAATTAAGACACAGTTCATACCTCATACACAGCTGGTTCCACTGGAACGACAGAAACTCTGAAGAATACGTTTATTTGTTGAGGGCAGATTTATTCAAGCAACATGTTGGAGAGATGGAGGGGAGGAGGAGGAGCCAAGGAGGAGCCCCTGACACAGCCACACAACGGCACAGGACTCATATGTTGTTGGTTATTTGTTGTGTTTCTTTCAAGCCGTTGTGAAACACAACAGCATCAGGACCAGCGACCAGAGCCAGGGACAAAGGACAAAGAGGCAGAGACAGAATGTGGACGACGGACAAGAGCGAGAGGTGGAAACCACAGACGAGACAGGGCGAGCGTGTGTGTGTGTGTGTGTGTGTGTGTGAGCAGTTAGTCTCCAAACACACACAGAGGAAAGCTTTAGTCCATGTGATTTAGCTAATGCTAACTGAGGGACAAAAAGACAATCGAGGACGACTGACCAGCAGCCAGCCCCCCCCCCAGCATGTCATCACGTGCACGTTAATGTGGCATCACTTCTCCTTCATTCATGAACAGACTGGACCAGCTGCTGGTTCAACAGCGTGGGAGGTTCCATGAACTCACCCCCAGTTTGCGGCTGCGCATGCGCACGTAGCCTTGCTTGACGATGTCGTTGAAGTTGGAAGCCATCTCCGGGGGGTGCGTCGCCAGCTGGCCGTCGCCGTGGAGACCATCCAGATGCTTGGCTCCTCCCTCCACCAGACCTGTCCTCAACGACTTCCTCTTCACCTCAGATCGATCCACTTGATGTGGCCTCCCTCCTTCCAAGCTCTTCTCTCTCTCTCCTCTTTCCTAAAGCTCCTCACATCTCCCTCCCTCCTCTTGCTGATCGTTGTCCCTCAGTGCATCCTCCTGTCAGACACTCTTCATCACACGGCTCTTCCTTCATCTCCTGCTCTGTATTTCTAGGAGACAACAACAAACACAGATTATTGAAGCAAGAAGCACAGCTCAGGTCTCATCACCATCGAAACATAAAGTATCCTTTAAGTCCCTTTGTCTGAACACCAGGCGCATGCTGTGGGTCAAAGGTCACCAAGGTTAAACTGCTCATGAAGGAGAGTTGCTGTCCAGAAGTGCACAGTATTTTTATGGCAGCAGTGAAGTAATTGATGCAGTAGGATAAAAACAGGGAGGGGCCGGGCTGAGACAGCCTGATGTTTGTGAGACCAACCCGGAGCGATAATGGACTGCGCTGGAAGCGTGTGCACGCCATGAAGCCGTATGGAGGGACTGGATTCATTTGACCTTGTTTTGCTGTGCACACACAGTATCGACCACACCAGGGGCTCAATAATTCAGGGTGGGCTGCGAAGGATGGAATAAAAAATTCAAAGGTGCTTGAGAGGAATGAGGTTCATCACCCGTGACCTACATCGCTCCGAGGCTGCGATGAGTCGTGGAGAAGCTCCTGCAGGAAGTATCTGACACCAGCACAGCATACGCTCAGACTGGGAGTGTCCCAGGCAGACATGTCCCACAGGACCCAGTGGAGACATTAAACTTTAAAACGGAAATCATCAGCGCACGTACAGCCGATCAACAAGCAGCCTGGAGAGAGTCTAACTGCCCCTGACTGACAGGCGTCGATCGACCCGAGAGACACTGAGAGGACGAGCCAGGATGAGCAAAGCAGAACTTCCCTAAACTCTGAAGACGAGCTACTGTGATGACAACACACACACACACACCCTCTGTAGCCAGTCTGCCCCAAGGCTAACACTTGGGAAAGCGTCAGTCTGTCTGCTCATAACTATCTGTCACAGATAACGACAGGGATACACACACACACACACACACAAATTACACTCCCGCAGACACAAACATGTCCGCTGACAGCTGGGACAGACTGAAAGGACTGTCTCCAGTCTGTCTCCAGTGCCATATCAGATGATTGTGAATGCATGTACTCAACACACACACACAGACACACACACACACACAGCCATAACCACACACCATCTAAACAGCAATATGGAGGAATGAAGCATGAAGGAAGAAAACACTGTGACACGACCACGTGTGACCGAGAGTCGGCGTCTTGACAAAGACTCGAAGCCACAGAGAGCAACCAGAGAGTCACCACACACACACACACACACACGCACTGACGTGCACTCGCTTCACTCAAGCAAATGTTCCACACTTGAACAGAGCAGATGTTAAACTTTAGAACAGTGATTATTGTAATGTAAGCATCATTTCAACCGCTCCATCGGTCAGTGTCACTCATGGGTTTCTACTGGCCGGCTCACTTGGTCCCACTGGTCCAGCACCAGTTTGGGAGCAGACAAACAGCTTTGATGGGGCTTTGATCCCGTCCCTCACGCTGGCGGGGGAACGTGACGTGCACGATGTGAGAGACTCTTCACAACAAGAGGAGTCCCTGCTGCACGTTTACAAATGTGGAATGTGGCAGTGGGTTGGCCTCGAGCACTAATTACAGTCCATCTCTCTCTCTCGCTCTCTCTCTCGCTCTCTTGCTGTCAGGGCAAGTCAACCAGAACGAAGCTGCACCCACAATCCTTTGCTCCAAGCTGCAGTCCCCAGACATGGAAAATGGACTGCTCCTATGATTCTTGCATGCACACACACACACACACACAATCCTGAAACAGCAAAATGCTGCCTCCACCTGACTGGGACACACACACACACACACACACCAGAGCTGAGCTGCCTGCGTCTTATGTCTTCACTCTCATTTATGGCGATAACACAACTCCACAGACAGGGCGCTGATTCAGCTGTAAAAACTCATCACATCCATATTTCCATCGTAAACGTCTGGGCTGTAACGCTACATGAAAACAAGTCCCACCCCTGGCCCCGCCCCCCTTAGGAGGTCAGGAGGTCACTGAGGCACGTGCAGCCAAACCTCTGGCTCTGACTTGGACAGAGAGATTCTAAATATCTTTGCGTTTTGTCCCCTCTGACCCCGTTCAGCCCTCATCCTAGACCAAGGGTTTTAACGTCGCCCTCTCTGCGCCTGAGCTCCACGCCGCCGCTCCATAGCGCACACGCGTGTGTGCATGTCAACACACGCCTGGCGAGCATCGCGGTGTAACCGTCACTTAGCGTCCTGTAAAAACAGGCTGGGCCCCGAGACACATCACACACGGGCCTGAAGCTGCCTGACGCCGCGTGCGAGGCGACGAGTTAGACCAGGGCTGCTTTCATTCAGCTAAACGTTAGCTTCCACACGTTGACCACAGCGTCCGTGTCAAAGGTCAGCGACACAGTTGTCAGTAGTTAAGATGAGCTCAGTGAATGATGTCATGACGGGACACGTGTTGTGTACTGTAGTGTGTCTGTTGTTTTCGTGTGTGTGGACCCTCAGGGCGATCCGTAATAAACTAGAACCAGAAAATACAGAAGAGACCTTCCTCTGTTGTTCAGCTGTGTTGTGCAGCTAGTCTGTGGGCCAGAGGTTCATCTCAGGGCTGACACACAGCCACTCACCCCTATGGCTGCTTTAGGTTGACCTATGACCCTGACACACTCCACACAGAGTGGCCCTGCTGGCCCGGCCTGGGACTCGAACCCAGGACCTTCTTATTGTGCTGACCTCTGCATGTGATGCAGTTAATATTGATGGTCCGCATGAAGGCCGTTACACGGCCCCCCGGCCCCGCCCCCTCCTGTCTCAGTTATTAGCGGGCTCTCTTTACGACTGCAGCGGCTCATTAACGGCCTCATCAGAAATCACCTCAGGAGCAACCTGAGGATCAGAGCCGTTGGACATGAACGTGTGGGCTACAGACAGCAGCATCAGTGACGTCAGGGGACGGTCCTGAAGGATGGACTTCCAAACTACACAACTGAAGCAAAGAAATGTGCAGTACAACCCACCCCCGAGAACAAATGACTTGTAACATTCATGTTTTCATACACACAGAGATCAATAAATAAAAGGCCAGATATTCTTACCGTGACATTTCAGCATTCCAGCTGCTACCAGTTCTCAGTCAGCTGGCCACTCACACACGTCCAGTGTGTGTGTGTCACTGTCAAACGCAGTAGGCTGAAACACTGAGCTGCTGATGCGTCTGGAGGATGAGGCCAACCTGAACATCAGCCCAGCATTTCCTAAATGCTCTCAGAGGAAGAAAACTGCACCTCCTGAAAGCCACGAAAACCCTGATCCAAGCGACACTGGTGCTCCTCAGTGAGAGATGGGAACCAAGGCTTGGGTCAGTCACACCAGGAGGTCTCATGTCCAACATCAGTGATGTTAGAAGGACACGCACATCCTCACATCGGCTTCCCCAACCCAAGAGGAACGTGTATGGACCAATCACAATCAGCCGAATAATCGATTCGACGCTCGGAGTTATTTGACTTGTACAAACATTTGGACAGGTTTAAAATGATAAATCATACAGACACCTGCAATTAAAACCCATTCCCTCTGAAGGAAAGTTCACAGAAGCCCCAGGATGAGGCTTCCAGCAGGACACGCGCGGACATGATGCAGGAGAGCAGCACCGAGGGTCGGGGACCTACCGCCGCTGTCATCCGCTGTCACCCGGTGTCACCCGGTGTCACCGGGCCGCCACACGGCTGCGGCTCCGCGGGTGGGGTCCCGGGATCCGGGCAGGGAGCGCAGACTCAGTCCTCTATTCTGGCTCCGTGCGGCTGCAGCAGACGGCCCCACACGGTAAATCCAACCGAACCGGAGCGGAAACGCTGGGCCGGTCCGGAGCCACGGCGGGTTCGGTTAGTGCGCAACGGCAGCTCCGCGTCCCCGTCGGTCCGTCTCCGAGCAGCAGGAGGGGCCAGGATGGATAACACACACACACACACACACACACACACAGAGAGAGAGAACACGCCCAGTCAGCAGCCACGCGCCAACAGTAACCACCTTATTACCGTAATGCTCCTAGAAGACACATGAAAAAGAAACTACAAATCCATGGAGCTCTGTTTCTCCCTCCTTCCTTTTGTACTTGTTCCTCAACGACTCAGACAGCACCTTCACTTTTTGTTGGACCTTACTAAAAAGACAAAAGGCAATAAAGACGTATCGTGTCTTCTGTGGCCCCAGTTTGAACTTCGTCCCCCTCCCTTGGTCAGCACCTTGGGCCCGGACGGTTTCTGTTCTTTTTTTTACATCTGTGGTTCATAAGAAGCTGAATCGTGTGGACGACCTCTGGTGTTTTCTCACAGCGGCTCGTTCGTACCGTCTCTGACGGTGCACATCAAATATAATTCAGTTCAGGGGGGGGGGGGGGGGATTCCATGGGGGGGGGGGGGGGGGGGTATTCCATGGTTCCATTAGCTCCCACATCAGTCACGTGTGGGAACAGTTTGACTTGAAAAGAGGCTTTGAACAGGGAGGCTCTGGGGTTCATGCTACACTGACAGATGAACTCACTGGAAAAATGCTGAGTGGGGAGCGTTTGGGTGTTGTATCAGCACGTTGCCCTGGATACGCTGCACAGCAGAGACAACAACATCAGCCAATCAGGTGAGAGCACGAGGGGCAGACCTGTCCTCCTCAACGTCTCATCCCCCGTCATCATGTGTAGGTCTGAGAGCCGATGGACCCCAGGTAGGAAGAAGAACAGGTTCCATTTCCAGGCCCAGCTGGTTCAGAGGTCTGCTTCCATCATCACTTTTATTCCACTTACTCGATGTATTTTGTCTAAAATCATTGGAAATGTCATTATGCTCTTCACCAAGAGCCTGACACGGACCAAACAGAAATAAAAAGTTTTATACGTCACATGTGCGATTTACGACATTTATTTACTCACCCATTCGACTTGTCATTGATGTGACTTCCATTAACAACCATTTCAATGGTTTTTATTGCTAAATTAGCTATTAAAATATTAGTCATTCATACAACATCAGTTATAATATCTCTGTCTTTCACACACACGCCTGCTTTGACCCAAAACATGCATGAATCAGAGCACAGAGCAGCAGGGTGTTGCCCCCCCCCCCATGTTCAACCACGGCGGCTCGGGGCCACGGACACTGAGGTGCATGAGACACAGATAGGGGGACTTGCATGTGGAGACAGACACTGTTATTTATTAGATGACATATGGTCCCGTGTGCAGCCGCCGTGGTGCCATCGCATGTGTCTGTTTTTGTTTAGGAGGATCATACGAGTGTGTGTGTGTGTGTGTGTGTGATTTGTTCATAAGTGGATGTAATGGGCTCCATATGGCGAAGTCAGAGAGCTGGAGCAGAGTGTGTCTGGGAGAAACATCGCCGCTGTCTCCACCTTTCACACACCAGTGAGCCACAACACTCACAAACACACAACAAACACACAAGTGCCTGGACAAACACGTTAGCATGTGAGCGTGCTGTGTTGACAAATGGAAACGGTTAGAAGGAAACACAATTATCGCTTGGGGTGAGCAAGCAGAATGCTGTCGTTATCGTGCAGTCCATTTGCAGTGGTGCACGTTCCTCATTGTATTGACCAGTTGAAGTGCTTTACATTACAGGTCACATTAGGGCGGGGGTACTGGAGTCATGACGGAGGACGGGGCACTGTTTGCTTTTTGGGCTCATCCACAGACCGTATACACACAGATGGACGCAGTGTCCATGACGTCCCCCGAGCTGATCTGAGGCTCAAATCAGGGCGTTCACCAGGCGTCTCACTTCCTTCATTCCTTTCTGACCAATGAATGGAAAAAGAGGCGGGAGCTGAGTGACGACGGACGACTATTGCCCAGGTGCCACTCAAGAGACCACGCCCTCATTTATACAGAATTTCAAACCTGGATAAAAAGTCACCCCCCTCAGCGTTGACCTGAAGCCAGACCTGAGGTCAGAAGGTCAAAGCCGTGTTTTGAACCAGGCTGTAAACAGGTTGAATTTTAACATGGGAGTCAATGGGGGCTGCCTCTAGAGGCCACCCAGGGAACTGCAGCTCTAGGCGCCATCGGCCTCATGGCTCAGCCCAGGATGTTTGACCCTCGGACTGATCACAGGAACACATCACACAGGCAGAGCAGAACCAACAAACAAGCTTCCACTGTCAAAATATTTATGTACTTTTTGTTCATAGGCAACATGAATAATGAATGTGCTTCATTTATCAGGAGCAGAGGAGGTGGTTGGGCCGGCACACACACACACACACACACACACACACACACACACACACAGGGCGGGGTACATTCAGCACAGCAGCTCTTCAAGCTCCTCCTCTCTGAGCTTAGCGTTGTCTCTGACTTCATCAAACGTGTACGTCTTCATTATTTTCCCGTTGCGGAAGACCGAGTGCAACAGGTCCACGCCGTACTCCCCCATCTCCCCCCTGCCCTCCTCCAGGGTGACGAAGGCGCCGCTCTGTGTGCGGTGCAGAGACAGACGACCTTTCTTTGACCTCTTGTTGGGGTCTGCCACCGGATCTTTGAACACGTTCACCCCCAGTCCGTTCGTGACCACGTAGCTGCACTTGAAGGAGCAGCTGAGCAGATCTCGGGTCAGCTTCTGCAGCAGAGCCCCTCCGGAGCCGAAGGCGATGTTCTCGATGGACCACCTGTGTTGCTTCATCCCCTCGACGACCTCCTGCAGCGTGTTGATGTCCACCCCGTCGCCTTGAATGACCCTGATGTACGGAGGGAGAACCTTGAACCCTTTGGCGTTCTCCATCGGAGTGAACTTTTTACCCAGAATCTCCAAAACCTTCAAAACTGTGTCGAGTGGGTTTCCTGAGTCCGGGCGAACGAGCAGCGGAGCATCTGCGCGGCGGCGCTCTACCAGCCCCCGCAGGTCTTCCCCCCAGATCTTCTCGCAGGCGTTGTAGATGTCATAGCTGTCGCTGACTATGGAAACGGGCACGTTGGGAAACTGCGTGATGATGTGTTCGTACGCATCTTTTTCGTGGTCTTTTCCCCACGCAGTGATGGTGCTGTGCTCTGCAGCCGGCACCGAGAAGCCCGGCATGGGGTCCTTCGTGCTGTAGAACTTCTTAATGACTCGGATGCCCGCGACTGTGTCTGTGCCCTTGAAGTTGACGAGGTGGGCGGAGGCCCCGATGCCTGCCGTCTCTTGTGACGAGACGCCCCTGTAGCCAAAGTCATGCAGTTTGTACTGGAGATTCTCCAAGCTCCCAGACGTCTCCAGGAGGTACTTGGCAAGGATCTTCTTCTGCTCTCTGGAGTTGGTTGCCACGGTGATGGGATACCAGATCTGAACCAGGATTGTCTCCACCCAGTTCGTGAGCCAGTAGCACACGGGGTCCGTGCTCTCCACGGTGAACAACACGTTGCCGCAGGGAATGACGCTCCCTTCGGGCACCGCTTTGATTTCAATGGGCAAGTGTCCGTTGTGTTTCTCCAAAATGTACGTCCAACCTTTCTCGTTGAAAACGTCGTCCTGGAAGTGTTCTCTGTACACCTCCTTTGCCTCCTGGATCTTCGCCGGAGTCACAACCTTTCCTTCCAGGTATTTGTGGAGGATGTACTGCAGCCCGTAGAAGACAGTTTTGTCGTATTTGACGTTTCTGCTCCTGGTGGGGTCCGTCCTCTTCTCACGGCACTCAAAGTACGAGTACACCTTACTGGTGTTGGGAGGGTACTGTTTATAATGTGTGACCTTGTAGGAGTCGGTGGCCAGCAGGATGTTGAAGTCAGTGTCTCTGTGCTCCATCTTTTCCCCCGTGGTGGTGAATCAGTCGCAGCTGTGGAGCGATGATGGCGGTTTGAGTTTGAGGGTCAGTTGTTGTTGGTGTGATTGGCATTCATTTTAGTTTGTTGTTGTTCTTCTTCTGTTGGTCCGCCGACATGCAGCGTCTTCTCTGCTTTGACGTTTTTTTTACTTCACTGACGGCATTGCACATTTGCTGGTTCGTGAGGTGCGGTCGGTCGGTCGGTTGTTGGTTTGATTGGCGGCTGGCTTCCTGTTCAGAGTTGCATTGCTGCCACCCGTTTCAGCTCACTTTCTTCTTTCGTCATTTATTTTCTGTGGTTTCTGTGGTTCTTCTCCGGTTTCCTCTGCTCCTGTCAGGTTCAGTTGTTATCAAAGGAATAGTCATTATCAGCTGGTGGCCTTTGATCTTTACAACCTTTGAAGCAATTAAAAAAGATGGCGAACTGCCTCTTTCTCTCAGGAGAAAAATAAAAAATGGCATGTTATACTTGAGTAAAAGTAAAGATCCCTTTCTTAACTGCCACCTCCTCAGCTCTTTATCTGAGCCCTTCACACATGGAGGAGAAGACAAATGCTTCCTGGATTTAGTTCAGTGTTTTACACAAACTGGAAACCCTGGGCTTCAGCACGGGGTCCCTCAGGGCTCTGTCCTGAGCGCTCTGAATGTGTACCCAGGTCTGCCACCAACCATTGTGTGAAGTTTGTGGACGACACAGCAGGGACAACACTGATGGACGCTGTCCACTAAAAGTGCCTGTTTTGCCGTATACATGTTTGTATCCATTCCTGCCTCAACATTAGCTTTGTCTCAAACTTTTACAGCATTGGCAGTGGGCCGCTTTATTTAACAAAGAACAATAGGAGGAAGGTGGAGGAGGCTGAAGTTCCTACCAGAGAGTGCAGTAATTGCAGCACTTAAGAGCTGCACTGAGATGGAGCAATAAAGAGCACCGCATCTAATACACAATTCATGCACACGTATACACGGAATATTGCTCTCTGGGAGAATGAGTCAGACTGGCAAGGGGGGAAAAGAGAGGAGGTAAACAAATAAATGAGAGAGGGGGAGGGAGGAGGCAGAGCAGGAGGTGGAGGTGGGGAAGCAAGGGAACGGAAGCTGGAAATCAAAGTTGGGACAAAAAGAGTCATTTGGATGGATGTGTGAAGACGAGGGCTGCCTGTCCCTCAGCTCAGTTCTGACTCAGCGAAACGAAATGACGAGAGCAGAGGGAAGACTGGGGAGGAATCAGGAGAGGAGGAGGAGGATGGGAGGAAGGTCAGAGTTGTAATTATCCCTCAGAGTCTCCATTGCTGTAAAATAAACAGGCCAACTGTTGGACCTGGTCATGCTGCAGTCCCATGGTCACACACACGTCTGCTGGAATATCAGTGGCGAAAGAAGAGTCGGCGCCAGGCCGCACTCTGGACGTCTGCTGTGAGCCTCGGATGCTCCGTGGAGCCGTTACCCTGCTGCCCACACTCACGCACACGGAATGAGCTGAGCAGAGCGATCAGCTCCGTCTGCTGCTGCTGAGGGTGATAACGCTCTAATGGGCTGGGAGGTCCACACGTTTCTCTGATTCCATGATTGTGTTGGGAGGAGCCGTAGAGATGTGAGTTAGTGTGTGTTTCTCCAGCCGACTCTTAACACTGACGCCTTTCAACTCGGGTTCGTTGTCCCAGAAGAGCTCTCTTTGCCCTCAGAGCCTCAGAAATGAGGTTGTGTACCTCAGTGTATCGTCAGGACTCATGGCTTGGTTCAGATGCTTCACGACCAGATGTGGCCCCTGGGTAGGTCGGGTCCAAGCCCCTGTGGCTCGGTGGAGAACAGCTGGAGGCTCTCTGTTCACATGCAGTAAAAGCCTGAGGACGACAGGAGGACATGATCCAGGCCTGATGATGATGAGGCCTGAGCAGTGAGAGACGTGTCCTGACGAGGACCAGGAGAAGAGACCTCATGTCTCCTGAATCGGCCTCACGACACCGTGGCCCTCAGAGCCCTCCCAGAATTCCCTTCAGCTATCAACCTCTGCAATCATCTCCCAGTTTCAGTCCAGGAGGCTGAGCACTGGCAAGGACCTGTGTGTGTGTGTGTGTGTGGGTGCATTATATGAGCATTACTGTTGAAGCCCATACAGACCATGATCCAATGACTGTTCACAAAACAAGGTCACATGTTACATGTTCTATTGTAGTGATATCTGTGTAACACACACACACACACACACACACAGAATAATTGTAGAGGGATCAATGTGATGCTCTGCCTTCCTGCTGTCAGCCATTACTGGCCTAATGAGAAGGACAGTGAAAAAATTAACATAATGAACTAGGGCTTCACACACACACACACACACACACACACACACACATCTGTGGAAATCAAAGTGGAACCCCGCCCCCCCCAGCACACACCACAGCCTCAGCACATTACAGTGTGTGTGTTTAGCCAACGTTCCTCAGAATGATCCTCTCTACTGTTCACATGGGATGCAGCTCAACATTAACACACACACACACACACACACACTGCAGCCTGAGTGTGTGGGCGTGTTCTGTCCCAGGGGCGCCATAGAAGGCTTGTACAAGTTAGCATGTCTGTTTATTTTATGCCAAGGCAGCACACCGCACTCCTCCGTGAGGACGGCTGGAATGAAGCTAACCTTAGCATCAGCTAGGAGTCTGACCCTTGACCCCGACCGACGCTCACGCTCCTGAAAGACCCCGACTCAGTCGTCATCAGTCTGTGAAACAGCGAAGGAATTCTGGATTAAGGTTTCAGTGCAAACACCTGCAGCTGCACACGGGTCAGAACTCATGATGCGTCTGGCCTCTGTGTCAGTGACGAACACAGAAGACAGACAGATGGACAGGTGGACAGGTGGATAGAGATGGGTAGATGGGTGGGTAAATGTTTTCTTTTTTTTCATATGTTCACCCTTTCACGTGCGCCTTCTCGTGAATGTTGTTTTCGGAGCGAGGAAAGTGCTCTGTGCATTAAGGACGGACACAAAGGTGGAGACAGAAAAGACACTGGACTCGTTTGCTTTATACGTACAGTTGACATTTATAGAGCTGATACAAAACCACGGTGTACAGGTCATTTATAAAACTAAACCATAACAACATCAATAGTTCAGAATCCTAAAAAATATCTTCTCCAGTGTCCCAGGTGGTGGAGGAATGTTCTGCTCTCTCACCGACAGGGTCAGAACCCAGCGAGTCCAAACGTCCTTCCATTCTCCCATGATGCTCTGAATGCTTCTGCACCGGCTGGTCCTCAGCGATGTCATGGACACAGATATCTGGGATTTCATGTTTTTCTTTTACAGGAAGATTTAAATATTGTAAAAGAGTAAATATCATCATGAACAGTGCATGAAGCGTCATCCCTGCACGTCCCAGTTCAGAGCAGATGTCTGGAATAACTGTGGGTGGAGATCAGGACGTGACGGACCGTGTCCCTGCCATGTCAACACTTCAGGAGTTTACAGGCACTTTGGCCGACGTAGCACCTTTGTCACTCACGTTACTAAAACTGCAGCGACCCAAAGCTCGAGCACATCCTCTCTGGCTTCACTGGGCGTCACAGAGGACGCTGTCGTCTTCAGCTGAGTTCAGTGCGTCCTGTCTGACAACTGAAGCAGACACGAGCTCCATCACCTGCCTGAGCCGCTTTCTAAGCACGTTTCATCTGAACACGCACGGCGTGGCAGGAAGCTGCTGCTCCACGCATCCTGAGGCCGTCCCAGCTGGGAGCGTAACATTCATCAGAAAGCAGCTTTAGGGTCACTGAGGTGCTGGTGATGTGAGGCCTGTTTGGACCAGGGCTGAACGATTCTGGAAAAGACTGTGATTGCAGTTTAACATGATGATGAGTAATATCACATTTATTCAAACCAATGCTCTTGCTTGTAGACTAGGCGCATGTCAAGATAGAGGCAAATGAAAAACATGTTTCCACATGCCCCCCCTCGTCCGCTACGCATCGTGACATCATCGCGAATACGATGAATCGTTCAGCCCTGGTTGGACAGGAGGACAGTTCGTGTCATTGTCCACACTGTGGGCTGTGTTTGTGGCAGAGCTACTTTCGGCCATGACACTGGCGTTGTGTTACTCTTCAGTTAGCCCTGGTTCACGCCCTGCTCTGGATCCAGGTCGGCAGAATCCTGTCCACGCTCAGGACAGGAACCACAGCGTCTTCAAACGTGTATTCAGAGTCAACGTGGAAAGAGTACCCACAGACTGATGCGCAGATACAGCCGGAGAAGCTTTAGTGACGTGTGCTACGGGGGCTGTGTAGCTCCTGGATTTGTGAACATTTCGGATTTAAACACTGAGCTCCTTCCTTCTGCAACACCATTTGCAATTTGTCAGTATAAAAAGTTTTTCAACCAGAGTAACAATATTTATCGTTGTTATATCACAGTGTGTGCGTGTGTGTGTGTGTGTGTGTGTGTGTGTGTGTGTCACGGGATCTGGAGCTGCTCCTCCTCCTCCTCATCCACGTCGCTGCTGGGACTGTCCGGATTTTCAGGAGTAAACCGAGCCACTCGAATCTTCCCGAACAGACCGGGACTTTGCTGCTGCCGCCGCAGCCTGGGGGGGGGGGGGGGGGGGGGTTTGGGGGGGGTGGTGGGGGGGGGGCACAGTTAGTATGAGCTGACGTCTTCTGTCCATTACACCTGCATCACAATGATCGTAGCTTTAACAAACGGGAGGTGGCGGCGGCCCAGAGCCGGACGCGTCTCTGAAGCTCAGCCAGGGACCACCAGGGCCTTGGTCCCCTCACCAGATGGCTCGGTTTGGCCCAGCAGCGAGCTCGAGAAGAAGAAGAAGAAGAAGAAGACGAACCCAGCTACTGACAGCCCCAACAACAGAAAGACATCGCACAAACTGCAGAGCAGCCGAGGCGAAAGGAAGGAGGCAGCGCTTGAACTCTGTACCTGGGGATCATCTATCTGGATTTCAGGCGATATGAAAACATTTCAACAAGAAAACAGAGTTTTTCCATTTGACTTTCAAGGCAGGAGGCTGTAACTGTTGACAGCTCAGGCCGGCGGGCCTGGATCCTGGATGGATTTCATCTTTGCGACTAGCGGGCCCTCAGTGTGTGTGCAGGGAACACGTTCTCTGGGAAGCTTCAGTTTTCGGTGAACTCCTCTTAGCGTCTTCCCACGTTTGAACACTGTGACGGAAACACAAGCAGCTGCTGATAACAGAGGGGTGTGTGTTACACCCAGCTGGGCCTGTTGGCGCCTTCCTTACAGTTACTAACGTCAGAGCACGGCGCCACCATGAGCGGTGAGCTTGAGATGGGGAACTGAAAAGGTTTGGGGATATGTGCTTCAGGGAACACCAGCGTCACCTCCATTATTTAGTGATTTAGGCTTTGTGTTCCGTCTGTGTTAGGACGCTCAGCTGTAAGCACCAAATGACGCTACAACCTTCACAAGAGCACACACTCTCTCTGAGGCTGTTGCCATGACGACAGGCCCTGTTACTATGCTGACCTGCAGATGGGGGCTCAGCCATTGGCTGTCAGCAGTGGCGACGTGGAGAGAATGGAGAGAGAGCGGAGGGAGGGGCAGAGAGCGCACGGCAGCCTTTCAGCTCGAGCACTGCTCATCTAAGCCCCGCCCCTGATCCATCTGCCTCTGTAGGACGACACCTGACTTTCTGATGGCCTCACGTCATATAACTATCACCTGTGGAAAAGGGACCAATCCTGATATTCAGTGAGGAAACGTCAGGTGTGTGTGTGTGTGTGTGTGTGTGTGGGTCTTACCTGGACTGTAAGTGTTCCAGCTGGACCTGCAGGTTCTCAGTCTGCTCCACCTGCTCATCCAGAGACCTCTGCAGCTTCCTGGTCTGGTTATGAGACTCATCCAACTGTCCCCCCCGCACACACACACACACACACCAGTTGGGTCACAAGTGAACAGAGTGCCGTGTGTGACGTCCCACTGTGGTCAAACACAAACCTCATCCTCGGCTTGGCCCAAGTCTTTCTTCAGCTCCTCCACCCTCAGCCGCAGCTTCTTCACCTCCGTCTCGTGACTCTCCACTCTCCGGTTGGCGTGGACCAGCTCCGCCGTCTTTTCCTGGAACTGCTTCTTCAGCTTAGCGTGAACGTGGCGAAGGTCGGCCAGCTCCTAGGGACAGAGCATCCATGTGCATGTTGCATCATCATCATCAAACAGAGATCTGTAGACTAGTCGATGTTTATATTAGTGTAAGGTGTTAGGTGCTATACTAATAAAACTGAATTCAACTGATCTGGATAACTGCTGCAACCTGGACACAGCAACTCATCTGTTTTTGTTGTTCAGGTCAAAGGTCAAATGTCTGCGGTGTTGACGAAATTATAAAGCCAGCGAGGCGAGGCCCTGACTCTGTAAACCCTGGACCCTATGTGATTGAAATCAATATGGATCCAGTGACACAACAACAATAATAATAATAGTGCAGAGCGGCGTCTGAGGCCACCTGACCCTGCAGGGTCCTGCTCTTCAAGCATCACACAGCCCAGAGACAGAGAGGGGAAAACGAGGCTGTTGAAATATTCACAGGATTTTTTTCAGATGGAGAAAACTATAGAAATAAATGTGATCATAAACTCAGAGTGCTCTGCTACTCAGTGTAATGCATCAAGCTTCTGTGTGTGTGTGTGTGTGTGGGGGGGGGGGGGGGCTAATTGCAGGGGGGGGGGGGGGGGGGGGGGGGGCTAATTGCAGCATTAAATAAAGCTGAGTGCATCATAAATAACCCCGTGGGACCCGTGCTAATGGGGCCATTTACAAACACTTACACACACCCTGGGCCACTGAAAGACACGGCAGCATCTCTGTCACACACACACACACACACACACACACACTGCTTTGATGCTCGAGGTACGATGTTGTTCTGGGATATATCTGAGTTCTGAACAACACTGTGCAGAGAGACACAGGGGAGGACAGCGGACGCTGCAGAGAGCATCAACCGACGCTTGAGCCATCCATCAGCCGAGTGTCTCCACCACTGCTCCTGTTCCTCCTTCTCTGTCCAGATCAATACTGTAGTTTCAACACGGCCGCTCTGTCAGCGACGCGATGGGATTCTGTCACCAGCAGATCATGTAGAGGAAGCTGTTCCCACCTTGTTCCGCTCAAAAAGCTCGCTCTGGATGGCCTTCAGGTCCGAGTCGAGCGCGGAGGCCGCCTGCCGGCGCCTCTTGGCGAGCTGCTCCTCCAGGTCTTCGGCCTGGGCGCGCAGCTTCTTGTTGTCCCTCTCCAGGGCCAGCTTCTCGGTCTCCAAACACTCCCTGCGCCCCCACTCTGCGGCGTTCTCCACCTGCAGCCGCTCCATCTGCAGACGACCAGAGGCCGACACGTTACAGGCGGCCGTGTGAAATGGCCCCCAGCCACAGCAACAGAACATAACAAATGAGATGAACAGAGGCTTCTAAGAGTGCATAAGGAACTTGGACAGGTGAAATAAAAACCACCTGATCGTGGTCTGATCAACGTTTTCCTCCTCCGTTGTGGGAAACGCTGGAAGGTTCATGGACGACGTAATAGCAACAACATTTTAAGAGCTCCACATTATTTATCGTCTGAAAGACCAAGAGCATGTTTACCTTTATTTTCTGCTCCAGTCATTTGTTGTGTCTGTGAAACTCCCAGGGACCCTAACGACCGACAGTCCCCGCCTTAATTTCCTGCGGGTGTTTCACTTTAATATAGATATGACGCACTCGGAGGAAATAACGCCGCAGCGCTGCCACCTCGCAAACATTTGACTCTTCTCTCTGTAAATCTAGATTTGTAGCTGCTGTAAGGGGACAGAGGGAACATTCTGAGAGTTCAGAATGACATATGAGGGTCAATAACCCCAGAGGGTGGAATGAAGCCCAGTGGTTTGACAGATTAAAGGCAACACAAGGCCCTTGGATTAAGTTAAAGATGGCGGTGGGGGTGGTGTCATATCTGTCTCCTCACCTCGGCTCGTAGCTCAGCTAGTTTCTTGTCCATGCTGGTCCGAGCCCCCAGCTCGTCCTCCAGGTCTTCAGAGATGCGGCCCAGCTCATCCTGGTGTATTTCCTTCAGCAGGTTCAGCTGGAGGGGATGAGGAAGAGGAGGAAAGGCTCAGTGAAGACTCGGACATCCCTGACACGACCTCTGGCATCTTCAGAAGTTCTCATGCATGACAGCAAACTGGACTGAAGTTGCTTGAACGTTTTGAGATCAGGGAATCAGAGAGAAGAGACTCTGCTGTGACCAGCGTCCTCTGGGTCGTCCCCTCCTTCAGCATTTCACCCTGTCCTGCTGTCACCTTCATCCCCTCATCCCCTCCTCTCTTTGCCTTTGCGTCCATGGACTGCCCTCTAGTGGACCGCGTCTGTCATTACATTAAAGCTTTCACCGCTTGCAGTCCTTTCATTCCTGTCTTGTCTGAGCAGTGTCCTGTCTCCCTCGCACTGTGCAAAATGAGTGAGTGCATCAAATGATATATTCATATGTATTGTTTCATGCTGCTTCACAGTACTTTTACATGGTGTACACACAGGTCGTGAACACACGTGTTGTGTTTGTCAAAGTCCCTCATTTAACACAGGAACAATGAATAAACACTTCTCGCGTGGCTCACCTGTTTCAGGGCCTCCTGCTTGCTCTTGCTGAGCTCCTCGTATTTCAGTTTCCACTGACTGAGTTCAGCCTCCAGCTTCTCAATGGTCTTACTCAGAGCCAGTTTGTCTCTGGGGAAGAGAGGAGACGTGGTTCCACCGTTCATCAGTGTGAACAACAAACATCTATTGATATAAGCTCAGCTTTCCTACGATGAATCTGACTTGAATATATCAGATCTATTTGGGGATTCCTGGTCATGGAGTACTCGCCTCCTTCAGTGTTGAGTGTTCTGCAGTACTCTGATACGAGTGTGTGACTTCTCTCTTACTCTCTTTCTTTCAGCAGGACTTTCTGGGACTCATCCAGGCGCAGCTGCAGGGCCACCAGTTTGCTGGAGTCGTCCTCCACGGTGCTCACGTCCTCCCACAGCTGCCTGCTGCGCTCCTGCCGGCTCATCCCGCACGACACGCGCGAGCCGGCGGGGTGACCGCCGCGGGCGTCCCAGGCCTCTGGGGCGTCGGCGCCTGGGGCCCTGCAGCGCAGGACAGACTCCAGCAGCTCCAGATCCTGACGGAGACAGAGACAGAGACAATAAATGGGATGAAGACACTGGTTTGCTCATATGAGGTGCGGGTGTGGATTCAGACATGCTTTAGCTGGGCCACGCAGGACTGAGCTGCAGCTGTGACGCCGCTCCAAAGAAAAAACACACATGAGTAGATTTGTTTAATTTAAAAGACAGACAGACCCAGATAAAGCTGAAAATAATTAGACCTGATCCAACCTGCAGTGGATGAAAGCAGGACGGAGGGAACGTGGAGGAAAATCAGCACAAAAATTAAAATAAAATAAAAATAAAACCCAAGGACTTCATTAAAAAAACCACCTCCTTGTTTTTCATGACAATAATCTGCAGCCTGTGGTGGACCAGCAGAGGACATTAGTTTAAATGAGATGTCCTCTCAACAGAGACGACGGCTCATCACATGATGAGATACTTGAGACACTGACACTCTGCCAGCAAGTCCAGTAAAACAGCAACACACACACACACACACACGACCAATGACGAGCTGTCCACGCTCTGTCATTTCCATTGTGACATAAAGGTCAGAATAATAACGTCCAACATGTCTCTGCTGTTGATGCCGCTCACCCCCAACAGAGGGACCCAGTGTGTAGCAGGAACAGTGTGTGTGTGTGTGTGTGTGTGTGTGTGTGTGTGTGTGTGTGTGTGGGAACCAGAACAATGGAGGGAGACAAGGCTGTGGTGTGTGTGTGTGAGCGACAGACAGCCGCCGCTGCCTCAGTTAGTGGAACTTAGCCAGCACATTGGTATGTGTGCGTTACCATGGCAACGCTGGCCCAGGTAGCTGAATCTGACAGGCACCTTCATGACGAGGTCAAAGGTCATGTGCCCATGGGTGTGTGCTGGTGTATTACTGTGTGTGTGTGTGTGTGTGTGTGAGGAAATCTGCAACACTGCAGACTCACCTGCTGCTGACCAAGCTTATCTCTGTCCGAGTCCACGTCCCTGACTGGTTCTGGTTCTGGTTCTGGACACCCCGGGGCTGCGTCCCCCATTCGGTCCAGCTTGGTGTCATCGTGAAGCTGAGACGAGGAGGAGGCCGGGGAGCAGGGAGGAATGGAAGGAGATGAGGCGGAGGAGGCGCCACACGGGTGCGCGGGGGAGTAAGAGGGAGGCGGAGCCGCGTGGCTGCCACAGAGGTGCAGCGTCTGCTGCCGCAGAGCTTCGTTCTCCGACGCCAGCTCCTGCCTCTCCCGCCGGACGCCGCTCAGCTCTTTGGTGAGCGTGTCCAGCCGCTGTCTCAGCTGACGCACCTCGTCACGCGCTCGGTTCCGCTCCGCACGAACCTGCGTGACAAACAGCAGCTGATCAGCTCCAGGCTCACGGCCGGGTGCCGGCCGGGCGCCAACAGATAAAGCCAGCGGAACTTCTTCTGCGTGGACTGTTTGCAGATACGTGCTCCACTTTCACACGTGACCTCCAGAGGCCGTCTGCCACCTGGGGCAGAGCTCTGTCCTTCACACACGAACAAAGCAGCTCAGACTGAGTCAAAGGTCACGGAGCCTTCATCTGAGGACGGTGCAGCCGCGAGGGCAGGCTCTGTTTACAGCGCATCATCATTGTTTTCTGTCCTTCTGTGCTTCAAGGTAAAGATCACTTTCAGCTTACAGGGACGTGTTTCATGTATGACATACATACTCTATTGAACTTGAATTTGGAAGCTATGGGTCAAAGGTCAAGGTCACAGTTGCATCACAAAGTATAGTCCTGTGTTTTTTTTGTTTTTCAAGGAAATGTCTTTGATGAGCAGATCAGAGTCTGATGCCTCGAGGCAACAGAGCGTGTTCGGACTCTGGTTGGGGTCGGTTTTAGAGGTCAAAGGTTAATGGCCACTTTCTTCATGTGTTGACAAAGTGATGATGTTCCACTTGTTAGAAGTTACAGCACATGCATATAAAAGGGAACAGATGCACATATTCATCCCACTGGGGAGGAAAAGGACATCGTTTATGATAAAGGAATCAGCAGGTTCATGTTGCATAGCAGACACATCCATCGTTTCCTTAAAGTGCCTTGTCAGTGCCAGATTATCACACAGCAGCTTGAACAGCAGCAGCCCACCTTGCTCCACTTCTCTCTCCAGTTGGCGGTGCAGTCGGACCACCACCTCATGGTCTTCTCCATCTGCGCCGCTCGGGCCCGAGCCTCGTCCAGCTCCCTGAGCCGCAGCTCCTCCCTGCTCTCCCAGTCGGCCCCGGCTCCCTCGCCCACGGTGCACAGGGATCCCAGCCCGAGGCCTCCGAGCCCGGGCGACAGCAGCAGCGGGGGGCTGGAGCTGGGCGTCTCCCCTGTGGGGCTGGGGGTGTGCGTGAGGCTGTCCGGGGAGCGGATCCCCCTGTCGGACCCCAGACCCAGGCTGCACAGCAGCCCGCCTCCCGCTGACCTGCCACCTTCAGACAGGTGGGGGCTGGGAGTGTGGTTCATGATGAAGGCAGTGAGAATGAAAGGCTGTGGGGGGGGGGTTCAGCTGAACAGCCTCATGCCTCACTGGTCAACCTGGGGACAGGAGGGAATGACGTGAGAACATGATCCCAAGGAATATTACAAACACACGCATTCTCCTGTCTGATGGTGGTCACCCTGGAACTGACCTGGTCCAACAACCGTCCACTGTTTAAATGTAAAAAATAAACCAGGTCGCACTCTGAAGTTACTTCATGAGAATCAACAATCAATCATTTCATGGTCAAAGTTCTCATGTGATCCAGACTTGCAGCTTCATCTGAGGCAGAACGATGCTGACTTCCTGCCCGGGGGCCCTCAGCAGACACAGAGCCAGAGGAAATTGATTATGCTTAAAATCAAGAGCTTCACACACCGAGGTCACCGGCCGACGCAGAAGCATTCATTCACAACACTGAGGCACTAGACTGGTGTCATACATCCATGTTGACCTCATGTTCCTTCTTCTGCTTTGATCTGATTAGAATCTCATTATCCAATTTCTGGCTGTGGTGAAGTTGGGCCTCCACCTCTCTGCTCCTCAGGGCCTGCTGCTTCCTGCCCCCCCCCCTCAGAAGGAAAGAGGAAATGAAGGTTTTGGGTTCAGGTTGCTCGACACAAACTAACACACAGTGAGATGAGCTGCTGGTACTGATGATCCCATACTGGACAGATTGTTATGAATCTGTGCTCCGTGTTCGTGAGGGAGCTGTTCCGTCCCTAGAGTGACTCTTGTGCACGTGACTTGTCTCTACAGCTCCAGAGCAGTGCAGCCACAAACAACAGTACACAGCAGAGAGAGGCTGGCCCACGTGGTGACAGAAATAAGTGAAAACTAAAGGACCAGGAAACCCCACGTGGAAATGCAACATATTTACGCGTGGATTGATGTTCAAAGCTAAATTACCAGATTAACATCAACCAGACTAGAGGTCCAACTCGTGCATCAGTTTAATTTTTACCTCGATGCCTCGGAGACTTGAGTGATGAATCACATGACTCGTCCAAACAGAACCCCACCCTCACACTCTGGGGCAATAAAGTCTTTGACAGAACATCTGCCCTCACTGACCACATGTTCTCCAGCCCATACCCCCCCCCCCCCCTCTCAGTTTATTGTACTGTCAATATAATGACCTCTTTGTCGTCTGAGCGGCGTGGTCATGGCCAACACCGCAGCACTGATTTATGGGCCTGCGACCATAAAGAGGAGCAGCATGTTGCTCCAAAGGCTTCCCCCCAGCGTTAGCCAAACTGTGTGTGTGTGTGTGTGTGTGTGTGTGTGTGTGTGTGTGAGGGAGAGAGTGAGTCTTTTCTCTAAATGAAAACAAATGAGCTCTGAGAACCACACCGACTGGCAGATGTCCTTCCACTGGTAAACAATGTGTATTTATACTCCTTTCAGAGTACTTGTCAGTACAGACTGGACACTGACCTGCTGAGCGGCTCTGGCTGGAGGACGACTGTCGCCCTGTGACCTGAACGAACTGGCTGCTACGCGGTAAACACAGAACCAGCTCACTCCATGCCGATGAAAGGCTGAAGCCAGAGGGAGTCCAATGCTTGATAGAGGGACCGCAGAATGAGTGCAGTGTTTCCCACCAGAGGTACAGTAAGACATTACTAAGACGGATGAACTAAACCCCTGAGATTGAAGGTGAGGTGGAAGGTCAACTGCAGAGAGAATCCAGAACCAGTTCAGTTCTGTCACGTCGACATCAGTAACATCACAGCCATCGTCCAAGTTCTCACCCTGGCAATCCATTGATGTTTGCTCTATGGTGGCCACACATGGAGATCCCAATCCCTGAGGCATTCCTGACCCATCACCTTCATGAGAAGGAGACCGTGACAATCTAACCAGGTCGTGTTTGTGCCAAACTTGAATAAAACTGAGACTGAAATCTCCCATTTAACACCGCGTACCAAGGTATCCTCTACTGAGCCGCGCTCCAACCTGATCCCAACACTAGCTACACGCCAGACGTCTTCTCCAACTGAAGCTTGGACCAAGGACGATTCAGTCTCCTGGAGACGTCTGAAAGCATCAACAGGAGCATGAAGCATTAAAGAAATATGCACAGCACGAGTGGGACGGCCCACAGAGGACGTTCATGAGAAGGCCTTGGAATTCAAGTTTTTCCAGTTGGCCAAACTGCTTGGTGCCCGGCCAACCAATAAAAAATGTCTGTCTTCCATTAGCAACAGAAACAGTGTGGGGGGGGACGTGCCGTCCACAAAATGAATGAAATACGTGAGTCAGAAAGATGGAGTCAGCGTCCGCTTCAAACAGCCAGGGGGAGACCCCCCCCCCCAGCTCCACGTCAACACTCGACTGAGGCGTAATCGCCTTCATGACCATGTCACAGAAAAACATGTGAGATGTTTCCGCTCCAACTCATGATACTCAAATACTTCACCCACAAAGTAAAACCACAGAAAATTCAAAGGCCTCGACTGCTGCTGCACAACTCAGTGAATCAGTTGATCAATCAGTCGCCCCATGGTGAGGGTATATATCGCCGTATAACCTTTAACAATTAAATACAGAGTCCCCTAGCAAAGCTACACTGACAATAAATTAATAAGATCATGTACATTTGAGAATATTTATTGTGCAGATTTCAACAGATATTTTACATAAAACTGTTGTCTTCACCACATTCCCACAAATGCTGTCTGTTTAAGCATCTTCCCCAGGGGCCCTCTGACTGGGGACAGGGACTGGGGACAGGGACTGGGCAGACTGGGCAGAAACCCGAGTACGCAAGTATTAATGTTTTGATGAGTTGATGATGGGTGGCAGGGTGAGGACAGGAGGAGGACAGGAGGAGGGACGGCTCTTAACGCTGAGGAGGAGAGTGGATCAAAGATTAGTGAAGTGGGCGAGGAAAGGAGGAGCAGTGGGTTGTAAGGGATCAGAACCTCCATGGTCTCTCCATGTTAAACTTTATGACACAGTGAGGGAACGTGGCCATTGTTGGGTCTCTGTGTTCACACTACTGGCTTGACCTGTTATGATTTGGTGCTATACAAATAAACCTGAACTGAATATTGTGTGTGTGTGTGTGTACCTGAGGGGCCCAGGTGTTCTTGAATTCATACAGTACATTCCAAACCAGTGACTCGTCCTCCACACCACTAATCATCACTCTCTCCCCTGGTTCAACGCAGCGCACGCCCTGTGTGCACAAACTGCAGTCAGTCCCACACCGTGCACGCAGACCGGCTAACAGTTTCACACAGGGTCAAAGTTCATCTGGGACGTCAGAGGACAAGGCGAGCGGCGAGGGGAGGTTGTAGCGCTGGCTGCTTCACACACTGATGAAACCAATCAAACTAGGTGCATAACCAGTACATGTGCAATCCAACCATAACATGAACACATGAGTGCAACTGGGAGAAAGAGAAAATCAACCTTAAGCCAAAACTTGCCAAGCAGACGCAGCTGGAACTAGAAAAGTAGCTTTAACCTGACATGCACTCACCTGAGAGAGCTGTTAACTAAGACATTATCCAAACTAGAACATATAACTCAGCGTTTTTAATGAACGCTGCCGAGAACGCCGACTAAAAATGGTTGGTGTCCGCAGGGCACAGCGGCTTCAAAGCTTCCGAGAGATTAGCATAATGCAGACTGTGAGGAACAGAGGTGGAGGAGCTGCAGGAGGTTCTGGGTCGAAGGAGATGATGACATTTCAAGAGAGAAATGGAAATGAAAAGGTGGAGGAGGAGACATGTCCGATTTCAGCTGGTATTTTTCTTAGCGTCATATTGACGGGACGCTTTGGGACGTTTATCCAACTCTCAGCTCAGTGTTTCATTTCGAGACTGCAGGTTCTGTTGATACTGGCTCCCTGGTCAAGGATTCACTCTGTTTTCACACAAACATTCATGGTCAGTCTACTCTCCTGTGATTGGCCACACACTCAAGTCGATACTGGTAACAGGGTCTGTTTTAGAAGCTTGATCTCACAGCAGACTGAGCTTTGGTCAAAACAGTCATTCTTTAGTTTAAGCATCTCAAATTGAACTATGCATTAAAGCTAATGACTCCCACTGATAACATGAGTTAATGATGATGGTGCAGATGAACAGTTTCAACATGTAACAACTCCAAATGACACTGATGAGCAAAGCGAGCACAGCAAACGGCCACATGTTTCCTCAGTATGACGCCGAGTGTCCTGAGACGCCCACGTAATCTTTCCTTTTAATCTCAGAGGGTTGAAGGAGGTAAACTAACGACGCTAATGAGGCTCAGCCTCTTATTACTGCAAACAAATCAGCGGCACAGTCCAATACTGCAACGCTCGGTGGCTGTTCACCTGGACGCTGAGCACAGTCGTATCGGCAGTCACACCCACGACATGAATGTGGCCTTGGGAAGGATTCCTGCCTCGAACAACGATCAGAGAAGAGTTGTCCACCCTCTGAGGAGCGGTTCATTACAACGCAGAGAGGTCAGGCCTGAGCCTCACGTCACATCCAGCTCCCATCTGAAAGTGATTAAAGCTGGATTCCAGTGTTTCCCTCACATGCTGCTACTTCATCACAACACACAGAAAGGGAGAGGCTGCCTGTCAGGGTCAGGGTTAGGGTTAGGGTTAGGGTTAGGGTGCAGGAGGTTTGGACACTGGAGGCTGCTCTCTGTTCAATAATGTACCGACCAAGCAGAGGTGAACCGTTCTGGGAGAGACGGTGTCCTGCCCCCACCTCCTCCTATCACCTATTCAATGGTACAGCCATTGTTGTTTGACTTGTTTTTTTGTGATTTTTTTGGTTGATTTCTGTTGTACATTATACATACACAAGTTAAAGAAAGCAGTTATTTTTTAAATCCAAATAAATGAGTGTTTAAGCATCCGCCCTTAGGTTTTAAACACTAAACGCTCCAGATTCAGAACAAAGCTGAAAACAAATAAATCAAAGTGGACATTTGAAAAAAAAACCTTTGAGATAAAAATATCTGTCCCTCTCAGACCAAAACGAAGCCTAAAAGTGGACGACCATAAGGAACCAGAGCGTCCGACTGACTCCACCCACCACAGCCGTCTGCTGCTTCTATTCACCACATCTGGAAGACAGATCACCTCGAGGCCACCAGAGGCAACCACTGACATCATCTGGTGGTTCCACCCAAACAAGACAGCTGTGTGTGTGTGTCACTCAATCAATCCAAGTGCACACTCATGCCACAAAACAGACGTCATTAAACGCTTCCACACAAAGTGGATGTAGTATTTCTGAAGCCTCGGTGACGGGGGCAGACTGAACACATTCCTCTGCTTGCCCCAACTCAAACTCTGCTTCCAGCCATAATTACCACGTACTAAACAAACACAGCTAAACATAGACAGACACACACAAGCTTCCCCTCACATGGAAACGCTCAGGGGTGAGACACAACTCTGCTCTGCTTCAAACCGGCATCACGGTCCTGAAGCCCAGCTCCTGTGTGTGTGGGCCAGATGAGTTTCCAGTCATACTGGACCCAGTGTCTAATTAAGCTTACAAGGGTCATCCTGAGTGGTTGAATCTATGAATCTGAGCAGCCCTTCATGAGCCATTACACCATCAGTCGCCTTAAGACGAAGTAACTGTTGAGATCTCAAATAACAATTTGCTTGACGTTAGTAAAGTGACAAAGCTTTAAAATAACATCTGTGTTAATGCAGAGCTCTCTGAATAGCTTCACTTATGAATCAAAGGCACAGAGACATTCTCCTTGGGAACTAGCATAATAATAATAATAATAATAATAATAATAATAATAATAATAATAATAATAACAACATATTCTTACACATTACGATAATATATTGTGTAATATACACAAACACGAGTCAGACATCAGCTGCTGCCTGACTTCCTCTTTCACCAGCTTCCAGAAAACTTCCATAACAAAAAGCAAATACAATGACCTTTCCCCAAAACAGAGCTGGAAGTAATGTGATGTGATTACTGGATGCTGGAGGCCATTTAAAAAGCACTCTTTGGATCGCAGGCTAAACCGGTTATAGCATCAGTTATCCAGAGAAAAACCTGACGATCACTAAGCTGAGAAACAGGCAGAGCTGAGGAGAGAGGGCACAGAGCAGGAACAACACGTGAGCTGAGGGAGAGTGAAAACACAAACAGGACGAGAGCTGGAGAGAGAGGAGATGCAGAGACTAATCTAAACAGAGGACTGGAATGTGTTTAACCAGGCACGGGGGAGAGAGAGAGAGAGAGCACCAGCAGCCTGGCACACAAGCTCTCAGTCACACACGAACCACACCAGAACAAACAAGACGGCCTTCTCACCGTGGGACTTCAGCATCGGCGTCAGAGAAAGGGCCGAGCGCGTGCGGCTGCAGACACAGGGAGCAGAGAGCTTCGGAGCTTCGGCGACTTTGGTTTCAGAGGGTGGGGTGCAGCATAGGAGGATGTTGATATTCCACACAGGAAGAGAGACAAACAAAGGTCCGGAGGATATTCCCAGGCCACACAGCAGCCATGCAAAGTATTTAACCACGCTGTGTCGCCGAGACACTTTGACCAGTTTGAGCTGAAACCTGGTCGTGCAGGTTCTGGGCAAACGGACTCTGCCTTTGCTCCATGCCTCCCCCGCTCACTAACAGACTCTTTCCTGGGAATGGGCCGTGAACCCTGGATTTAACCCCCAGCACATTTATCTCAGACCTTTGGGAATGGCCCCTGGTGTGTGAAAGCAGATCCACTTTAATGTGCTAAAACTTCATATCACTGCTGCTCCTTACTTTGTTCTTCTGCAGATCAACACATATATTTGTATTATAAAGTCACGTGATAATGTTATAAAGTACATTTTACAACGACCTTCAGCAGCACTGGTGGCGATCACATTAAACCTGCAGGGGCAGGACCTACACTGCGATTCCTTATGGTGACGGGACAGGTGACAGTGAGCACGGTATGACAACAGAGGCAGGAAACAATGTAAGAAATTCATTTCTGGCTGAGCCCATGTTAAACGTCCAACAGAACACACAGAGTCTGCCGAAGGAGCACATGTCTTTTGCCTTGAGAATCTGTTTCCATGACAACCACTACTCTCACAGTCTGTGTGCCTGTTGTGTGTGTGTGCTGCCTACTCGTGTGTTTGCATGAGAGACTGGTAAACAAGAGAGATGGAACTGAATGAAGTGGAGGACAGAAAAATGTGGGAACGCTGGCGATGGAGGAGATTAAACACTCACACACACACAGACAGCAGGTAGCAACCGGAAGCAAAACAGATGGGGCTGTCAGCAGCGTGAAACCTCAGGACACTGTGAGAACCCCCCTCATCCTCATGATCCACCTCACATGTGAACGTCAAACCTCCAGATTAAAACCAGGAGTTCAACAGCTGTCAACGATCCCATCACCCAGGAAGTGACTTCATCTGAGGGGCCAAGCCTTTGGGTTTTCTTTCTCTTACTAATCAAACGTATGGAAGAATGTTCACAATTACTCTAACGCTTGATTTGCATTGGACCAAAAAGACGAAAAGTCCCAAAAGATTGACCAACAAAAAGCCGTACTTTTGGTCTGGACACAGCAAACTATAACTGGGATCATACACAATGTGAAAGTAGAGTTTTGGTTAGTTTGGAATTTTGGACAGAGTCTGCACGTGCACGGGACTGCTTTAGTCTGGCCCTTCTACATATGTCCAACCCAGGGCCCTCAGGAGGGGCAGGCAGGTCTTACTGGAAACCTTCTTCTGGTTGTCCACAGGTTCATCTGGGCTGCCTCCTGCACATGAAGCTGATCCCGGACCGGCAAACCCGGGAGATGGCATCCCGGAACATTTCTACTCACCGAAGGCGGTGCTGCGATTTTGAAAGGAGCTGGGAACCTGCGGCCACATTCCTGACCGGGTTCAGACATTCTGTCTTCTGGATTATTACCGTAATTCATTCCAGCAGCTCCGGGAAAACCCCCGATTCGTCCACTGTTAGCCACGTCGGATCATGCAACTAGTTAATTAATGATGAAGCTAATTTACCTTCCAGCAGCGGGTTGTTTGTTGGTTCCTGCAGAATAAGCTAACGGTGACCCCCCGGAACTCCTCACCACGCTCCATTTAAACCCGTAAACTGACTTCAGATCAGGTCAGAGAGAGAAAGGAACCCCAGTGTGAACTCCACCGTGCCTGCTCAGCTCCACTAGCACGGGTCCGGTCCGCATACAGGGGGAGAGGAGGATGGGTCTCGTGTCATCTGACACCGGTGGGTCTCGGAGCTCAGAGCCGAGTCAAACTACCGACCCGCTGCAGCCCAAGTGGGGGCCGACGTACCGTAAGAGACGCGGCGGTAGTGACAGCGGCGGTCCCCCTCTGGAACGCGAGCTTTAATCCCGGGTAACGGGCGGGCGGCTCGGGATTCCCCTCTTTTCTTCCTCCCGACCCTCCGCCGGGATCCGTGCTTCCTGCTGGTCCGCCTCCTGCTCTGGACGGAGGCGACGTCCTCACCGACGGGGGGAAAAAAAGGCGGGTCTCCAGCGTCAGCGCCAGCTGACTGACCAATGGGCTGTCAGTACGCTAACAGACAGCTGCTCTCAGCCAATGGGGTTCTGCTTCCGACACACGGCTCTCTGATAACTGGCCAATGGCGCGAGGGCTGCTGGAATGACTACGGGACGGATGGATGTACACATCCAACTTAAATACAGGGTATATTTTTGTCTGGATTTATTCATTCCAACTTTTCAAGCAGCGAACAATTCCGTATTACTTAAACTGCTAAAAAAATTCCATGTCCGATATTACCCGTGTGTATGAAGAAATGTATATTATTGACGGAAATGACATAAAGATATTAAATAAAGGCACTATTAAACATGATATTACTGGCGTATCATAAAAATCATTGAAATCCAAGCATTTATGACAGATTATAAATTCAGTAATTCAGCCTTCTGTTGGGTTGACTCAGGGAGCAATCAGTGTTGGTGGGACACACTCTTGCTTCTTGGATCAACTCCTCCTGTAATGTGCTGGTCACCATCAGATTAAAACACTGCAGAGACACAGAACATACAAATCCAGCTGGAACTGGGTACCACTTTCCACCCAGTATGGTTGCAGCTAATCCCAGCTGATATTCATCAGAAATATCAAGTGCCACTTGACAATTCAGATAGTCAACTCTACCTGTATACGACCAACACAACTGTTGCTGACAACAGAGATGCATTAGAGTCAAATAATAACACGCAAATGCATTGAAAAGCACAACACTGATGCCCCCTAATGGGAAACCAGGCACAACAGAATAATACTGGAGTACCTTACATTTGAACTTCAGAGTAGTATTCTGAGACTTATTTACATTACTAACAATGGGACATCCTGTCTCTTCTTTAATCTCCTTGGCAGGAAATGGATGAAAACACATTTTAATAACAGGAGATGATAACAAAAATGCTTGTGTGTGTGTGTGTGTGTTTTACAAACAACTGATGAAAACATGTAACTGTGGACAGCGCGGTATTTTATTTTGAAAGGCTTAACCGGACGTCCGACTGTATATGTGGCAGTTCGATGCCAGCTTGTTGACGGTGTCCTGGTTCTGTCCACAGTGAAAACACAGGTAATCGCTCTGTCTGTTTCATCAGCAGGTCTCATTCGCTGCGGCCGCATTCGGCTCCAGGGCTGTGTGTGTGTGTGGCCTCGTCACTGCCACGCTCACTCTCCGGCTTCCCGATCACTCGCACACTTCTCGTTTGTCAAAGTTTACTTCCAGTGTTAGCCGGTGGGGCTAGCCACCAGCTAGCTTAACTACTAGCACAGGATTAGCCCTGCTAACAATAGCAAACAACTGCTAACGAGGGTGGTTTCGGCTCTGGGCTGTCCGCACTGTGTCTGGTCGGACACGGTGACACTGCGCGTGGTTGTGTTGCTTCGTTTGTTTCAGGGGACAGAGGGGGACAAGTGCGTGCTGTGCGTTTAGCCCCCGAGCTAATATGACCTGAGTCGGAGGAACGTCATACCAGACTCCATTGACAGCTCCGCACGGTTACGGTTTCCTTGTTCCTCTGCAAAACCGCTCTGCTGTTATGATTTTACCAAATGACGCATTGACTGTACGACGACACATACTTGAATTCGGCTGATGTATTATACCTGATTTCATGTGAATACCGCCACTTTGGGAAGTTGTACAGACGCAGCCAGCGGTTGTAGTGACAACATGGCACGGCGCGTGCTCCTGCTCAGTGGGACACATGTCATGAGAAACACGCTTCACTTCCTCGGAATGAGTGAGGACAAACGAGGGGACAACACATAGTAATGCGGGACTCCGTGTTCTGCGTGTCCCCCGGCATCACGTGGCTTAGCACGGTTCCCTCGGACCTGAGACGACGACCCGTGTCTGTCCAGGATCCGTTCCCGCAGCGAGCTGCCTCTCCACTGGAACTTTGATGTGCTGGTCACTTGGCATTTGTCTTTCAGTCCTCTGGCCGAGCGGCGCACGGGCCCCGACCCGTCTGGTGTCAGCGTCCGTTGTTTACACGGATCAAGTGTGCGTGAAGGGACACGTGTGTGCACATGTTCTGGGCACGCTGCCCCCGCCGCCCTCCGCACGTGGCGGCCCGTTCCTACCGGGCTCCTTGCTCAATGCTGGGTTTGTGTGAACCTGCAGGTTGTGACCGAGACCAATGGAGACGACGGGAGTGTGTGATATCGATGTGGCGACCAGGAGGATAGTGGGAGGCAGTGACTCCCCCACAGATCTGGACAGCGCCTGTCAGGTAAACACCATCACACTATTGTTGTGTGTCATGTTCTGTCGTCTGACAGGGGGCAGAGTGTGTTTGAGATGAACGGAGCTCATTTGAGATGAAGGTCCCAGTGAGCATCAGTGTCAATCATGTGCACGTGTGTGTGTTCGCAGGAAGAGGTAGCAGGGTTTGATTTGGGCTTGTGCTGTGCTGAGGAGGAGAGGGGGGAGACTCCTGGCAGAGAGGACAGCCCCAGTGATCTGGGGGAGGCTGAGCTGGATCCTGGAGGAGACGCCAAGAGTGGAGAGGACCAGGCCTTTGGTACACACACACACACACACACACACACACACACACACACAGTGAAAGGGGTTGCAAAGCAGGGCTGAACAACAACACACACTGTAGCTTCAGTTTTCTTGGACTAAGATTAAAATGTCATTTCAAAATAATTCACTCGTATCTGAATCAGTTCACTTCCAGAACCGGCCTCTTGTTCAGGATGCTCTGGGTTTACTGATGCAGTTAATACCTTTTTATGGAGGCTGTCAGATTACATGTGACGCATGTGCGTGTGACTCCACTGTACAGTCACATGTGATTTATTTTAAAGTGTGTATTGCGATGAGGCCTGAAGTGATTGTGATACTTGCTTGAGGCCATGTGGTCCAGCTGTTTGTCACAGTGTGTGTGTGGTGGCCATGCTGTGGTTTGACACGCACCTTAGAGGCATCATTTTCCATAAGACAGTACATTAGTTTACATGATATCCAAGTACCATGATGAACAGTTCATACAAATTCCGATCATGTGATTCTGTCTTCCTGACTACAAGACTCAGACGTTAGTCTCGGGTTGTAGAAAATCCACATGCAAGAACTCTCCAGAGTGTTTTCTGTTGTGGTTTGTGTTCCAGGGAAGGAGGTGGCTCTGTTGATGCAGGCTCTGAATTCTCTGGCCACTCCTGAAGAGAAACTGGCTGCTTTGTGCAAGAAATATGCCGACCTGGTGAGCAGCTCATTTCAGATCATTTCCCCTGAGCCCAGCGATGCTTGCACACCTGAACACACCTGACGATGCGCCACGAAGGGCAGTCATAGTGTCAAGTACCAGAATATTCAATAAAATGGCCGTTTTCTAGCACCAGTGTCACAGCATAACTGCTATTACTGTCAACAGTGCTGAACCACTGGTAGGCGAGGTGGCAAAAAAAACACTTCGATCTTAAATCGGGAACAAAAAACATTGCAAAATTAAAAAATGAATTGATAATAATGTTTTTTGTGCGTGCAGCTGGAGGAGAGCCGCTGCATGCAGAAGCGACTGAAAGCGCTGCAGAAGAAGCAGTCTCAGATTGTGAAGGAGAAGATCCACCTGCAAGGGGAGCACAGCAAGGCCATCCTGGCCCGCAGCAAGCTGGAGAGCCTGTGCCGGGAGCTGCAGAGACACAACAAGACTCTGAAGGTGCCACACCGCTTTACCTTTCACATTCTCCTGTCTTGGCAAAAATGTTGAAATTCACCCGTCCTTTCACTTGTCCCCTCCCTGTCCCCGGCAGGAGGAGAACGCTCAGCGGTCGAGGGAGTACGAGGAGCAGCGGAAGGAAGCCATGCTGCACTTCCAGATGACCTTGAGTGACATCGAGGTGCAAATGGAGCAGCACAGCTCCCACAACACCAAGCTGAGGCAGGAGAACATGGAGCTGGCAGAGAAGCTGAAAAAGCTCATCGAGCAGTATGAGCTCAGGGAGGAGGTAAGACACGAGACACACAGAGCCTTCCTAATCAGGTGGGTCACACCGCTATGCTCGTACGCTCTCATGTCTCTCTCTCAGCACATAGACAAGGTGTTCAAGCACAAGGAGCTGCAGCAGCAGCTGATGGACGCCAAGCTGCAGACGATCACGGAGATGATGAAGGAAGTGGAGGAGAAGCAGCAGAGAGAGAGGGACTTCGTAAGCACTCTGTTCATTAAACCGGCTGCAAGACATGTCAAAAAAGTTTAACGTTACAACCAAACCAAGGTCTGACAGTGTCCTGCCGTTAAAAAGCATCTTACAAACTGAAGCTCAGAGACTCGGACAGTTACTGCTCATAAAGATCCTCAAACCTGTCCTGCAAAAAAAGACACAAATACAAATTAATCCAAAAAAGCACCAACATTGTGACGTTTGTATTCTCATTATACAGCACTAAAACAAACGTTAAACCTTCAGAAAACATGAAAATATTCCCATCACTCAACGTTCTTACTCTGATGCAGTATTAGTACCTGAAATAAATTCTCGTTAGAGCCTGAGAACTCAACGTGCTGTTGTGTTGTTGTCAGCTGCTGAAAGACGCCACTGAGTCCAGACGCAAGTGTGAGCTAATGAAGGAGCAGGAAACACAACTGAAACAACAGGTACACACACACACACACACATGCACTTTCCAGGCAAACTCCAGTAGTATGGATGTGAACTCTGTGCACGTTGTGTCCCTCAGCTCTCCTTGTACATGGACAAGTTCGAGGAGTTTCAGAGCACTCTGGCTAAGAGCAACGAGGTGTTCACCACGTTCAGACAAGAGATGGAAAAGGTGAGAGCCGCCTGCGACCGACCGGCCTCCTGTTGTTTGCCTTGATCGGCCATGAACGACTGTTTCAATCTCCAGATGACAAAAAAGATCAAGAAACTGGAGAAGGAGACGACCCAGTGGAAGACCAAGTGGGAGAGTAACAACCAGGCCCTGCTGCAGATGGCTGAGGAGGTGACCTGCACACACACACACACACACACACACACACTGAGCTGGTGCTAGTGCTGAGTTGGTTAGAAACCTGAGAAAAATGACTTGGTTTTCTTTGTATTGCTCCAAATCCTAGTCGACGTCATCTCAGGTTTACAGGTCCCCACGCTGAGCGTCTGTGTTGTGTTGTAGAAAACTCTGCGCGACGGCCACTTCAAGGCCCTGCAGGGGAAGCTGGAGCTGCTGGAGCGGCTGTGCCGAGCGCTGCAGAAGGAGCGCAACGACCTGAACAATCGGCTCAGCCTCCTGCAGGAGCAGGGGGACAAGGGCTCCGCAGCACCTCCCGAAGACCAGCAGCAGGAGCCCTCGGAGGAGGAGGAGGGGGAGGAAGAGGGCGTGGAGGCGGGCTCGACGCAGGGCGTTCACCCAGCGCCCACACCGCCTGGACGGGACTCGTCTCCAGCCGCTCCGGACAAAACCACTCCCCCCACAGCGAGCAGCCCCCCCGCAGACACACAGGACTGAGCCAGCCCACGTGTGTGTGCGCGTGTGAGTATAGATGAGGTGTGTGTTGTAGGGCTCCGCGCGCCTCCAGCCTAGTTCCAGAACTAGCCAGACAAACCATCTTCAGTGGAGATATAGATTTCCTGTTTTTTTTATTAAGTCTACACTTGCCTCTGAGGGTCTCTACACAGAAGCTGAGCCTCTATCTTTCTGTGTAATCGTCTAAGGACAATAAAGTGACTAGAAAAGATTCTCTTGTAAGAGTTAGCCCACGTTTAGCTGGTTGTAATATCTGTGGAGAGCACTTTGTACTCCATTTTCTACCATACATGTATTTTCATAAGAAATTTCCAAGCAGTGTAATCGAATGGAAGCCGTTCAGACTCTTTATATTTGTCCCCGGGGCCCGTCTCACAGTGAGAACGCGGTGCAGTGCTGGATCAGCTCTGAGTGGTCCAAAGAATCGCGGCAGAAAACCTGTGAATCCATATAAATCGGTGACCTTGACCCACCTGCTGCTTCATCACCAGTTAACTTTTCATCAATCATGAAAGCAAAGGGTCAAAGTGTAAAAGTGGAACAAGCTGCTCAGTGTGGTGACTCTCACACATATCTGTCAGAACACGGAGCTGACACCACAGCCTCAGCTCCCAGTCCAAATCATGTCTGCCACTTTCCTTTGTGTTGGGTTTGTCCCCAGCACAGACACATGGTTTGTAGTGTGATGCATCAAATACCAGCGCGTCATGTTCCTCATTAAAACACTCATCCATTTTTATACCAAGGGCAGCAACAGGTTGAGAACCTGCCTAGAGGTCGTCAGGTCAAAATGTCACCGCTTGTCTGGATTCACATGAGACCTAATGGCTCAGTTCAACCAGTGGCTCCTCTCTAGAGTGAAATCAGCTTCTTCAGCCTCCTTTTTATTTGATTTAAATATGAAACGGCTTCATCCTGGCTCATGACTTCCTGTGTGAAAACTTGAATTATGGTGATAACTCAGAACGCAGGGCCTCATCAACTGTGAAGCAAGAACAGAACTAATTTCACGATCATTTTGTCATTTTTTACAGAAGCCTTGATGTGTAGGAAATTGGGATTTTTGAGGATCAGATGTTTGCAACATTCTCTTCTCCTTTCCTCAGTTTAACTCAAACAGCTGAGTGACTCAGTTACGCTTATTCCTGATGCTCAGCGTTTGCTCGTCACTAAGAAAGGTTGAATGACTTATTTGGGATTCCAGTTTGTATTCGTTCCATTTGTCCTTTCTGAAATCTGCATCGAGTCCAGAAGGCCCGTTTCCGATAGTTCCCCATACGTGTGCACGTGCACACGTCAGTGGAACGTCCTGAAGGTCTCCTCATGCATTCTCCTTCACACTGTGAGGACACGTGAACCCAGTGGGGAGGCGTGGCCTCCTCTGGCACCCCAGCAGCACGTTTTCTCTTTGCCCAGACTGACACTCAGGTAATGTCAGAATCTACCTCTGTAGAAATCGTGAAAGAAGAGGCACGAGTCCCCACCGCTGCAGAAGGCTTTATTTTTACTGCAAAAAGCCCACACCCTCTTTGATTGTACAACGTTCTTGTATTCCTATCTTTCTTTTCAATAAACATTTTGTAGAATTTGCACTTGTGCCTGCCCGTGCGTTTGTTTCCTCCAGCTCAGAGACTGTACACCTGAAACAAACTGGGGTTTATAAAGTTAGAAAAGTCTTGCTGTGATTTCAGGTTCAGGACACGAGGTGGTTTATTACGTAGCGAGCCAGAGGACAGGGAATGTTTGCTCACGAGACACTGATGCGTCAGCTAATGCAAGAAAAAATAAGAGCCAACAATATGCGAGTGCTACTCTAAGGTGTGACGCCAGAGGAGTTCAAAGGTCATATCCAGGGAGTGTGTTCAGCGTCTTCCTAGATATTCATGAGTCCAAATGTAAACCAACACGTATTTGCATGAGCTCAGTGTCACGTCTGACCATCCACGCCCCTTCAACAGGTCCAACGCCTCTGGCTCCGCCCTGTCGCTGCTGTGGAGAGCAGATGTTTAGTGAAGGAGAGAAGAGTGCGGGAGGAGGGGCAGGGGTCGGAGGAAGGTCGGATTGGGTTATGAGCCCTGAGCCTCCAGCTCTGATGCAGGGGTGTTGTCTGGCTCCTCGTCGTTGTAGATGTTCTCTGCCTGGAAAAGGGAAATCAACAATAACCATGAGGACAGAATCTCATAACCAGACGATGGGCCTCGTTTATTAATCCTGCGTAGAGTCGGGGGCAGAGCAGCGTGCACGTTCGCTCTTACGTGGGATTTGTGAGCGATGCAAGCGCATGAATGATCGGGTGTTGATGAATGCGGCGGCTGAATTCGATGGTCATTAACATGCTGCGCTTGTAGGAGCCGTGCTGTCGGTTGTACCTCCAACCACTAGGTGGCTGCATTTTTTTTTTGTTTGTTTATTTTCGTTCGCTAAATGAGGGTCGTGTGACAGCAGCTGCATTTACCATCTGCCAGACTTGCATGATGTTGTCCTCAGACACGGAGCAAATGACCCAGGGTTCATTGGGGTTCCAGGAGAAGTCTGAGATCTTGGCTGTGTGGCCTCCGTGGATGAACTGGTGGAACAAACAAGAGAAAGGTCGACACGTTAATGACGTCTAGAGGTGGAGTGTCTGATCTGCGTTTCATTTAAATCCAACACTCACCAGCAGCTCTGGCGGTCCATCCTCTGCATCCTCCGCTGACTGCTCCTCCCCAATTTTACTGGGAACAACAGACAGTGACAGTGACTCTTCCCGCCCAATAACACAGAGAGAGAGAGAGAGAGAGAGAGAGAGAGAGAGAGAGATGCCAGAGGCGTTTACCTGAGGTCCCAGACGTTGAGGCGGCGGTCGGTGCCACTGGACGCCAAGATGGTCTCATTGTGAGGAGACCATTGTACCTGAAGAGCGAGCAGTCGAATGTCGGCAAGTTAATAAAATACTCAGCAGCAAATGTTTAAAAAAAGGTTTTTTTAAAGATGTAGCTTTTATCTATATTTGGGGAGGGGAAACAGTCCAGTGTCAATGGTGTTCATGCTCATTTGGTAGAATTAGATTTGTGCACTGGTGTGACCTCAGGGTCAATGATGCTAACGAGCTACTCTTTGTTGTCCAAACTGTGGAACAGGAGCTGAGCTCAGTGGGTTTGTGGTCAATAACATTCTGCGTGAATGCTTTTATTATCCACCTTTACTTCTTGAATAGTGGGGCAGGCCCCACATCTGGAACAAGACTCACAGCAGCATTAGCTCACGCACATGGCTCGTTCAGACTTGCGTCCTGATCAAAACAAATGAGTTGAAGTTACCTGGAAGATTTCATCTTTGTGCGACTCAAATGAGTGTAGCTTTAGTTTGAGGTTCCTCAGATCCCACAGTGCAACAGTCTGCAAGCACACACAGAATTATCAGCGTTACTGTCGCACGTATGGTCGCTACCACCGGCCTGGACCTGGCACGGTCCCAACACGTTCGTGCGCACCTTGTCGGCAGATCCCGTGGCCAGAATGAACTCGCTGTAGGGGTTGAAGCTCAGACAGTTGACCTCAGCGGTGTGAGCATCCACTGCGTGGCTGGCTTTGGATGTGTTGTTGGACCGAGTGTCCCAGCTGGTGGAGGACAGAGACGGGTAAGGACTCACTACACCTGCTTATCCACAGTTATTCCTGACCAAATACAGTCTGTTTTCAGGAACCACTTACATCATGAGCTTCTGGTCGTCGGCCACTGAGCCAAACAGGGATTCATGGAGCAAGTGCCACGACACGTCCTCCACCACGGCTGTGTGGCCTGTGAAGATGGTTTTGGCATCCACGACTTTCCCCTCCTTGGGACCAGCGCCGATGTCCCAGAGACAGATGGTCTGGTGGGGAGTGAAAGGACGTGTTAGGTGTATTTGTACACAGTCTTTGTCATCACAACCCATTTTCAAAAAGTGCCGTGTTCAGGTGGAATAATATCAGGTATTTTCTTGTACTCTCCACTTACGTGGTCATCAGAGGCGCTGAGCAGGTTGCCGCTGAGGTTGGGATTCCACGAAAGACCGTAGCCTTCTTTCTGGTGACCTTTCAGCCTCATGTCAGGGTTACATTCCCCGCTGGGATCTGAAACGCAGACACTCAGTCAGCCTCCACGGGATCACAGGCAGTTAGCTGGACCATTCTGAAGCACATCGTCGTGAGTTCATAATCACAGCAGAGATCCAACCTGGCTTGGGCGGGTGCTTTGTGTAGTCAAAGACCAGAACGTCGCAGGTGGGAGTCTTGGTGGCGATGATGAAGGGATTCTGGGGCATGTAGCGGGCTCGGTTCACCTCGCCCTCGTGGTTGATTTTGATCTCGATCTCTATTTTCCCGCTTACGGAACCAAATCCACCAAACTCTGGCAAAAAGGGACAGAATAAGACGGTTATACATGACTGGTGTAAATGGTAGACGCTTTTCTACAGCTGCTTTTCCAGTATGTGTTCCATGCATTTTAAACTTCAAGTCATGTTCATTGAAACTCCATCACACAATGAACACTCTGAGTACAATCATGCAGTAACAAGGCATTCTAGCATTATCTATGTGGTTGCGTCAGTTTCTAGGACTGGGGCAGACGACAAACTCTGATTCCTAATGTATTTTCTGATGTGACATAGCAGTGATGAGCTGCTGCAGACAGCAAGTTCACCAAATCATACCATAAATAAGTAGACATGCTGCACTTGTGGGGGCAAAAGGGAGTGTTATAGTTCAGAGCCTTCAAAGCTGCTGTGGGTGATCCATTAAGTACAGCTAGACTGTGCAACACTAAAGGTATTCGTATAGATGGAGCCTACTCTTTAGCTCGGACATGGAAGCCAACTAAGTGTGTTTATGATAAAGAGTTAGCATTTACCTTAAAAGTGCCACATTGACAAACGTATACAAACATATGGCAACCCACCACAGGAACAGAGCGTCTGCAGCACACACACACACACACACACACACGGCTGGGCACCGATCAACATACCTGCTGGAAAACACAACATCACAATGTCAGGATACAGACACAATTTAAGATTTCTTGACTTAACAAAACCACATAAGGATGTCAAGGCTTTTCACCTCCGCCATGTTGGGAGACTTTTGTTAGTTTTTACACAACATTTTGAAATGAATCAACTTGAGGCTGGAGATTTGGCTCTTTGCTACTTTACATCAGTATAATGTTCAAATGTATTACTGCAGCATTTTATGCACTGTTCCATTTCTCACATTCTCAAATAGGAGAAACAGCTGAGACCTGGACCGGTTCTTTAGACGGCTTCTCTTCCCACCACAATACGATTTTAAGGTCTTGACCTTCTTTATAAAGAGTCTAGAGATAATGCATAGTATGCTATTCATATAAAAGTGAATTTGATTTAGTCTTCAAGTATATCTGAATTGAACCCACAACTTGTATCTTAGATCCCATGAAAAGTTCCTTTAAGAAATAGTGCCCTGTTAGAATATTGCAAGTCTTGCTCGCTGGCATATTTACCTCCTTTCTCGCTGTCATAGTGTGAGGCATCAAGCTGGGCGTCATCATTTGGCACCTGGACGCTGGCAATCACGAGGTGGTTCTGCTCATCCGATGTATGGGTCCCTAAAACCAGCCTGTGGACCGCGTAGTCCTTCCCCTCTGGCCTGCAGAGACCCACAGGACTGAAGAGTCATCTGTACTCAGCAGCAAATAGCTTTGACCTCTCATTCACCTTTAACGTGATCCAACCCATGGGAGCGTTTGAGTATGACTGACGGACCTAGAAAGCAATAGTTCAATTACCTGCTTCAATGAAAGGGGTTGGTTTAATAGTTGAGTCACCCACAACACAGAGACGTACCACATGCAGGTAGGGACGTTGACAAGTGTCACAAAGTGCTGACGCAGACACTCATTTAGCTCCGATGCCACCAAGACTGTTTCCTTCTATTTACAATAGAGGAGCTGGTCTCTGGCTACCTGAGCCCTACACTGCCACGTGTTCTTACTGCAGTCAAATGGATGTTTTCTGATGTTATTTGTCACAGACGACAAACTTTTAAGACGCAGTCAGTCACGTTGAGATTTCACCTAAGCTTCAGGTGAGCAACATGAATGAGTGAATGGAAATACCTGCGGACATCTGGGAGCCACTGGACAGTGAGGCTGGGCCACTCCAGCGCGTGAGTCATCACCAGGTCGTACAGGAACGGCGTGTTTTTCTTCCAGATCTTGTACTCCTCGTTGATGACCCTTTCTTCCACCGCATCGTCGTACACTGCCGACACAAACACGACAGCAGCCGTGAGCACGTCACTGGAACTAGCAGAGGCCCCTGGCCTCACACATTCACCAGGAAGTTACGGTGCACGCAGGCCGCGTATGCGACAGTCGACTGTCAAACGATCTAGTTTATGAGCAACGCGCGGCGGCGCCGGAGCTCCGCGGCGGTGATGAGGCTCGGGAGGCTGCGGCTGCTGAGCAGCGCACAACACGTCTGAAGTTGAAAGAAGTTGAGCTCGAAGGACCGGGCGTCTGAACACACACCGGGGCCGAACCACCAGGGCCAGGCATGCCGCTCTTCTGTCAACTTAACCCCCAGAGCCACACAAAGGCGGACTGAGACCAGGCGCGTAGCATGCCATGCTAGCGCCCATGCCCGGGCTACAGCCGCACACCGGAACACGGCCGCCGCTCCGTGGGCTCCGTGGGCTCCGCGGCTCGGCGACCTACCGTCTTTGTCCGCCATGTTCCCAACCCTGCGTCACGGCGCCGGACAGTAACGGAACTGGGTGAGCCTGGACCCAGTTCGTGCCGCGGATGCTCCCCCCGGCAGCGCTTCGCTTGGTCCCGGTGAAACTACGGTCCTTCCTTTTCACCGCCGAATCGCTGGCGCACACTGCGCATGCGCCGTTGCGGGCACAGCTAATAGGGCAGCGCCGCGCGCACCGCGCGCACACACACCCCAGAACTTCAGTATAACGGATAATATACGAATAATTTCACACAGAATGACGGGTGGTGAGATCAGGAGAAATCCCAGAAGAGTTTCAAAGTTAAGGGAGTGTGTTCGTGTGTGAGTGATATAACTACACCATGCATGATCAGTAATGTGCAAAATGTGATGCACATATGACGCAGTCTGTCCCTCTTTAATCAACGGTCGTTAGGAGCCATGAGCGCTAATGTGCACCTTTCCCCTTGGCACCACTCACTGGGAAACCTTTCTAGATGTTATATTTAATGTAGAGATATGTTTCCATGTTAAAACCATGTAAGCATTTAGATGTGTTGTGTGTGCTGAGTATTGCAGCTTTTTTCTTGGCATTCCCATTCGTTTATTTTGTAAAAGTCTCCTCCATAAACAGCAGAACAGTTTACTGTAAATTACAAACCTCGAAAATGCTAAACATGTTTCAGAAATGAGCATAACAAAGGTTTAAAGGGAATAAAAAACATGAGTTTACATACAGAAGTCTTCTCATTTAGCAGTCATCAAAAATAAATAAATCTATATCTCATGACAACAACAGTTGCAGTGAAATAAAGGCAAGTTGCACAGGCTTGAAAACTATAAAATGCATTTTCACACAGCATGTTGTTCACAATGACTGAGATAGAAAATCATCTTCAACAGTGGTTTAGTTTACTGTCAGCTTTAAAAACCGAGGCAAGGCATCGGACAAAGGTGGACTGTGTGTTTTACCTCCAGGTCAATCACATACCAACAAATATCAGGTTTAGACACTGTCAGAAAAGAGCAGAGCATGCCACTACAAAAGCTTTGAAATCTACATGGATCTACTCCACAGATACACAGAAGAACTGATGTGCCACTTGCTCCACGGAACCATGAGCTGTTCCCGAGAGCAGTCCCAGGAGAATAACGCACCTATATTCTACAACAAAAGTTTAATATACACTTAGAGTTAATATTGAGTTACAATGTGTAGCCCAGGTGTGCACGACACTTCATACATCTATCCGTGTATTTCCATTCATATTTTTCTGGGTACATAAAAGAGTAGTATAGTGTGGTGGATAATGTTTGACCTTGACTAAATATTCCAGAAGTCTGTCCCATGACACCTGTGTAAAAAGTCGATTTCCAGCTACGTCTACAGTGATCAGTACTGTTATTCCCAAGGTATCAGACAGTTGAGGTGTGTGTCTATATTTAAATATGGAAGTCTTATCAAAATGCTTTTGCACACAGTGACAGGTGACCCTAAGGTCAACAATACAGACATGTATGCACCAGTATAAACCTTGTCTGATGGCTGTCTTTGCTGTGACGTTATGGAGGGATGGAAAGATCTGAAAATGAATGCAGTGTCACTGGGATTCTACTCTGTGTTGTTTTCTGTCAGACAGACCTCACACGTTACTGTGAAGTGAACCTTCTGTGCAGATACATGAGCTCATCCTGCGACATGAATCCCATCTGTGTTACTGTCCCGTTTCAGAGCTGTGGATGACATGAGGTTCAAATAAGATCGAGCACATCTGTCAGTTAGAGAAGACTGGAGCTTCTCTTGACGTTAATAATGCCAAATATGTAGCTGCATTATCACCAACTTGAAGTTAAGCTCAAACAGCAGATTTTCCTAAGTCTGAATCACTTCAGGATGATTTGAGTTCATTCATCTGAACTGCATTATTTAAAGTTTAATACATGCACTTTGTCCACAAAACGCATCTCAGCGCTGAACAATACAGTTGTCTCGTGGCTGCCTTTTTAAGAGAAGCGAAATCTGACGAATCTGCGACCAGATTTATCCAAGCTTATTTTACAGTGTAGCGAACCGGCAGCTGTGTTTATTCGGGGGAATTTTACAGTGACGAATGTGCCGCTCGGGCTGCCAGTGTAAAGTTGTCGTAGTTCTCGGCCGCAGATGAGGACAGGGACGCCGAGCTGCTGCGTGTCTCCCCCCGGTGGTCTGTCCCCACAGCCGGAGGCTCATCCATCTGTGAGTACAGCCGCTGCCGTGTGTTGCTCAGACCGCGGGTGAGGCTAACGCGTTAGCCCGTCTATGGGATTTCCCATGTTGTGTTAGCATTGAGCTAATCGCGCTAACTTCAGGGGAGCACGGACACAAGTGATTCATGTTGAAGTTGTTTTTGGGATGAGGAGGCGTCCCTTTGGTGCGCTCCTGGTTTATTTTTCTATTCTGTATTTTACAGTTTCACAGCTCTTCTTGTGACAAACATCCTAAAACGCACGTGCTGGAAGCACCTGTTTAACTAGCTGCTAGTAGCTAGCAAGGGCAGGGTCAGTTGTTTGGTGACAGATCAAATGCTCCCATACTGCTGCTGTGGCCTCATCCAAATGTTCATCAAACGCAAACCGAAAGTGGGATTAGCCCAGTACCTTCAGGTGGAAATGGAAAGATGGCAGCGTTTGCTTAAGGTTCTGAAAGTGGTTTATCGTTCTAAATTTTTGATGTGAAGATGTAAAAATATTGAACAATATCATAGGTTTTATTGGTTGTTGAGAGAATGATGAACATTTTGAGCCCCTTTACAGACCCTATACTACACAATGAATGTGTTTATATTAAATTAGAAAGAATCTTTCACGGTCGCTGAGTAAAATCACAACTCGCCACTCGTCTATTTTACACACTTCAGAATTACAGAGGTTTCACATCTTAAAGGAACTGTGTGACACGCTGTCCAGTTTTAACTGGTACCAGTATGGGGGGGGCGTCTTTCATATAAACTCAGTCCAACAAAGAAGCGGCGGTGACCATGGCAGTCAGTAGATGGCGCTGATGAGAAATCATGTCGTGGGTTCACCTTTACTACAAGAAGGATTTCCCTCCTCGTGCTTCCTTCTCTTAATGTTCCTCTATGAGCAGCTGGTTCTGAGGAGACATAACACGAAAAGACGAGTTATTGGTCTGATACTACTGTTTTAAAACGCTGTTAAACTATTAACAGACGAATAATACTGGGTTGTCATTAGAAGGTTTGTATATTTGTAGTTTTGTACTATTTATAAGTTTCAGTTTGCTTTAGCAATAAAAAAAGTTAGCGTCGACTGTCATTTTGTGCACTTTTTAAAAAAAAAGTGTGAGTTCTAGTATCGTTAAGGTATCGGTATCATTTTAAAAATATCGGTTTGGCAACCAAACGATGCTCAACCCGAACTTTAAGTTTGAAAACTGTTCTGAAATGTCAGAATATAAGCTGACTGTCGTGGAGCTGACTGTAAATCCACCTTTAAACTGTCATCTGTTACCCAGAGTCACCAAGCTCCAACAAACACTTCGGGTCATGAGTATGAAAGCGTTTCCAGTCCCACCTTACTGTCGGTGGTGTTCTGGATGATGTCGTTGTCTGGGTCCTCCCCCTCTGAGCCGCTCTTCTGGTCTTCGTCCTTCCCGTCCTTGTCCAGCTCGTCCTCTGCAGACGAGATCCTGGACAACTTGGAGGACTTCTGCCAGAGAACATGCAGATCAGGACGTAGGAACGGTGACAGTGACACAGTCAGCGTACACACACACACGATGATCAGGCTTTAAACATATTTAGAAATGCATTAACAGTGTCTCCTGATGGACAGTTCAATATGGTACAGTCCATGCATGTATGTATGAGTCATATATTCGGCATGTTTATGAGCGAACTCTGTTCAGTGACGAGGTGATGTGCGAGTGCTAACCCTCTGGCTGATGTCTGATGTTGTGTTTACTCTGAGCTGTTTCTAGTCTCGATGACCAGGTTTCCATTCACCCAGCTATTTTATTTCAACTACTTTACATTGGATTCTATTTTTCCCCTGGACTATAGAATATTCAATTTACAATTTATTTCAATTTGTAACTTATTGTCTTTTGGATTATTAAGTCATTCAGTTATTAAGTACAGTACACCCTATTCAGCACTGCTGGATTTGCACACCCAGCTGTTTTCATTCCTTGTATAGATATATTCATGCCATGTCTGTATGTGCATATATAACGTAGCTGGTGAATGAAGCTGTTTCTGATTTTACCTGGACTGGTCGTGATGGGCCAGGCTGCAGTAGAACCTATTGTCTGAGTTCACTCAAACTGGTTTCATGTAATCTTTTGTTCGCTGAGGAGATTCCAGTTCAGTTGTGTACCCCCCCACAGTCCTTCGGCTGCACCACATGTGCTGTGCGTAACGGAGCCCAGTTGCCAGGCAACAGTGGTTGCTAAGTGATGAGCGGGATGCGTTTGACTTTTCAACCTGCACCCATTTACAGCACTGATACAGTCACACAGCCGGTGCTCAGCTCTGCAGCTCCTCCATGAATATGATGCTGTAGGATGTTACTGATTCTATATGTTGCTATAAACACAAAGTGGACACTTTACTGTCTCCATAAGCAGCGCCGACTCTGAGCCTCAGGCTTCCTGACCTCACAGCTGCGTGCAGATGCACTGCATGTTGGAGAATTCAGTCATAGTTAACTACTGTGTGTGTGTGTGTGTGTCGTCATGACTGAACAGTACATTCTTGTCATTCAGAGTCACATGATGCTTTAGATGTCTTCAAACCAGCTGTGTCATTTATCAGCCTGCTGCTGGTGCCGCTGAGTTCATGCAGCCTTACCCACAATCCCACACTTCTGCCTGTGTGCCTTCAGCCTCACAGATGGATGACAAAAGCCCACATCCGCCAGGGCTCCTCCCCTCTGTGTTAGCATGTTAGCATGTTAGCATGTTAGCAGCCCTGCTGGAGTCAGGTACCTTGGACGCAGTTGTTTTTTTCCGTTTGGATCCGGTCTTCTCTCCCTTCAGCTTTTCCTTGTCATCTTCCTCCTCGACTGAGTCGCCCTCCTCGCCCTCCTCGCCCTCGCTGCTGCCGTCGGCAGTGTTCCCGCCCTCTTCTGTCTCTGATGAGCTCTGCTGCTGGATGCCCTGCGAACAGACAAAAATACCCACCATCAGTTGGGCAGAATCTAAAAGAAGAAATGGCTGATTCTGAAAAGTCTGCCGCCCCCATTTAAATTGGCTTTGATCAGTCCTTTGATCAGGGAGCGCTGAGCCTTGGTTCGGCGCGGGCAGAACGCCTCCTGACCTGGTAGCCTGTGAACTTGACCCTGGGGTTGTTCTCGATCTCCCACAGGCCCTCGTTGAAGCCTTTCCTCTTGTTGGATTTGCCAAATTTGTCTTTATACTCCTTGTAGGGCAGAAGATCCTTGGGGCCTAAAAATGCACTGAAGAGGGTAAAGGGTATTTACTGTAAAAAAAGCAGTTAGGAAAACAACAACATGAGTCAGAAAGAAACTGGAGGACTAAACAACACAGTTTAGTTTTAAAATGTCAAGTTTGACAGTGGAACGTGAACCTGTTCATTAAATAAAGTTGTTGCTTATGTGCAGTGTTGGGAAGATGCTTTGGAAATGTTAAAATATTACATTTGATTACATCTCTTAATTTTGAATGAAACGGGGGGTGATGTAATATCTGTCATACAGGAATAATAATAATAATAATAATAATAATAATGATGTAGTTCACATGATTTCCTGCAGGTCACCATGACGTGTTTCGTTGTGATGCATCAATTTAAATGTGGATTGCAAATGCTAACACTGTATGGTCATGTGACCTTTGTGGGGAGGTGGGAGAATGTCTCACACACACCGTCAGTTTGAGCTCAAGCACCAAAGCATCCGTGAGCATCATCAAAGCTTTCTGCTTTTCCACTTTTATGAAAAAAAAACATTTGACAGATCCGAGATGTTGCAGCCATTACACTTCCATACATTTAGTAATGAAATTACATAACGTCATGTAACACTGCTGACAAACCTGTTTGTTTTCAGATCTGAGCAGAAACGTGTCAAACGTCAGGATCATTCTGACATTTGCACTGACTCTTCAGTCACAACCCTGCTGCTTTCAGTGCTTCTCCATGTTCTATAGGAATGACATTATTACATGATGGCTGGTGTATCACCCTAATCACAGAAACACAGTCTGGTTCTTCAGGTCATGTGATGTGGTGGGAAGCTCCAGAAAGTTCTCCTGGACCCTGAGTTAGAATCATCTTGTCTAGAGGCTGGTCTTCAGTGCTTTGTCTTGTTAAATTATGGAACTGATAGAGATGTAATAATTGAAGGGATCCACCGGTGAGGACCGACAACAACTGTGTGTGTGTGTGTGAATTGTAATGACAGCAGTGTTTGCTTCTATGTGAGCTGAGCTGTGACAGTGCACTAGAGCACTATCAGAACAATACTTATCAGACACGTCCCGTCCTGAGCTGAAAGCCGAGCTTACGTTTCGTGGGTCCCAAAGAAGAAGATGGGATACTTGTTGGCAGGAGGTTTGACAGCTCCCTCTGGAAGCTCGTCAATCTGAAGGACAGGGGGACACAGCTGTTACTGAGTGTGTGTGTGTGTGTGTCCTGACACACGTGAACTCTTGGAGGCTGGAGGTGGTCAGAGGTCACAGCTGGAGCCCGCGTCTGCTGTGGGGACACTGGGGGACACTGGCGTGGCTCCTTCATGAAATGAAATGTGTTTGAAATGTGGGAACGATCGGCGGAGCGGCTGCGCGTCAAGGCTCCTCGTATCATCTATGCTTCGACTCCGTCATTCTAAAATGTCCGCATGTCCCCTCAGCCTGGTGGAACCGCGCGCGGCCGCCGTCCAGCATCCCCGCGGCTCCCACAGCAGCGCAGCGGCTGCCCGGTGCACACCCCCCGCCTCCCCGCTGCCCCGGCCCGGCCGCGGCTCCCACTCACCCTCGCCGGCCAGTGCGGGTATCCCTTCATCTTCGCGAACACCACGTCTCCTGCCTTGTAGTCGCGCGGCCGTGGACGGGCCATGTCTCCGGCTCCAGACGGTGGAATCCTGAATCGTCCCCGGGACCCTCAGCGCCTCAGGGCCAAGTTGTCCGCCATCAGTGTTTTTAAATCAAGACTGCAGTTTACACGGAAATAAATAATTAAAGGGCCCGCGAGGGCGATTCCCTTACGCACAGAATCAGGTGTAAACGGTTCGGGAATGGCCTCGGTTCGACAGCACCTGAGCGCCGGGTCTGTCACAGCAGGAGAATCAAACTTCCGGTCGTGGAAATAAGAAATAAAAGAACCGCTGACGTGTGTGCTTCATAAACAGATGAAACTACAGAGTTAATGTGCAGGTTACCCGCATCATAGCAGATGCGCAGGTGTTGATTTTTAAATTAAAAAAAAAAAAACAACAAAAAGAGAAAGCGCGTGAATGTGAGAGAACACACCGGCATGTTGTTGTAGAGTTAATGACACATTTCGCACCAACTGTCTCCACTGAGTTTTAAACTGACTGTGAGAAATAAAAATCTCTGTCAGACGCAGCCGGAAGGTCTGCAGTGTAATGACAGCGAGCCGCCACTAGGTGGCAGCAGCGTCTCCCCGACCACCTTTATCAGCGGTCCTCTGCTCAAAGGTGATGGACCACTAACTGGGAAACATGTTGTTGAATTCTTCCAGATTCCCCTGTAGAGAGGAGGCACTCTAAACTAAACATGGAAACATCTCCATGGCTGAGCTGATGGATGCTGTTGTTTCAACCACAGGCCAGAGTGAAAGGTGCAAAGGAAAACAATCTTGAAACCATCTCCAGGTAGATCTCAGTTGAATTCAATAATGTTCATTATTATAATATGAATATTATCAAAGCTTCTCAGCCAGGATCCTAACAGTCTGAAGTCATCTAAATCCTGATATGAATCATGTAGTATTATATTATACATTCAAACGAAATACTTTTATTGTCAGACGCACAGCTATAAGATGAAAAACAACAATAATAGCTACTAATAAGTGTTTCTGATCGTTGATGTGCCCACAGCCTTCCCGCCACCAGAGGGCGGTAGCACCCAGTGTTTCCGGGGTGTGTCACTCAAACGCACATTTCCAATATTTTTGCTAAAGCAATGGGCCCATGTCAGTGCTCGTTATTGTCTCAGGATAATAAAGTGTAGCGATAAGAAACAAAAAGTATGTCATTAAAAATGAACATGCATACAAAAAAATAAATAAATACAATCTGAAAATAAAACCCCCTTTTTAAAAATTGTGGTTCTCCCACAGGTTTCTGCCGTTGTCCCTGTTTAAAGGGTTTTGATGGTAGTTTTTCCTGATGTGATGATGATGTGACAAACTGTTTGTTGTTGGAAATGTGGGCTATATAAATAACATCATAAAATCAAATACATTTGATTGAGTAATTTTTAAACTAAATTTTAATAGATTGTACAAAAACGTCTGATAGACTGTTGACAGCGACCTTTAGAGTATTGTGAGTCTGACTTCCTTACTTATATGTGCTATCGCCACACAAAGGAACGATTCCATGGTGGAGTGGACACAGTCGCTGTGGCGTGTAAATCTAAACAGCAGGCGCCCAGATAATCCATGAAAACAAGCCGAGTGTTCGGGGACGTGTAGGGGTTCAGACCGAGTCAGTTCCATAAATGGCTTCATACAGTCCTCCAGCAGATGGCAGACAGACATAAACACACAGCCACAATTCTATAAATGATGCTACAAGAAAAACTCAAGTCAAATGCATCTGCAGTGTATTAAAAGAAATCAGGCTTTTCCAGGTCTTCCCCGTCTGCTCTGGGTCAGAACCGGTGACGGTGCTCAGTGGGCGGCGGCAGCGGCTCGAGCCGGAGCCAGACTCGTGGGGTCCTCGTGTGTCCTCTGTCCGTGTCTGTGGGCCGACCGAGCCAGTGTCGCTGTTTCCACATCAGGAAGCTATTATCCCAAAACCATTACACGCCTTGGCTGCAGCCGTTTGTCTCTGAATACAGGCAGCACTTCGTCCTTTATCCGAGGCTCTCAGCCACGAACACCTTGACAACAGGTGGCCAAATGAAAGGAAGGCATTTCTGAGGTGCTGTCATCTTTTTGGAACGACATTAGCCCGGGTCACTGGTGTTTATCATGTCCTTGAAGTTCTGTTAGATTCAGAAATATTTTTGAACCCCCCCCCCCCCACACACACACACACACTGCCTCTGCTGCTCATTGGTGCACAAAGCTCAGATAAATGTGGCTGATATGGCTGCCAGTAGAACACTGTCAACTCCCATGATCCTAAACAGCCACAGTCATAACAGCGCCTGTGACCAGCCGCAGCCCCCCCGGCACGCTCAATTTATCATACATTTTGCACTTTCACACTGTTCGCAGGAAGCCCTTCATGTGGCATTAGTGTTGGTTTGGGCAGAGGCCCTCTGACACCCAGCCTCATGCACCTTCCACGGCTCCCAGTCACGGCCCAACCTGAAGGGAGCGGCACGAGCAGGAGGCCCCGGCGCGCCGGCAATTTGGTTTGCGGCTGACACCCGGCACTCTGAATAAATGATCTAAATGTTCGCCAGAGATTGTTTTGCCACTGCCGCCCCTCAGCGATGACACGGGGGGGGGCATCGACCCCCCCCTGGCACTGCGATGGCCAGCCAGGATGAATATGAGGAAATGAGGCAGACATCCAGTAAATAATAGTTGCCATTGTGCCCCTCAGCAAGTGGCGGGGCCCAGGGTGGTCTGGAGGGAAGGCGGGGGAAGGGGGGGGCCTGCATGATATGCCAGGGCCTGACATGGCACCCAGACCCTGAGCTGTCACCCCTGCGGAAACATCACCCTCGCCTCCACAATTTGTGCACTTAACACTTCAGTTGGCACATGACAGGTGCTTATTTCCCCGCACTGGCTCGCCCCCCTCGCAGCGATGCCTCCCAGCTCAGGGCGCGCACGGCATCTGGTGTGGGTGTCCGTCCGCCGCGCCGCTCGCGGTGAAAGCGTCTGACTATGCCAGCGATATTTTTCACGTGCGCTCCGACCGCATTTGCAGCCTGAGCGCGGCTCGAGTGCGAGGGACAGAGGGTCCTGCCACCGCGAGGCCAGTGCTTACACAAGGAAGCAGTGTTGGTTGTCCTTGCCGTTGCTTTGACCTGCAACTCTACATTTAGGCCCAGAATAAGCAGATGGGATTGATTTTTACTTGCTGTCTGTCTGTGAGTCAGTTCTGATGGTCGTGTGTATTCATGTGAACTTAAGAAGTACACAGGATCCAGAACCTCAGTTTAACTGATCATACACACGAGTCCAGCCACACCGATGATGTCATTACAAATCACCCAATACAGGCTCGATGAAAATAGCTCCTGTACCGGACTGAGTCTGGGTGGCCACAGCAGTGACTGGATAGTGTCCTGTTTGAGAACATCTGTGTGAATGTTTGGTCACGGTCAGAGGAAAGCAGCAGCGGCCGGGGGGGGGGGGTTCTCTTTGTTCTCCCTCACAGTAAAGTCCTCCCGTCCTTGTCTAGGTATTGAGATGAAGCTTCTTCTTCCCTCATGGAGTTTGGCCTTGCTGTAGAATATTTGTGAGAATCTTGTGCATCGACATGAAGAAAGTCTCTTCTTCTATTAATTCAAGATGATCCTTTACAACCGACACATCTGTACTCTAACTGTATAATCAACTGGATCTGTACACAGCCGTTCATATCCATGAAGTGGAGCTAAACGCATTTATATGTGGCTCCTGTCTCTGGAAGCACCTTCCACCTCGTCAACACGGCCACAGTAACCACAGTGAGTCCAGGCAGAGATTAAACCCCAATGCAGAGTGAAATAACATCATCCACAGGTCTCATATTAAGACTGCATAAATGACCTATGACCCCCCCGTGGTCGGTCCACGTCAGGCAGACTGTGGCTTTGATCCAGTGAGGTTGGGGGGACGCGTTCACGTGCGCTACCGTTGCTGCAAATGTGTCTGAAATCCTCCGTCCCTGAACTGAGCTCTTTGGCCTTGAAAGTAGCCGCTCTCTCCAGTATTCTAAATAATTAAGTGTCCTGTTGAGACCGCCTCTTACCTTGACGCCCTAAACGACTTTCCTGGAGAAGGTAATCACACTTGTCATGCTCCGGTCCTTTATTTCCTGCAGTCAAAGTCACAGTTTCATCCTTCATTCTCAAGTCCCACGGCTGCGGTTGACAATTCAAAAACAGGAGTGGGACGACTCCTCCTTTTGTCCTTGTCAATCACGCGCAGGCTGCCTCCTCTCCTGCAGGCCGCAGCCGAGACTGCAGGGAGCAATTGTCAGGTGGCATTACTGTCCCAGCAGCGCTGCTAAAAGCCAACGTTTTTACATAACAAAAAAATGCTGCTGATGCATTATTTAACACGGAGATCAGGCTCAATATCTAGAAGGGTTTCAGACGGACAGTTGTGGCAAAGGAAAAAGTGAGGCAGACAGGCGGCACGACGACAGGACACACTTCCACACACACACGTGGACGCACAGGCATCATCCTCTCTCCGTTTAAAAACATTCAGCCAGCCCCTGAGACTTCTAACGTCAAACTGCTTTATTCAGATTGTTTACTGGACTTCATCCGCTGCTCTGTGTAACTGGGGGGGGGGGGGCCCCCCGGGGAGAACCCAGCTCAGCATATGTGGACAAATCCTTTCTATAGATGCATTACTGTCCTCGGCTGAGCGCACGTCTTGAAGCTCACAGCGACAGTATTGAGCAACTCGTGTTCCCCGTCTGCAGGCTGAGGCGTCCTCCGTCCTCCGTCCAGATGCTGAACCTGAATTGTCCCTCATGGAACAAAACTGTGCACGGTGGGAAAGTTGGTTCCAATGTGTAGTTCCCTTGGATTAAATCAACCCAAGCCACCAGGCCCTGGCACGTCCTCTAAATACTGTTAGTGTTGCTAATGCTAATGTTAACATAAATCCTTCTCTAATTCTCCATGTGATATCTTTTCACTGGAAATAACCTTTTGTAGCCGGTCAGTGTTTTTCAGAATCCACAGAGAATCATCATCTTTACACGTGTGGCTCCTCAGAGACATACATCTCATCTGAGCCCCTCCTTCCATCCCAAGTGCAAATCCAAACAAACCCCACTGCCACTTCCCAAAACGACGGCCCAGTCGGTCAAAGTGAGCGACCGAAGAAATAATTCAGACAGTAAGTGAGGAGCGTGGCGTTAATAAACCATCGTTCACCGTGGCGTTCCAGCTCCAGGTGTGCCCCGCCGGCCCGGTCCTGACAGGCAGAGAGGACAGCTGTGAGCCCAGGCCAGGTGGTCCCGGTCCCATCGGTCCGCCGCTGCTCTGATTGGCATTAATTGGCAGGGGGAGGGGTCAAGGGACGGGAGAGAGTGGGAGCAAAAGAGAAACAGGCAGACGCCATGTGGTCAGGGTCGTCACGCCTCCTAATGCTGCAGCTTCCGTGGAACAAACTCCTATCACAGCAGCTCTGGATAGAGCTCAGTGACCTTGCTTAGAATTCATGATAGTTACGTTACTATTTCTTTGTTTCTTCCACTTTCATGTGTTGTTTTGAGGTGCACCACTGTCACATGACTCGTGAGCCCCCACCATTGATCCTTCCTCCGATAAAGTTACAGATCGATCGGAGGAGTTCTAGTGTGTAGCTCTGACACGTATTTTATTGTGGAAACCACAGAGGGTATTTTTAGAAAAACAAAAACAAACCTGTTTGGGAACCTTCATCTGACATGATGAATGCTGATCACTCTACATTCACCCATTCACACAGAGACTGAGAGACACTCTCTGCTCTGTGTGAGTATCATCCCACCCACTGGGAGCAAAAATTCCAATGAAGGTTGGGTTCTGCTGCCGAACCAGGTCCAGGGGGAACACCACGAAGATGTGCCTGCGCCTGTATTTAAAACTGAACATCATTTTACTGGTGTCTTTTTTTTTTTTAAATGTTCTTATCCACTCTGGATCCCCACTCTCACAGTTTTGTACATGACGTTAGTCTTGAGGTTTATCACAGATAAACACCCAGAAATCACACACACACACACACACACGTTCATACAGAGCAGAACTGTGCCGCTGGAGGTGTGTGTGAGCCACAGCCACCAGTCAGTGTCACTGGTGACTGTGTCCGGGCCCCCTCATCTTTTAGGGCCGACACCAGGAAATGTCTGTCACGTGCTGAACCTGCTCAGCCCCAAATCAGAAGTAGATCATCTGCGCGTCCATTGTTTGCACCAGACGAGCAGCTCCGACGCGCTTGTGTTTTGTCGTTGGATCCCAGGGCGAACGTGCGAGTTGAGCCCCAGTAAAGAGCCCGAGCTGCTTCAGAGTAGCCTGCACAGACAGCGGGTCACATGCCATCAGCTTCCTGCTCAGCACTGAGCAGGAATCAATACTGAGACCTCACAACACAAGTTTATGAAGCAGATGTACTTGCCACTTAAACTCGCCGTGGCTTTTAAGGCAGCTCCTCACAGGCCCGGGCTCAAGATAAACATAACCCTGACGACTCCTGCTGATTGTTTGTTGAACAGTTCAGACAAACCGGCTGAATGAGCGGAGGCTCTCAATGCTGTCTCCTTGTCACTCCAGTGACAGTTACTTTGCAGCAACTGTGAAAAACATGTTTTTCTCTCTCTTTCTCAAGAAAACCCTTTTATCCATATGTTTTTACCCATTTCTTGTGCATGAACCTGAGTGACTCACTCTTTTCTTCCCTCTGGGCTAAATTGATGGCAGTGCAGGAGTTAATTGTTCAGGCATGTGCTTGGCTTCCTGATGGAGAGTGGATGCGGATCAGGGTGGGGTCAGGGTTCACAATGACATGTTTTTTTCTTGCTGCTGGAAATGGAGCCGAGGCCATGGGAGAGTGCTGAACATGGAGGTGAATATGAGTTCTCCCAAGGCACTTAAACCTGCCTCTATACAGCAGCCGACAAAAGAGAAAATCATCTTACACATCACAGATGATAGTATATCAAATGAGAGACACTGCTTCATAGAAACTTTGTTAAAATGCAGGACACACAAAGAGCATCCATTTGTCTGCATGAAAGAACTGTGTCATGCTGTAAAAGAAGCACTGAGCAGGCGCCTTTCAGCTGTGAACTCTTAGAAAACTTGGAAAACTTTAGAAGAATTTTAAAGACATCTCTTTTTGTTAGGTTGGTTTTACTCCGAAAGGTTTAGTTATTGCCGAGTTAAAAGCAGAGGCAGATGGAACGACAGTCAAAAAAAAAAAAAAAAAAAACACTAACTGAATTATAAACTGTTATTTCTTTTCAAAGGAAAAAGCATTAGTCAGTAAAGAGCTGAAATAACTATATTAATTCAAGATATATAATATTTAATGTGTCACATAGGCTCCGATGAACAAATCAATTAATGATATTATGTTAACCAAAAACCAAAACAATAACCTTGGTGTTGTATTTGCTGTCCTTCAGAACGTATGCTCAAAATGTTCAAGTTTTAAAATGAATGAATGTCTCTTATGTATCATGCGTAAAACCTTATTTCAATCATTGTCACATTTCTTGCTTCTATTTTTCCTTTTGATTGTGTTTGATGTTGCTGGGGCTACGGCACCAAAATGGAGTCCTTTTTTTTAAAAAAACCCATTGAAGTGAAAGCAGTGGCCAGCTGTTGAGCTACCGCTCCTTTTTTCAATGGATGCTTTTATTAAAATAAAAGAACATTTAACATTTGTTATGTACAGCGTAAGTGCGCCCTCTGGGGCACAGGGACGGTCGGGGACGTGCGCGCCTGTAGCGCTGGCCAACAGTGAACCTGGCTGAGTGAGCAGCATGAGAGGAGCGTGGGGGCAGTGACCAGGCCTCCTCTTCAGACTGTGGACGGTCTATATCGGGCAGCGCCAGTCCAGCGTCTTGTAGTATTACTTCAGCCAGCTTAAGGCAGAAATGCACCGGAGCTGGACAATGATCCGGGGCTATTTGTCTCAGCGGCTGTTGTTTGGTTCCTTTAACTTAGTTCAGTGTCAGTGTGGGGTGAGTCAGGAAATCACAGGGGTATTTAACAAGGCTTGTGTAATTGATTGTGGCAGATCCTGCCAGCAAACAGCAGGTCCACAGCCCCTTTCACTGAGCCCAGCAGAGGGCCTGCATTGATGTGGATAAGGGAATTATCTCTACTCTGGTGACTCGGAGTGGAGGATACTGGAAATTCAATTAAAGCAATCTATGTTCTCAATATCCAGAGCCCGCGTCCGGACCGTGCGGCTGTAAGATTTTTACTTCTACAGAGATGGCTCCAATGTGCTGCGTCAGAGAGAGAGGAAGTTCCGCTTTCATAGAGAACAACTCTCGGGTTTGAGGTTAGTGCTGCGTGTTTGAAATGAAATGGAATGGTGCGTTGCATTGAGTTAACGCGTATTTTCACAAAGAGTGAAAGCGTGTGCAGCACCACCCGGCCTCCGAGGCAGGTGCCTGTGCTTTCATCCAGCCGGCAGACGTGGAAACGTTAACCTCATTCATAGCACACACAAGCCTGAGCATTACCTCATGACTCATGATGAGCGCTGGCACATACGTGCTGTTTTAGGGTCAAATTAGATTCATGTTTGTCAAGGTTTATTCCATAGATAGCGTGTTGATATTATGATTTCTATGACTTGACTCAATAAATAATCACTACATGTGTAGAGGAGGAACATGACGCCACAGGAAGCTGCGTGTGGCTCTGACCATGGCCCAAAAAGAGGTTTATGCACTAATAAACATGTTTAGACCAAGTGTCACCATTAGACTATTTGAATGAAGTCCTCTCCGTTGGGGTGACTGTCCACAGGACATGGACTGTCCACAGGCGGTGCCATTAGCCTCAGGTCTGAAATACAGTGTTCTTTCTTTGGCATTCAGAAAAATGACTGATGTCGATGGTGTTTCTACTCTTTCTGACCAATCAAACCCATTTGTCCATCACCTGAGACCAGGGTCAGGCTGCTCCTGAAGGTGGGCGGGGCCAGTGATGGGATGTGGGTCAGTTATGCAGTCGGGGGCCGATTGAGATGCTTTGACTTGACTTTTGGAGATGTGTCGTGTCATGCATATTTACACACACTCTATGTAACACAACAAGCTTCACAATTGCACCCTGACACTGAATTGGCTCCTCCCATTTCATGTTTGTCTCTATAATACAAAACAGCGAGGAGGAATAAAGACGGCATTCCCACCTTGAACTGACTGTACGAAAGGGTCTCTCTCTCTCTCTCTCTCTCTCTCTCTCTCTCTCTCAGACAGACAGAAAGACACACACACACACACACTAAGCACCATCCCCCCTCACGTTTGTGGGTAATGGATTTTTATCAGGGCAACAGTATCAGGGCTGATTTTGACGAGTCCCTAGGCTGCTCTACGATTCCTTTTGAAATCCCTTTCTTTAGTAGTCTTGTTCAAGTAGCCTGCGGCCATGGCCCTCTGAGATCACAATGTTATTAACACAAACATGTCAAACCGCATGCTGAAATTCAAAACAGAGGTGCCAAAATGTCAAGGTGTCAAACTGCTGAAATATAAATTATGCTTTAATATTCCTAAGCACGACACAAAATATGCGTCAGTGCATAAAAAGCATGATGCGCAGAGGTGTTTAATATTTCAGCGTAATGTCACCAACTGCAGCAGCGGAGGGGTGTTTCTGACGGCGCTCGCCCAGGCTGTGATGTGAAATTTGAAGGATTTTACAGGATTAATGTCCCCCCCCCCCACCTGGATGCAGCATGTGATCCTCCTGTAGAAATATCAGAAAGCAAAACTGTTGCTAATCACCGTCTAATATTCTACATTTCCCTACTTTCTCATCGACATGCGCTCTGTAATTTCTTTTATTCTGTTTTTTCATTTTGAAGCCATGAATTCCACTTTGTAAAATATAGAGCTGTTATTTTCCGTTGCAGTTAAAAATAATTGATTCTATTTAGAAGTGACTTAAACTAGAACGGAAAGATTTTGTTTAAATGATCACTTGCTTAATATTTTTTATTCTAATGTCCTTTAACGGGCGTCTTTACACTGTACTGCATCGCTTGCTAATTTAACACAGAGCATCAAACTCTCCTCTCACAGTTCTACATTATGCAGATGGTTTTTTTTGTGCTGGATAATGTGTGCACAGCTGTTCATAAACAGTCGATGGTGCAGTGAGGTTAGAGTACTTTTACTGCAGTATGATTTAAATAGAAAGGAATTAAATCATTATTATCATAGACTGTGCATGACATGGTTTTTATAAATGAAGTGTCAGTATAACTGGAAATCATCAAGAAACAGACAAAGCAAAAACACGGAACAAAAACACAGAAAATGTCATTCATATATATATATATATACGTATATGTATCAAGCCCAGTATTCCACTCCATACAGACTACACAAAACACAACAACAACAATGAAACAAACTACAAAATACAGCGAGGGAGTCGCAGTGTTGGTGCTTGTGCTTTGGATCGACTGGTGCTGGTTAATTACTTTGCCTTTCAATGCAAATGAACCCAAACGCTGCTGACGTCTGTCTGTGGTACGCATGAGCTCCTCGCTGCTCTCATGACCTCTGACGATGAAGATGGGAGTCTGGCGTAATATGAATGGCTCTGTTTCAGCAGCTACCAGTTGGCATCTGCTGCACCAGTTAACAACCAGTTAAACACCTCCAGTGCACCCGTCCCACCCAGCAAAGGTTCCTGTCACTCCCGATGACCATTAGCGTGTGACGTGTGGGCATCCGGCGCCTGTGACAGGGGAGGGTGGGAACCATCCGTAAAGGCAACGTTACCTGATGTGTTTTGTCACCTCTTCCGCTTGCCCGAGCAGGCATTTGTGTTGGTGAATTTGCTGCGGGGAGTGGGAGTGTCGGACTGCATCTGCTGTGGCGGCTCTCCCCCCGCCAGCTCCTCCTCATGACATCTGAAACTAGCCAGAGCAGCGCTGGTTTCCACATGAAATGCCGCGGCCACTCAGCCCGGTGAGAGCGGCCTGTCAGTCAGCCGGCGCGGGACCTCGAAGCGCTGACCTGTTTGCTGAACTGAGCCGCGCTTCAAACCTCTCCTGCGCCGCCACTGAGAGGACGAGCGCGTGTGACCCTGTGCGTGCGCGGTATCAACATGCGTCTCGGGTGATCTGATCACGACTGGAACGTACCACGTGCATCAGCGACCAATGGCCAGTTTCCTGCTCTGTTTGTAAAGAAATATATGAATGATTGAAGTCTGAACGATCCAAACATCATTTCTTATTCAGCCAGTTGTAATTATTTTCTCTGCCAATCCAGAAAATAGAGAAAGGAATCAAAAGGGTAGAGACTTGATTCCGCCCTCTCTGGTGACCAAGGTGGACCAGGGTGGGGCGTGCACTGAGGACACACTGAGGAATCACAGCAGTCTGACATGTTGCACCTGCTCTTAAACAAAACGTTACAACACTCCTGTTAGTGCCCGTGTGTGTGTGTGTGTGTGTGTGTGTGTGTGTGTGTGTGTGTGTGTGCACCCTTACAGAATCCTGTTCTGTCATTGATTAAAACCCATGCAGATTCCTCTCATTTAAAAGCAACAGGAATAGTTGGGTTGTGAAAAGTAAGTGTGTGTGTGTGTGTGTGTGTGTGTGTGTGTGTGTGTGTGCAAGTTCTGTCATTAAGAAAGGAGGCAGACACAGCAGATCACCCCAAAACCAGTGTGTGTGTGTGTGTGTGTGTGTGTGTGTGTGTGTGTGTGTGTGTGTGTGTGTGTGTGTGTGTGTGTGTGTGTGTGTGTGCAAGTTCTGTCATTAAGAAAGGAGGCAGACACAGCAGATCACCCCAAAACCACTGAACCTTACATTCCTCCTGAGCCCTGACACACTTATCTCCAACACATACCACTCTGTCAGGGGTCAGAGGTCAGCTGCAGGCAGAGCGAGGCAGAGTTTGGTGATGGGAGGAGGTTTGAATGTTTTACCCATGTCTCCCTCTTCCCGCTCGAAGAAGGAGAGGTGAGTGTTGTTTCAGACATGAAGCCTAAATTGTGTGTGTGTGTGTGTGTGTGTGTGTGTGTGTGCGTGCGTGTGTGCGTGCGTGCCAATAGCAAGGTTTATAATCCAGTTAGAGGTAAAGGGGCTGGGGAGATGTTTAGCCCCCAGCCCAGCAGCTCACAGGTCATTGAAGCCCCCTCTCCTCTCCCATCCTCCACCTTGTTCCCTTGTGCAACCCCCCACCCCCCCCCCCCCCCCCCCCCCCCCCCCCCGGGGGAAAAAGCCCTCACTCCCCCTCCCCGTCGGGGAAAGAAGTGAGCGAGAGGAGAGGTCAACAGATAAACAACAGCCTGACAGATGTAGTCCATCTCCAGCCCGTCTCATTTTCGTGATATTTGCGTCTCATTTGGCAAAGGATGATGGGAAGTGTTGGATCCTGTTAAGCTAAGCCCATTGTATTCACTGAGCGCTCAGCTGAGCTCTGAGGGCTCGTACCTACGGGGGTCCGTGCTGCTGATAGCAGGGATGTGGTGGAACTTGAGAATGCGAACAGATGCCCCGTCTTGTTTAAGGCTGACAAAATCGTCGTGAAATTGTGGGGAGATTTTCAAAATTATACCCCAATGCACCGATGTACTTCAAAAGTGACATCAAAATACTTTGATTCAACACATATATCTTTCAAAGTTGGTAATATTTGATATAAGTGCCTTTAGCATTCATGTAAACAACACAGATGTGACCAAAGCGGCATGATGCTGCTCTTTGATCCCGGCATCTCGGCTTTGATCTGGCTCTCAGAGTAAAACATGTATTTTCCGAGGGGAAATACAGGCAGGCGCTGCACTGAAATGGCTTTGGCAGCATTAGCTACTCATCGACTTAAGCTGCGGATGCAAACACGCAGCCCGACAAATTAACTAAACATTTTTACCAATCTCACATGTTTAGGGCAGCGTGCCCCGAGAGCCGCGGCTGCTGCTGTGGTAATGCGTTTACAGAACGCCCTGCGAGACGCTGGGAGACGAACGTGGGGAGGTTGACATGGGTTATGCTCCATGGCCTATTTGTAGAAGCAGAAAGCGGAAAGAGCTTACAGAGCGACTGAGCTCGTGCATCTGACCTCCAGGACACCTCCGCCGCGCTTTTACCACCAGCGTGGTCGCAAATAATTTGTGCTAACTGGCTTTGAAGGCAATTATTGCATAGAGAAGACACCGAGGAGGAATGCCGCGGAGAAGGCAGCGCAGGACCAAATGCATATTGATGGTTAGCATCAAACGCAGGCCTCTTTGAAGTGCCGCTGTGGTGTCAGCATGTGATGGGAGAGCTGATAGAAAAACTGGACAGGAGACAGGTTCTTCTTAAGCACATGGCTGGCTGCTAGGAGAGGTCAACTATTCACAGCAGTGTGTGTGTGTGTGAGTGAGTGAGAGAGAGAGAGAGAGAGAGAAATATGCATGTTTTTCTATGCACTAAGGCAAAGCTCTACAGCATGGGTGCTGTGTGTCTGAGCTGAGCTTAGTCAAGGAGTGTGTGATAACTCCATAACGGCCACTAGTTTCATCCTAACTGTACAAATTGCTGAATGAACCCTTCGTCATGAAATACTTGTGATTTAGATCAGAAGGCCACCAGGTTTTGTCCCAGCAGCCCAGACTGAACAAACGAAACAGTTTTTATGTCAACCAAGCTCTCTCACCAGGGCTGAAGCGACGGGTGGTCAGCTGCAACAACCAGTCCCACCAGTAGGTGTCTCTCCATTCTACACGCTGACTCTTTAATGCTGTGCACCATTTGTAAACTCTGCACTCAACACCAACAAATGTCCAGCTGTGCTTTGGCCTATTAGCCAATTAGCACACGAGCTTCCACTGGCTAACTCTTTTGCCTTTGACCAGCGTTGTGTTTATTTCCAAGAACGTGAAGCGATAAACCAGCAGACACCAGCCCTGAGTGTCTGTCACTCTGACTCTGGCTGAGCTTTGCTGTAGCTGGTAATTTCTCTGCCCTGTCTCCCCCTGGAGGGCAACAATAGGCTCTAAACCCAGCGAGGGCGGGGTGGCGCCGTGAGCGCTCAGAGCTAAAAAAGAAAAGGAGAGATAACGTGTTACTGGCTGTCAGTGGGCCTTTCCTCTGGGTCCAATATGGGCCTCAGCTTGACAGCCAACACTGTAATTCCCCATCGTGACCCCTGATACCCGGGGTCAGGACAATATCACCACCACGCCGGCCGCCACGCAGAGGTGGAGTTTGTTCCCTGCTTCCCTTCAGAAGCGCAACGTGAATCCAATTACCCGCTTTGTCCGCAGACAGAGCGCAATCTAGAATGCACGGCGGCACAGCGCCGGCAGAACAACAGAGCTGTCGACGCAATTTCACATCTTGAATGCGACGCTACGTGGGGAGATTTCATTTGCTGCACAAACACATATTACTGAGCCCAATGCATGATCCAGCTCATTGTTTACAGTCTGCAGATACTGTTCGCCCTTGATGACCGAAATGAAGAATGGGGTCCGTTTCAGGTCCGTTTATCGACTTATTTTTGTCTTACAACTAAACATGCTCTTGGAGGCCTGTCTTTGACAAGTGCTGTGAAGAAGCTGTGCCTCAGAGCAAAGTAAATATCACAGGCTCATGTTTCTGCAGCCGCCTCTCTCTGACCCAACTTATTGATTTCCCCCTTTTGAAAAATACATTTAAAAAGAGCCTTAAGCTGTCTGACACCGCCGAGGGATCTGACACACACTCGCTGGGCTCGAGGCCCTCGAGGTATTTCATGAGACCCCAAGCAGCTCTGGCAAGAGGAGAGGTCAGGGGTCATCCTGCCAGGCCATGTCCTGCAGGCCCCCCCTCCCCCACTAATGTCCCAGTAAATCTCATGGCCCCTGCTCTTGACGGTGAAACTTAAAAAAGGGCACAGACATTAGCGCACCTCCCCTTTGCTTTCATTTCACTCCACCATCCTCTTCCTTCCTCGAGTTTCCCTCCTCCTCCTCCTCCTCCTGATTCACTCCTCTGATTCCTGTCTTCTGTCCTGCGCCTGGAGAAACTGACCTTGGAGCGTCAGTCTGCTCTGACAGAGCTCTGTGGCCCCTGTGTGTTAGCACAGCGCTTTCAGCAGCTCAGGGCGTCCGCTCTGCTCCATTCACTCAACATATACTGTTCAATGATACGCTACCACGCAACAACTGAGGCCATAGCAAACACCCAGTATATCACAGGATTGTTCTCTGTGGGGAAATGACTGCGTGACAAAAACAACACAGTGCAAAGTGTTGTGCAAGTATCCACTGTGTACAAGTATACAGCTCTTCCATATGAAGGGAGCATGGATACATGGGAACCGATTGGTTTCTGTTCACCGTCGTTGTGCACGGCGTTCACCTTGGTCGAGTCCAGTCAGTTTATTTGTCCTCTGGACGCTGCACGTCCCTCAGTCCCGTCTCCACTTCCTGATCTTAAAGAAACACTTTTAGAGTTTTCAGGCTTTTTCCTTCCTCTTTAGTATCCATATAAAAAAATAGTGATACAATAACAGTTCAATTCGTCTTTAAAGAGTACTTCCTAAGTAAGTCCCAAACACTGCTGTACTATGATACAGATACTGCGTTGTGAGGGAATGCCTGTATTATTTATTTATTCTATATCTTCGCTCCACTTGACCCGTCATGGGCTGCAGGGCCACAGGTGGCACATCGACGTATCGGACTGCCTTTGCTCTGAGAGGTGAGCAGCCCGATGGTCTGTCTGAAGTCATTAACTGCTTTTCTACATGATTGTGTCAGTATTTGCATCTATTGACGTTTTTTGGAAGAGCATGAGGGGAGGCCCCCACATATCAATACGCCGGCTCAGACCACACGTGCCCGACGCCACCAGTTCTGTGGGAATCTGTGCCTGGCCACTGGCATGACAGCAAATACACACAGATTCATTCAGCTACAAAAACAAATGAGACATTTGGACACTGAGGATTTCAAAATCATTCTCACATGAGTTATTGTTGTCACGGCTGTGGAGAGACTGGAATTCAGAGTTACTTCTCATTCAAATGTTTTACTCCACGATCAGCCCCTCCCCTTTATTTAACATAACCTGATCTTTGAAAAGGATTTCACCAATTCATGATGTGATCCAGTTCAGTGGAAGACCTGGCCTGGTGGACTCTCTCTGTCCCCAGCCTGGTGTCTCTGTCCCAGGTGCAGCAAACCCAAAGACGTTGGGTTAACGCGGCCAGTCCCTCGGAACAAACTCAAATGTGGGAAATAAAACGCTGCTTAAAAACCTCGTAGCAACTATTCAACTGCTGGAGTCAGATTTTCCATTTCAATACACAGAGTTACTGCTTCCCACCTGATCACTGAGTCAGTGATGTGAACTCAATAGACACTATCTCAAAGCCCGTTACATACGTAGAAGGCCTTGACGCTGTTCTTTCAAGGCAAACATGTAAAGCAGACTGGGTCCAGGTCCAGTGGGTCCAGTTGCTGCACCGGGAGCACATGACTCCTGGAGGAGCGAGGTCACACATCTGACTCGCATTGAAAAAAGAAAACAAATGCAGACCTGTTTCAATCAAAGGGGAGGCAGAGAAAACACGGCGGTTTCCGCCCACAGTTCTGGACCTGACGCAGCGCGGCCATGTGTGTGTGTGTGTGAGAGAGCTGCTGCAAAAACACACGGCCTGTCCCCGTCCGAGCCCATAAGTCACAGGCTGGTCCCGACCTGAGCGATGGCTCCAGGAAAGGGCGACTTCCTCTGAGAGCGAAGAAGAGCGGGGGGGCGGGGACAAGACAGGAAGCAGCGTGTGTGGTTAGCACCCGTCTCTCGTGGCCGAGTGCTGCTGCACCTCACGGGGGAAAAGACCCATGAAAAGTTTATTTCTTCCCTGGCTGTCACGTGCACGTTGATCAGAGCTGAGAGCGAGCAGCTCGGGACGACCAGGAGACAGAACCTGAGCTGGGACAAGTTTAGAACGGACAACAACAGGAGCCATTCTGTGCACGTCCTGTGCACGCCCAGGGCTGATGAGCGTCTCTATAAAATGACATGAAGTACTGGGTGAACTGGGTGAACTGGTTTGTCGTGAGGTGTTGTGTACATTTGTGTTTGGGTTGAACAAGAAAGAAAGTGCTTTACCTGATTTCAACATGGAGGTGAATCAGGTCTCCTGCTTGTTGCTTCACCATCTTATGAACGCATGATGTCACATTTAATGACGCCGTCCGTCCGTCTTCACTCAGGACGGTAAAGCTCGGCTGCGGATAAATAATGAAGAGAGGTTGTTAACCATCGTCCCACCGACACCCTGTGAATGTCAAGTGACTCTCGAGTCCGGGACCAAAAGGTCTTAATCAAAGACTAAAGCCTGATGGTTTTGACAAGCCCTCTGCCCAAGTCCAAACATCTTCCTCGTGCCTGCTCTGCTCCTCTGCCCAGACAGCCCCTCCAGAACAGGGAGGAAGCTTTTTTTTTTTTTTTTGCGTCTTTCTCTCTCGTCCTCTCCTGAGATCAACCAGGATTCTGCAGGTTGCCTTTATTCATCTGTCCCATGGGAGGTGTTGGGAGTGGGGGGGGGTGCTTAGAAATGGCAGTGAGAGATAATAGGGAAGGTGAGGGATGAAAGGATGAGGGGGGGGGGTAAGGACTGCTGTGCATGTGCTCGGTGTCATCTGACTTTCAGGCTGGCTTGCTGATCTCCTCTGATGTACAGTATATGACACTGGCCTGGAAGCCCAGCCCCTAATCAAGGCAAAGCAGCTGCCGTCCTCCCCCCAACCCCCCCCTTGCCCACGGGAAGGAAGCAAGGAAGCGGCAGCTGCTCACCTCCTCCAGTCAGGTGGAATGAGGGGATTGGAGAGGCCTGAAAGTGGAGCAGAAGGGTATCGGAGTGAAGCCGCACACATTTGCATCCCAACGCTTCAGAGCCTCCAATTAGCATCGGAGGCCCCGCTGCCGGCTGCTGGACCAAACCGCCGCCCGGCCACTGGTGGCATTCCTGGGCCTGACAGGGATTAGCACACCCCGCCTCTGACCGGGGAGGGGCCGGCGCTGCAACCCGACCATGACCCTGTAACCAGCGTGAGGTCGCGCTCTGCTCGCACACGCTCAGGTGAAGGCTGCGCGTCGTCGAGAAATGAACAAAGCTTGAATAAAAAATAAGAACGAGGACCATGGTCTCTCGCAGTAGACGAAAGCAGAGTTTACAGTTTAAAGACTGATGCAGCGTCAGACGTAGACTGACAGGGGTCAGCTTGCAGCCTGCACATGATCTGGGCTCCAGTCTGAAGAGATGCCCATTCTAGGTCAGGGCCCAGCCGAGCCTCAGACACATTAGCTGTCAGTCGTTGCTTCTTGCTGTTGGGCTTCAGTTATGCGAAGTCAAACGCGCTTCTCTCCTTTTCCCTCGTTTGCAGCCACGCATGCGTACATTCTTTATTTTTCTTGCTTCAGCCTTAAATGTTCTATATATCTATGATTTCTTTTTTAAAGCCAATGTTAAAACGTGTTCATTCTCTATTGTCTGTATTTGTGAAGGTGTTAATTGTGGTTGAGGAACTATTCACCCTCACGTGATGAAAGGCTTCAGCAGAACCAGCCTCATCTAACAGTAGCAACAAATCCTACATAGTATATTCGTGATGCAGCTGTTGTTGTTCATCGATATATTCGCTCACACCACCTGAGTGTGTGCAGCTTCCATCAGTGATGACACAGAGTCAGATCAGTCATGTGTATTAGTAACACTTTGTATTTGCTGTGTGGCGTGTGTGTGAGGACCGCCTCCGTGTCGTCAGGCAACAACACACTGAAGCGCCGAGAATAAGGAACGCACAGGTTCCCAGAGTCACTGCTGAGAGACGCAGCAGCACCTGTGGCTGTCACCGCTCTGCAGAGCATGGTTCATATTCAAGCACGAACACGTGCACGCGTGCACTGTGCGCTCTGGCCAAGACTGTGACGTGACGTGTCTCCCAGGGACGGGAAAACATCTCAATTCCAGCACATGAAAGCCCTGATGCAGCGCTCCGCCCTGCGGAGGCGAAGGAGCGTTTGGTTGTTTTTCATTAGCATTCATCACTGTTTCATGTACCTGCCATGAAGCAGAGCTTTACTGACCAATGAGGGGAGATTATCCACCGCTGATGAACTGACCAGGTCAAGTCATTGAGGAACAAGGTGACCAGACTAAGACCATTTGGTGGATGTGGGACAGAATAGGGAATTAAACAGACTTTAAATATCTATCAACTGACAGGGGCAGCTCATAAAACGTTTATTTGGAAACAGTTTTGTGTCTTTTTTAGAGAGAACTGGAAATCAGGACTTGTTTATGCGGATTGTTCTGAAGCTGCTTTATTTGTGTCCACCATTGTGTGCAACCACGTTTCTTTTCAAATCTGGAAAAATCACAGAGCTGTAAAGAGACGTGCAGTAAAATGCGTTTTGAGAAGAGAGCAGCTGCTCAGAGCAGTTTCTCTCAGCCTGACCTAAAGTCTGTGGATGTTCCAGGAGAAGTGTAATGCACCGTGAGGGTGTGAGAGTCTCCAGCTTTATGCTCTCCTTGTTGTTGTTGTGTAGAACAGAGAGCGGAGCTGCAGGTTCAGCGTGGTTACAGGCGTCTGTGTGTGTGTGTGTGTGTGTGTGTGTGTGTGTGTGCGTGTGTGCGTGTGTGTGTGCGTGGGAGTGGGGGAGCAGATAGCAGAGCAGAGCACATCTGCTGGTGGGGTCGGGGGGTGCAGAGGGTGGGGGCCCCGTCCCGTACCAGCCTCCAGAAGGGAGCTGTGTCAGAGGGAAGCACCGTGCGGCTTCAACACCGAACACCAGCAGAGGTTAGAGAGTCTGTCTGGGAGGACACACACACACAAACACACACAGCAGTCTCCTATTGTGAGGGTTCACCCCAACACCATTTTGAACGTCAGCGTTCGGCCAAAAGTTTTCAGGTTCTTGCTGGATCAGGCGTCTTTGGTTGACAGTCCCCAAACACGTGAGGAAACACACGGTGTTGTTATTTCGTGCTTCTCTTGTGTGTGAGATGCTCAGCTGCCTTTTCCGTGCATGTGCTTGCTGCGTTGTTGTGCACGGCTCTGAGGCCCAGAGTTCAGCCAGCCGGCATCTGAAACATTAATGCAGAAACCCGATTAGCCATCCCATCACAGGCCTCCTGATCCTCGCGTATTGATTTTCCTTCCGCTCGCCCTCCCCCTTCAAAAAGCCGGGAGGGGAGTCTCTGAAGAGCCAGAGCACCTCCTCTCCTCTCCAAGGCCTCCTCTGGCCCAGGCCTCCTCACTGATCCGTCCTGGCTGATTTCTACCGAGACTTCGGAGGGGCTATAGACTTCTGACGAGAACCCTAGGTGCTGGAGGAGAAGGCTGGAGGATGGAGGAGGGAGGGGGAGGGGGAGGGGGTGGGGGCTCCACTTGTCAGTCAGAGTGTGAGCTGGATGGGGCTGATCAGTATGCTGGGGTGGAGGAGAGGAGCCGTGTAATCAGAGATGAAAGTTGTTGGGGGTCTGGTCAGCTTGACTCCCTCGCTCCCCTTTGGTTTCACTGACCTGAAGCGCTTTCACTGAGGGGAGTGATGAACATCTCTGATGGCTTAGCCCGGAGACACGCTCCTCTCGCTCTGCGCTGCTCCTGGGAACCGGGCCGGAGTTCCTCGGCAAATAAAGTGCATTGTGAATGTAAACTAGAATCCTTTGGAACTTTTCAAAAAAAAACAAAAAAACAACAACTGCAGGCTGAACAGTTTGACTGAGCATGTCATGCTCTGGCCATGTTTGGAAAAAACAATAAGCCTCCAGGCTGGAGTGGTCGTTTAGATCCTGCCAGAATTTTACCTGGAATATGAACCCTTGACATGACAGTAAAAATCTGTTTTCTTCGTGATGAAAAGTGACCACAGCACACATATAATACGACCTGCAGTAACCCTGTCTGTTGCAAATGGAGCTGATCAAAGATTAGAAATATTTATCTGAATTATCAATATTTTTATTTTTATATGTTCTACTTAACAAGGGATTTGATCCACGTGTCATTGCAACGGAATGTCTCACAGTCATCAGCTGCAATATGAAACTCCACCACAGGATGGCACTAACTTCTATTGAGTGAACCTTTAAGATCGAAACTTAGAAAAGAACAAAACAAATTAAAAACCTTTAAAGTTGTTCAGGAGCTGAGTTTGTGGGCCTGGAAGAGACTGAGTGTAACCTCAGTGTGTGTACACAAATAGTGTGTATTCAAGATGTTGCTTTGCGCTGAACGTGTGTGTGTGTGTGGAGCAGAGGGCAGCCATGTGCTAACCGTGTGCTAAAACATCACTGTTCTCGACACACACTGAAGGACGTGCACACACTGAGGGACGTGCACACACGCCTCTGTGGGGCAGAGACAGAGGAGTCTCTCTGCTCGCTGCTAATGGACTTTGCAGATGTGAGGGAAGAGGAGCAGGAGCTCTGGGGGACTTGCCACGTGTGTGTGTGTGTGTGCACATACCTTTGTCTGTGAGCCTGGCAGTGTGTGTGCAGGTGTACACCGAGCACCCCAGGGTGTTACTCACCCCCTCAGCCCCTCCAGTCACTGACTCCAGTGACGATGATGATGATGATGAAGCTCGGCACCAGGTGATGAGTCGCTGTTTGGGTTCCAACGCTGAGTATTGAATCGAGGTGTGTGACGGTGTGTGTTTGAAACCTGAGAGCTTTTTGATTGTGTGATGGTGTCTGTGATGCCCCCCCCCCTGTAATCAATGACATGTTAAGCTGGTAGTCTTTTGAAGTGAGGGGTTTCCAGAGGGGCGCTGAAGGGGCTACGTGTGTGTGTGTGTGTGAGTGCTATTGATGATGTGTGGACATGTGACAAAAGACAGAAAAAGGAAAGGGGACCATCCCAGATTTTTTGAAAATTTGTCACGTGACCTGGTGCGACCGCTGGTTCCCCTGTGTGTCTCCACTCAAACCCAACACTTTCTTCACCCTGTCAACTTTTGACACGTTTAGTCCAGACTGTGGTTTGTGGATTTAGAATCCTCATCGTCGTCCATCAGGCATTTATTAGCTCATATGTTTCTGTTTGTCATAAACTGCTTCACCTCTTAGATGTTGGTGGAAACGTAAATGTCGTATATAATTTAATACGACGTTCAACTGACGCGGACGCAAAAGTATCAGGTAAACAAAAACAATCAAGTCAAATGTGGTGACAAAATATCAAGTGTTTTTAAACCACAGAGCTGTCGATATGTTGGAGTTGGAGTTGAGAGTCAGTGCTCTCTTTTCACCACGGGGCTCGGTACTGCACTTCACAACTATACATCTAATTGCTGGCATCATTGATGATAACTGGACCTTCCTCAGCTTGGTAAAGTTGATATTGACGGGTTCCATGAGGCACTGAAGTTTTCTTAACTATGGAAACTTGACTGAACCGATTTGTGACCTGAAGGATCAGGCGTTTTCAACGCAGTATAATCCCATACTACAACATTTGCTGCAGTACTGTGAGGAACAGAAACATCACCCTGGAGTGTGGGTGAGGAGGCGTCTGCAGGGATCGGACCAGTCTAACCCTAACGCAGATGCATCAGACCATGGGTGTGTGTGTGTACGACTGCCACGTGACCGTATATTCTTACACTTGTGCGTGCACTTTTGCACCACGTGTGTGTGTGTGTGTGTGTGTGTGTGTGTGTGTGGAGCCCTGAGAACTTGGCACACAGTCAGCATGTTCCAGTGAGGGGGAGCTGCCGTGCACTGGATCCCCTTTCAGCCTGACACAATCCCACAATCCCACAGCTCTGAGCTCTCAGCTGCATCCTCCACAGCGCCAACCCGCTGCGCTCTCAGACCCTCCCAGATCCCTGCTTCAGATCGGGCCACTGTCAGTGGAAGGCAGCCCAGACTTGTCTGTTTGTTCTGAGCAGTTTACTTTAGTTCATTTTTTTTGGCAGTACCATATTGAGATGTCGTGTTTGCTCAGGTCCAGTCAGTCGGTGACAGTGCCGCTCTCCACAAAGCTTCAGCCATGTAATTAACAGGTTGGTTCAAATATTCCCATTTCCCCCCTCGTGGTATCGCTGCAGATATTTGGGGTACCAGAGTACTCCACTTTACTCATAAAATCACTGAACAACATTGGGTGTTGTGTCCTTCCTGTTGAGACGCTGCTTGGTGTGGATCCTCTAGGAAATAAAAACAAGAGACCAGCCACGAGTCACTGAACGGTTTAATACGGTTTTGTTTTTTTACGGCGTTGGCTTCTCTCACTTCCCTTCACATGGGGAAGTTGCAGTTCTTCTTTATTTAAGGATTTAGTCAATGACTTTAAACTGTTAGTTACTTCTTGGAACCATTACTCTGAGTGTCTGGTGAAGCGGTCAGTGAAAACTACTGACCAAACGGTTAAAAGCGTCACCGGTTCTCAGAGCTCTTCTTGTTTCGTGTGTTCGCTGTGACTCAGCGAGGTGCGATGAGTGCGAGCTCTCCCAGATGGACCTTGACAAGATGGGTATTGATTGGTTCTTCTCGGAGTGGTGGTGATAATGTGACAAACAGCAGTCATTTCCACTGCAACATCACTTTGGTCCACTCGTCAAGCCTCTATCACAAAGCGTATCAGAGGCTTCCTGGAAGCTCTCCTCCGGCACTGGGGACCAGTCAGAGCGCTGGGCCAGTGGATCAGATGACACTCTGTCACGGGCCGGCTTTGGGAAGGCAGGAAACAAGCCGTACAGGAGACAGAAGGTTTTGTGGCCTTCAGCATCACAGTGTTACGACACTGTTCCACGTCTCCTGAGCCTCTCTGAGCTCACCGTCGCCATCAGGTGTGGAAGGAGGTGGACAAACATCAGCCAGGCTTATTTGTGATAGTAGTATGGAGTACTAGTATTACCAGAACTCCACAGGTTACCTTTAACTGTGCCCATGTATGATGAATACACAGTAAAGGTTGGAGCCAAACTCAGAACTGGGCTCAGTGATGGTAGATGGCTCAGCTGATAGAAGGTCCACTTCATGGCGTCATGACGCTTCAAATACTGAAACGCTGTGTTTTCAGCACTGTGAGTGTGAAGCAGAGATTTTTTGAAATTCGAAATAAATGAGGGGGGCGTGGTCTCTTGAGTGGCACCTGGGCACTCTGCGTCTGTCGTCACTCAGCACCCGCCTCTTTTTCCATTCATTGGTCAGAAGGTGACGCGCCTGGTGAACGCCCACTCTGACGTCACGGCCCCTGTGTCCATCTGTGTTTACAGTGTGTGGTCACGCCATTCATGTGGATGAGCACATCACATTTCCAGCGAACGACGTGCACATGCTGCCCAGAAATCCTTCATTAATTGTTCTGGCGTCATTTTTGGTGGGAGTGTAGATCATAGATAAGATAGAGATATGTATCAGGTGGGATTCTAGAGAAAAGTTCTGTTTTTAAATCACTCGCCTGCCAGGAACCAACAGCCCGGTGGGCTTCAGCCTTGTCATGATTTGACCGAAGGAACCAACAAGTCAAAGCAAATGAAGCCTTTAGAAGCACGTCACAGCTCATTAATACGAGGTGCAGAGGAGCCACCCTCCTTCAGACAGACACTGCCACATCAGCACTGCGTGTGTGTGTCTCTGCATGTGTGTGCCTGCGTCTCCCGCCTGTGTGTGTGTGTGTGTGTGTGTGCTCTAAATGCTGATTGATGTATCTCTGGCTTTGTCAGCCCTTTGGCATAGGTGGAACAGGTGTGACTCTGCCACAGAGCGTGGCTCAGACAAGCCATATCACAGCACAATGAGGTCATTGTGCAACACACACATTCCAGCGCAGGGCCCTCGGACTTTTACAGGCGGGATGTAGCCATCTGTGTGTGTGTGTGTTGCTGCAGGTGAGGGGGATTTGGAGGAGATTTGCTCCATGAAAGGGATGTGCTCACCAGATGCGTGTCCCTACACACACTTCGAAACACCTCCCAGGCTCAGACACACACACACACACACATGCGGACGAGCCCGGGGACGAGTTGCAACATCAGCGTCTCGTGTGAAAGTGAGAGAGTGGGCGTCAGGTTGGGTTGTCTTCAGCCTGGTTCTGCTGGACCCTCCGGTCCACGAGGCCGTCACGGACGGTACCACGGTGACGAGGTCGTCTGGTCTGAGTCAGGCGGCTCATCGGTGCCATCTGTGTTCGTTTGCTTCTTTGTTGATGCTCAGCTTTCCAGCGTTAACATGGTGAGACATAGCATGTGCTAACTTATGTCTGGAGGTAAGGTGAGGTGGACCACGCTGTGTGTGTGTGTGTGTGTGTGTGTGCCTGGACTGGCCCCTTGTAGCTACTTTACAGCTTAACCAGCCCTGACTTGCTGTGTGGTGACATGACACTGATGGGGGGGGGGGGGGTCACACAATCAGCCACTTTCATGGATATAGATGTGTGTGTGTGTGTGTGTGCATGTAGGTGTGTGTATATACATATATATTTCACTCCTTTACTCTTGTGCCACAGTTCAACCACACATAGTATTTTCTCAGGTGATGGCACATCATAGTAGTATTATATCATATCCTTATCCCATGCGTCTCTATTTTAAGAGACACCTCTTCTTTATAATCTTTGTCTTAATATTTTTACCTGGTGATCTCTCTTGGATCCTTTTATTTTCTTTTATCCATTGGGTTCCTCCAGTTTTTATCTTTTAAACTATTTTCCACAGTGCACGGTGGCTCCATGAGAGCTCCATGTGCCTCCCCAGTACAGTGACAATAAATTACTATTCTGTTCTATTCTTGTGTGTGCGCAGTCCAGGTATTGCTCACATTGTGGGGACCTAAACCTGTTAACGCAGCCCCTTTATGTGCACTTATGTCCCTTATGGGGACATGAAGCAAGTCCCCATAAAGGACATAAATCCTGACGCTTTAAATGTCTTTTGATGTTTGGATTGGTGAGGTGTATGCTAACATGTCAACGTAACGTCCTCTGGACTGATGGGGATCAGACGGGTGGAAGGCTGGAGGCTGACTGCTGGGCTATGCTTGAGAGACTTCTGGCATGTGCTGGTGCCTGCATTTTTCACTCTTGACTGGAAGCATATGCTGCAGCACAATCGAGACAGTGTTAGACAGGCTTGGCGTGAGGGACTCAGGCAGCTTCCTCCACATCTGGCAGCGCTTGGCCTTCCTTCCAGGTGAGTCACATCCCCTGGGAGAGTGGCTCTGCTGCGGCCCGCGGTCCCTCAGCGCCGGGGCATCTGGAAGTGTCTGAATCTGTCTTGTAGTCACATCTATCTCCACATGCTTTTCCAATTTTGTCACGCCCCCACCACCACCTCCACCTCTGTGGCCCCCGACCACTCAGTAACCCCTGCTGTGCCCCAGTCGCCCCCACCTTTGCACTCCAGGTGACATGGTTTAGCAGGACAGATGACCCAAACTCACACGACTACAACAGCCAGGCAGCGAGAGGACGACGTTAGAATTGAATGTTATTTCTATTAGCTGTTCTAACATTATCATCAATATGTTGTTTTATGAGCTCTGTTGTCAGCTTCAGTACAAATGAGCTAAAGAAACAAAGAATGCAAAGCTTGCGCTCCTTTTAGAGTCTGAATCAGTTTTAGCAAACAGGAAAATCAGGTAGCTGTGAGTGTGTGAGGAGGGGAAAGGGGTGGAAGGGATCCCCCTCTAACCCTTAAACAAGAATGTCACAAGCAGTCTGGGTAATTATGTCCCTTAGCCTAATGGCTGCTGGGGAGGCCCAGCTGTGTGTGTGTGTGTGATGGCCTGGGGAAAAGTGGGGGTCGACTGATGGGAGTTGCATGTGGCCGAGCGGATTGATCATGACACAAACAGATGTATGTTAGTGGAAAACATGCTGGTGTGTGCATGCAGCGGCTCTGTCCCCATCATTAAAGAGATGAAAATCAACATCTTGCTCTGATTAGCGGCAGCCGTCAGCCTCGCAGCTGACACACGTGTGTGTGCGTGTTCAGATTTGGGTTTAACATAAATGTGTTCCTGTTTAGAGGCTGGTGAGCCGTGCGTGGCTAATCAAGTGGCCAACCACCTAGTCTTTTTGTGTGCAGCCCGTCTCTTTGAGAGCGACGTGCCACATTTCACTGAAGAATAAAAAGAGGTGGAGAAAGGCTGCATCAGTGAAAAAGATCAAGTGGGACTCATCAGTCCAAGCGGCTGATGAATGTAAACATGGGTTTTATTGTTCCTGTCAGTTTCATTCTAAACGCGGTGCTGCACGTTCACGCATCCTGAGGACAAATGACTCACTGAGTGTGTGTGTGTGTGTGTGTGTGTGTGGACACTACACAGACCTGAGTGTGAGTGTCGGTGTCAAGTGGAGAGACTGGCAGCGTAGTAAACAGTCGCTCCTGGGCTCCCCACACTCGCTCTGCCTGTTCATGACGACGCCCTGACACCTCCTGAGGAGGAACAGGGTCAGACCCGGCTGCGTGGGTCGTGTTTACCCATCAGCTGATGTGCCAGCCCTCCTAATGAGGCACCTCTTGTCTCCTCTGTTGAAATAATAGCCCGAGAGAAGATTTTATGTGCGTGTGCCATGTGAGCATCGATCAGTCCAGACTTGTAACAGCCTCCACTAACTCATTTTCTCCCTTGCTGTATTCACCTCAGTTCGCCCCACTCACGCCATCTTGGGTCCAGCCTGTTCAGGGAGAACAGCGAGCACCTGTGAGCGCAGGCCTTCGTCCTGTTCATTGTGACGACGCTGAAGAAATGCTTTATGTCACAATCAGCTTTTTGGCCACGTATGTACACCGAGCAGAGAACACGTTCTAAATCTGTTGGAAAACTCTAGTCCTGCTTGAATAATTCCTAAGGTGAAGGCTGACCACAGCTGACCACACTAGCCAAAAGAAAACCTTCTCGGACTTATTAAGCAGGTTGGATGCCCAGTGTGATTCTATCGTATCTATAGTTGAAGTGATAATACTTTCTTTTTCTTGAATCAATAATCCACAGCTCTCCCTTTTAAATGGCGTTCACCAGGGTCCCTCTCGCCTGGACGGGGCCACCGTGTCGGGCTCGGGGCCCTCGGGTGCCGCTGGGCTCTGTGTCAAGACTCAGCTGCTGCAAGTCCCGACACAGCCCCGACACAGACGGGCCGAAGCTCATCTGTCTCCCTGCTGCCGCAGAAACCTTGACTTGAATCATGAACCAGTCAGACTCTGGAGAAGAGACGTCCAGCCTCAGCAGCTCCATGTTATTCCACCTACGGTTTCTGAACCAATCTAAAGAGACTGTACGACGTTACATAGGAGAAACAATGAATTCTAAATCATCCTTCATGTGGCTTTACTTCCAAACCACGAGCTGTTTTCAGTGGAGGCGTCTCATTTGCACAAGCTGCCCATCGTTGGCTGAACACGTTCACGCTGACTAGATTCACCAGAGGCGTGGTTGAGAAGTTTTTCTTATTGATGGCCAAACTGCAGCTGTAATGGCTATGGAAACAAAGCAGTGTTTTAAATCCAGCCATCAACACACTGCAGCATGGAATGTGTTGATGGAGCGTTTAGGGTTCTCCATGAATTGCTGATAAAAAGGTAAACAAATGATTATATTGTGCTCCCACAGAAACTACAGTTTAAATGTATCCTCTGTACATTATATATAGAGATATATGCATATGTATATATCATCACATGCTGGTCTTCCCAGGGAACGGTATCCACACATATATATTTTAATGGTGCTATTTCATTGTGGAGCAGCCAGCATTACCATTTCTAGTACCACAGCATTAGCATGGTTAAAAGCACTTCAGAGTCCTGCACGTTGCAGCCCCCCCCCCCCCATACTCACTTTCTCTACAAGGTGTAAAAGGATGTAATTCTTGTTCTCAGTCATACAGATTGTGTTGAGGCGACAGTGAAAGTGCTTCCTGGCTTACTTGGCGTTTGGCTCAAAGAGGGCGATGTTCTCTGATGTGGGTCAGAGAGAGAGGCAGCAGATCACAGATGAACTGAGGCGGGGGGGTGGATGTAGTGGTGTGTTTGTTTGGACCGGAGTTTGAGGGAAAGTGGAAAGTCCAGTGGTGGTTAATTGGTGTGTTTAGGTCTGAGGTCATGAAGGTGGCAACGGGAACACTCGGCTGGGCCCTGAGTGGCAGACGAACGTCCAGCCACCACAGAGATGCTGCTAAATCTAATCACAGCTAAACACCGTGAGGACACGCACACAGGCCCTCGCTGCTTCTTTGGCCCTCTGATCCTCCCTTCCTCCTCCGCCCTCCTGCCCACTCTCCAATCTCACTGTGGCCAAAGCCCAGGGGAGGTCACAGTGTGTCACAGCAGCAAGGCCTCCTGGTGAACTTGTTGGTACCCCCCCAACACACACACACACACACATCTAACCTCTCTGCAGCGCCTTCATACCCCGGGGGCGTGCATGACCTGAGGCATTCAAGACTGAGGAAAAGCAAAAATCATTGTGAAATGAGAATTTTTGTTTTTCAACCATTTCATCAGTGAGTTTGTCTTTACCTTATTGACGTCAAAACCACCTGAAACATGATGATACACATGAAGCATCGACGACGGCAAAACTGCACCGAAAAACGATATAGAAGAATAACCACAGTTCCAAAACACGATACCTTTTTATGCATGAAGCGTATTTTTGAATTTGCTTCACCCGCTCTTTGCAAGAAAGATCATTAAAAATACTCTTGTAGCAGAAGTATTACAGTTGTGTTTGCAACGCTCCCTTCATACCTTACACATGAAATATTGTGATTACACATTCCTTAGTTACTACTGACTTCCGACTGGACCCAGGGGCTTCGCCAAGAAATCGTCCACGGTGGCTGCAGTAAACCATTTCCTGTTTTTTCTTCTCATCTGAGGCGAAGACTCCGAGACGTTGTTTTCTTTGATCAGAAACTGTAGAGCCAAACAAAAGGGCTCTTTGAGAGTCATGATTTCTACGTATATGCTTCCATTGGGAGAACAGTGGACGTACGCGGGGCTGAGATGATTCCGACGTGTTTTCGCCGTTCTCTTTATGCTCTTCTCTGTTTTTTTTCCCTTCAGAGCCACAAGTTGAGTCTTGCATCACGGCCCTGAGACGTTGTAACCCACCACCCTTTTATTCATGGCCTCTGGGCCAGTGAATGTGTCTCTGTGTCCCTCGTCCCCCTGCTGAGAGATTCCAGAGGCTTCTCTCTTGGCCTCTCAGGGCTCCTGGGTCACTCGTTTGTCATCATGACCTATGACCCCTGTAGGCCAGTGTGCCGGGAGGAATGTCGGAGATGTTTACCTTCACTGAGACTGATGGTGTCCAGGTGGCTCTTTCTGTCCTTTTTTCCTTTGGTTGTTCAGTCCTGAGCTGTTTTTCTTCCTCGCTCGTCGTGATAGGGCCACGTCTGTGCTGGATCGCTATGCTCTTGGTGTGCTAATGCTGCTCCTGCCACTGGTCCCACCTGGAGCGCCTGTAAAAGCTCAGCCACGCTGGGGAAGAAACTTTTTTTTTTTGCATTTGCGTTCCAAAGTATTTCGATTGTCTTGACTGGAAAGTCATGAGTGCCAGAGAAAAGCTATTGATTGGCCGGCTGTCTGGGTCCGGTCATCGAGAGCTCCACTTCCCAGCGTGTTAGCCGTCAGACGGCCAAGCAGCGTGGCTCGGGAGAGAGAGGACATTCAGTAATAGGTAATGGACCCTCCTCTTCAGCTTGGTGCCATCTATCATTGCAGCACCTTCCCAGTGGCTTCTTGCTGGCTTCTCATATCCTGGAAACTCTTGGAAAGTTCCCCCCCCTGCCCTCGACCCGCTCAGCCCCTCTAAAGAGCCCATTAAACAGCATTGTAATGCAAACAGTAAGTCCAGAGAGAGCGAGGGCCAGGTGTCGGGTGCAGAGGGGATGAGCGTCTAATGCAGCCATTATGATTGGCGGGGAGGGTGGGTGGATTATCATAAAAGCGTCTCTGCTCCCTCTAATGTGGACATGTCTGATCAATACCAGACTCCAGGGAGGGCATGAACGCATGAAGGGAGCACTATCAGTCTATCCACCGAGCACGGCACGTTTTTATTCATTTGACAATATGCATTTAGACCACACAGCCCCTCGCTGCTTCACAACCTGTGTCAAGTCTTTATTGGTGTTTTAAAAGGAAGAACTAGCTGGCAGGAGTCAAGTAGAGTACCTGACTGTAGTATCATCAGGACGAATGCTGACCCTAGAAACAGTGAATCTTTCAGCAGTAAGCAACAGTTTACACACTGTGCACTGGGTGCTGCCGCCTGCATCCTGTCAGCACACACCGACCAACTTGTTGCTTAAATTGATCAACTATTGTATGAAAAAGGAACGAGTGTAAGATTTGGCCGTCGGCCATGTTTGTTCACTGCATTTAAGTTTTGTCATCTTTCAGCGGGGATACGATTTTGTCCCATTTGTTTCTATTGTTATTATTAATGATAAACCGTGACGTTGTGTGTTCTCTTTAGTGCAGTGACAATGCTGAATAATGCCTTTAAATAGCATCTTTACTTTTCACAGACCCACTAAAGAACGGTTCCAAATGATGAATGAAAAAACAAAGTTAGGGTGGTCGCATGTTTTTTTTTTCTGGTTTTGCAAACGCCTTGAAGTCTTAATGGCGGCCAAGTTATTTACTGGAAATGGAGGAGAGAAGCAGCAGGTGAATCAGTAATATCTACAACAGGGACAAAGCTTCATGAGAGGGCCTGTGTGCCACGTGCACACCGGGCATGACGCCACCACACGGCTCCGCCCTCTGCCCCTGACTGCGGGGAGGAATATATTCACAGTACGCGCTCATATCCTACGGCCTCACACCTGAAGTGCACTCGGCTCCGAGCTCTGCTTTCACTAATGCTGCTTTGTGTAAAACAACGATCTCTGTGAAAGCCCTGCGCCTCCCACACGTGCACGGTCCTGACCTCCCCTCTCGCTCCTGGTGAAAGCGCTCTCCTCAATTTATTTCTCATTACACGGTTTTCACATAATCACACATGCACTGGTGAAGCCGACGTGACATTCGACACGTGCACGAGTCAACAATAGAGTCCTGTTCCGTAAGAAGCCGTGTCCCAAACCTGCATCCCGTGACGGGGGCGTGGTCAGGCCAGTCTGCGCCCTCTTGGCCTTTGATGCTGTCAGCCTGACGATGAAGGGCATGGACCACAGGCTGAGTATAAACGTGGACGTAGAGCTGAGGCTCAAATCAGGGCGTTCACCAGGCGTCTCACTTCCTTCATTCCTTTCTGACCAATGAATGGAAAAAGAGGCGGGAGCTGAGTGACGACGGACGACTAGTGCCCAGGTGCCACTCAAGAGACCACGCCCTCATTTATACAGAATTTCAAACCTGGATAAAAAGTCACCCCCCTCAGCGTTGACCTGAAGCCAGACCTGAGGTCAGAAGGTCAAAGCCGTGTTTTGAACCAGGCTGTAAACAGGTTGAATTTTAACATGGGAGTCAATGGGGGCTGCCTCTAGAGGCCACCCAGGGAACTGCAGCGCGGGATGTGGCCCCTCAGGTGGGACTCAAGTGTGTGTTTTAGGAAGACTGTGTTATTTCTTCAACCTCTATTGACACTGTTATCATCATTGGCAATGTAGTCTGTCAAATACGTCGATCAGCACCTTTGTTTCTAACACAACGGAGCATCAGTGCATGATTGGAAACTTTGGGAGCTCGGGTCGACGCCTCATTAAAGGCGTCATGGCAGATCTCTGTGGAGCGCACTCACGGCGTTCCTCGAATAAAGACGGTGTGAAGGAGTTGGTCCCAGAGCTGCTCTCGCTCTGGCCTGCAGGGAGGCTAATGACAGACGTGTAAGTCGGCAGCGTGACCTGTTGTGCTGCACATGGAGTGTGTTTGCTGGGGGCGCAGATCCGTCTGACCTAATCCCGGCCAGGTCTGGGCGCTGTTTGCTATGCATCCCTGAGGTCTGGAGTAAATACAAGGCGGGTAAGCAGATCTCTCCGACCTGGCGTGATGCGCCTTGACGGGATGTCTCTTATCCATATGTGTAACCTCATAACACTCCGAGCTTTTCACAAATAAGAGGAGCTTTGATCTGCTGTGGAAAGTAATGCAGTTTTAATGTCCAACTTCAAGGGCCATTTGCTGCATTTTTATCAGTTGGTGAGGCCGCTTGGCAAATTTCTGAATGTCAAGTTAGGGGGTGTTGGTCGCCTGGGGGGCAGAGAGGCGGCTCTGTGATTGGAGCCTTGTCAGGTTGAGTTCCTCATTGGCAGAATTACACTGTTCCTTCCCTACAGCACTTCATCTCAGTCGAGACGTGGAGCTGCCTCCGCCGCAAAGAGAAAGGGAGAAATGGGATTATAAAGGAACGCTGGAAATGTGGTCAGTGCATAATCTCTGGCTGACTTTCAGGTTCAAAAAATGAAAAAGTTTTTGCACTTTCTTTTTCAGTGAGCCATTAAAGTGAGCCTCCACCTGGTGGCACCCCCCCCCCCCTCCAGGTGTGCCTGTTTAGACCTGCTGTGGATCAGTAGATGCCTCGAATGGCGAAAACCATCAGAGCTTTCATTCTGCCACATGAAGGAGAGGAAGCTGTGTGTGTGTGTGGGGGGGGGGGGCGTGACGTCAGCACGAGGAAACCTAACACCCGAAAACGAGTAATGACAATTCTCCAATCTCTTCATGTAAATGTGTGAACACTGGTCAGATTCATGGAATTCCAGAGAAAGCGTTGAGGAGCTCCTCCTCCTCCACAGGGTCTGTTGCTTTGCTGACAGATAGAACATGGAGTTTGGTTTTCTGCAGAGGTGATTGAAGCTGAAGTTCTCACCTGTCAAAAAAAAATAAAACACTTAATTCATAACAACAGTTGGAGGCCACCTAAACTTTCCTGTGCCAAAGAAGGCGTGCGGCTCCTCGGGCTGAAGGTAGCAGCGATTTGCTTTTCTTTTTTTTGTCCCAGTCGTTCGGAGGAACACTCAGCACAGACGCTGTCACATTCCTGACGGCACAAGGCACAACTTGTTATGGAGGCTGTTCACAGGACTGTGTTAAGGTGAATCCAGACACACACACACACACGCTGGGCTGTGTGAGCCGAGAGGGGGAGCGTTGATTTAGGGCATTACTCAGACAGAGAGCGAGGCTCCCCTGACTGCACCAGGAGCCTCCAGCCTTTGTGATTCCTTTTGATCAAATCTCTGTGAAAGATGAGTGTCATGCCCTCTTCCAGCCAGCTGTGAGGGGACTGCCCTGCGACTCTGAGGGGGTAGACGTGTGTGTGTGTGTGTGTGAGAGAGAGAGAGAGAGAAAGCACATGCTATACCTCTGTGTGTGTGTGTGTGTGTGTGTGTGCACAGGCTAGGGAGGGAGCAAGCAGCTCCTGAGGTGAGAATGCCGAGTGGGAGGATCTCATTCCAATCCCTTGTGCCCAGTTTCAACTCTCTCTCTCTCTCTCTCTCTCACACACACACACACAAACACACACTCAACATCTTGAGTAGTTTAGAGCCAGTTCACAACAACATTAGAGGAGTGAAAGCAGAGGGTGTGTGTGTGTGTGTGTGTGTGTGTGTGTGTAATGAGAGTAAAAGCAAAGTGACTTCTGGTTCTCAGTGAGCGCTGCAGCTCAGTGTGTGTGTGTGTGTGTGTGTGTGTGAGGGAGGAGGAGGAAGCAGAGGAGATGTGTGTGCTGAAGACGATGCTGCATTAGCGCCGGTGCGGACATGAGAGTTGGAGGCAGTTGTTTTGTGGGACTCGCGAGGAATGGCAAACTCCCCGGTCTCCTTGGAAACGTCTGACTGAACCACAATGGCTGAGGTGAGTGAGGCGGCTTTTTACGGCTGTTTTCTGTCGGCCCCAGCTCCTCTCACACACACTGAACAAAGGCAGGGGCAGCACACACACACACACACACACACACACGCTGAGCTGCACATGACATAATGACTTCTCTGATTTATCTGCACATATTTTAGGATTTGTTGTGATTTGTGTTTTTTTTAAGTTTTGAAATCATTTGTTGTCTGCATCACTTTGCACTGATGAGGCCAAGTGGACAAATGTAAGCCATGTGGACTCAGGCCACTTTGTTAGAAGTTTAAATTGGAATTTGGATCAGTATGAGTCAGATTTAATCCCTGAAGCCGCTGATTTGGAAAAGTTCAAAAGTCCAGGTGATCCCTCTTCCACACCTGTGAGTCGTGCACAGACACTTGAGATGCGTGTGTGAGCGATGAGTCCTGGACAGAGATGTCCTTACACGCCTTCCCACAATCCACCAGCGAACCAACGCTACACAAAGACACTGCGCCGCAAGTCATGAGAGTTTAAGAGTAACTTGACCTGTGGGTATGTCCTCCATCCCGCTGTCCCTCCGTCCGTCCCTCTGTCCGTCCATGTGTGTGTATCGCAGCAGTAATTTAACAGCAGCTTATGTTAACAATTAGCTGCTGGTGGCAGGGGAGGCAAGCATGGTGTGTGTGTGTGTGTGTGTGTGTGTGTGTCAGAATCCAAACAGTTTAGCTTCCTCAACCTGTGATGAAAATGAGTGAATATAAAAAAGTCAGTCAGTTGAATAAAGTTAGAAGAAGTATTTTTTAATTACCATGTTCATGTTCCAACTGTTGAAATGTTTAATTTATTTTTGATTTCGTTCATAAACTTTTATAAAATCAGAATAAACAGTGACTCCAAAACCAAGAACAATATCTCTCTCAGATTGTTATTAATATATATATTTGTCTAATATGGCCTCTAGAATGTCATGTTGGTATCAGCATTTAAATCAGTTTTTTTTGTTTGTTTCTGGAGGTTCATGTGTGGAATCTGAAGCCGCGCCGCCGATGTGTGTTTTCCTCATCACACATCTGACGTTCCTTCAACAGGCCTTTTGCATTCATCCGTGACACTGGTTCACAGTTAATTGTCGTGCTCTGCGTGTTTGTGCACAAGTGTGTGCACGTGTGTTTGTAACAGAAATAAGTTGTGTTGTGAATGTGGCCACCGACGTCCTGTCTCTTCCTCCCTCATCTTCTTTACATCGTGTTTCCGTTTCCATCTCTTTCAGTTGTCTGCTACAACACACACACACACACACACACACACACACACACACACACACACACTCAAACCAAAGCCAGGGCCCATCTTTACAGAGTTGCACTTTGTGTGTGAGATGGTGTTGCAACTTGGTCAGCTCCATTAGGTTCATGATAGAAGGTGTGTGTGTGTGTGTGTGTGTGTGTGTGCTCCAGCCTTTTTAGCCCCTTCAGCGTCTCCTTGAGCTGTGATCCGCCCCTCCTGGTCCCAGCCTCCCCCCTCAACATCCCCCAAACCTCTGCACACACACACACACACACACACACACAACACACACACACACACACACACACACACACACACACACACACACACACTGCTTTGCGCTGCCACCAAAAGGCTTGTGAGGATTTGTCAGCCAGATGTGACAAGATTGTCAGGAGGCAGGCGAGGAAAGAGGGAGCTCTGATATTAATCAGAGCGTAGCTGGAAGCCAAACTCCCTCACACTCAGTGTACTAACATGTTCCCCTCATTTACTCGCTCTCGGAGCCAAACACTCCCTCAGAGTTCCTAACGGGGAGCCGCGTGCACCAGGAAGCCAACCAAACTTTGGCTTGCCCCCCCCTGCACCTCCGCCCCTCCTCCTACAGCTCATCTCTTTGTCTTTTAAGATTTTTTTTTTTACTATTTCCTTAAAGAAGCCAACCATTTTCTCATGGATCTCCAGGTAAAGATTTGCTACCTCCTCTTGTCTCCTTGTGTGTGTGTGTGTGTGTGTGTGTGTGTGTGCGCCTGCTTGTGATTGACTGCTGGATGAGTTTGAAATAATGAGTTTTTCACGCTGTCTTTGGGCTGTGTGGACTCTTAATGGGCTCACACACAGCCTGTCAGTACTTGTGCTCGGCCTGGCTCCCCCTGGGCTTGTCTCCTCCTTTTCAGGTTCAGTGCAGTGATAAAGGAATGCTCCTGCTCCTCCTTAGCTCCCTTTCCCTTTCTTTTTTCTCAACATTTCAATTGTTTTAGAACCCGGCTCCATGTGCTCAGCCACCGCTGCTTTGTGTTTCAGTTCATGGGTTCATCAGCAGTGCTGGAGCGGCTCCTCTGACTTTGTGCAGGGGCATTAAATCATGAGCTGCTTCCTGCTGAGCAGCTCATGTTTTCTAACCTCACTTTAACTAACACTTGTCATCAATTAACATTTTACTACCTGGCTGTCACATAAACAAGCGGGTCCGAGGCGTGATTTATTCATGAGGCTGCTCCCGTACCACACACACCCCGGCACGATGCGGGCGGCGGGGCGACGCGTCTTCATTATTAGCACCGTATCTGAGGGGTACCAGGAGAACTGTCCTCCCACTAAATTCCTCCGTGTTTTCTGTGTGTTCTGGCTGGGATCAAATATTTATTTCCTCTGTGTGTGTGTGTGTGTGTGCACGCACGCACGCGCATGTGCAGAGTTTCTTGATAAATGTGCTGCTGTTTTTGTTGAATTCAGCTTTTTTAAATCTTGGATATAAAGCTGCATCCAGCAGAGGCAGCCCCAGGCTCAAGTTATACGTAGAAATACATTTTCACCTCAGGTCAGCTGACGTGCTCATTTAAAAAGTCAAACTAAAATTACCTTCACAGTTACGCTGTTCATTGTGTTACAGGAACAACTGATGATTTGAAAAAATGAAATATTTACAGCCTCACACAATCCAAGGTTACCTTTTAAATAATATGTATTTAAATACACCAAAAAAATTAAAATGCAAAATTATAATAATTTGAATAATTTTAAATTTACACATTTAAGAATCTGGAACCCGTAAATATTTTTTATTTCATTCATGTATTTATTTTAGATCAACTACTTCTGTCGTTGACATGTGTTTGTGTCTCTGATTGAGAAATAAAAATAACCAGTTCCAGAAAGTAATCGCTGGCTTATTGTTAACGCTAACGCAGCACGGTCACAGTCGATGGGAGAATCAACACGAACCCACTTTCAAAATGTATTTTTTTCATTAATGGAATTAACGGCACAAAACATTGCTCAGTTATCTAATTAATATTAGGTGCAACTAATAAAGGCCTTAACAGAAAAGACTTGAGGAGAGGAGCTTATTTCCACATGCTCAGTATTGGCAGCTGCAGCCACAGACAATGATGGTTTGACCAAATAATAAAAACATAACCAGAGTAAGGATGAGAGCAACAGTCAGAGCCTGAAGGAAATTCACCGACGTATCTTTACAGTTTCAAACTGGGCAATAACGTGTAGTAATACGTGTATATTTGCTTGACAGGAGAAGTAAATCTAATTTCCCCGGGGCCATAATTGTCTTGTTAACTGATCTTGGCCGTTCCTCTCTCTCTCTCTCTCTCTGGCTCGTTTCCCCACTGAGTGTCAGTTAGTGCTGGTTTGTTGCTAATTGATTAGTTTCCCACCGCGTTAGGCCGACAAGTCCCCGTCCATCCGGGCCGTCCAAGCAGCTGTTCATTGCACGTGTTGTCGTGGATTTGTTTAGGAAGCCTAAAGCTTTTCAGATTTTGACTCAGGTTTATAAGTCACCACACAAATCGAACCTTTATCTCCTCATCCAGCTGTTCCACTGTCGGTTTCACTTCTCCGTCATTTTCCGTGTGTAAATGCTGGCAGAGTAGGGCACTGGGTCATCGCGGTGCGGGTCCTTTTCCTTGAGCCCGCCGTTCTCCTCCTTTCACTGCGAGCGCAGCACAGACACTGGCACAATCGGCGCACGTGCAAGGCCACAATAAAGACAGAAAAAGTTTAAGAGAGGTGCGGGTGCCGTGCACGTTCCCGCACAAAGGAAGTGCCCGTGCACAGAGGGGGGCAAGGCTGATGTCAGCAGCAGATACACGAGGAGTTTTTGATTCCTCTCCTCGCTCTCCATCGTCACTCGTGTCCTTGTGAATTTGCTCACATGACACATTAGATTAGATTAGGCCTTTATTCACGCCACAATGGGCAGATTCAACAGTCCTACTCTAAACTGATTAATGGAGTGAGTCAGATTATTATTGTCTGGGTCCACGTGCACTGTTCTATCCACACATTACTCTGTAGCTTCGTTGACATAGAGTCTTCAAATGCTAATGAGGGGATGTGTGTGTTGGGGGGGGGGGGGGGGCGGGGGGGGGGGGGACGTGCAGCAAATAAGTGAAACATGAATAAAAGAAAAGAAGCAACAGCTTGGTCCTGGAGAACGTGCTTCATTGTGAGCAATTAGTCTCCTTGGTGCTGGTTCCAGTGATGCGTGGAGCAGCCTCAGCTTTGTTGTGTAAACAGAAATAAGACAAATGGGGGGGGGGGGGGGGGGGGGGGGGCCTGTGCTGCGATATCTTGTTGTCTTCCTCATCTTCTTCCATACCCGTGTGTGTGTGTGTGTGTGTGTGATGTGCGTAGCCAGGCTGGGGTGGGATCAGCTGACTGAGCTGCGTTGGTTCGTGGTCAAACGGGATTTTTATGCCTCACCAGTGGCAGCGCTGACGATGCTGCGATGCATCTGAGGGCCAGGTAGCTGCCGCCACCTCCGCCCCGACCATGAGGTTATTGTAAGGTGAAATCATGTGATGCCACATCTCAAGGACAAGACGCGCCTCGAGCGCAGAGCCGAGCTAATGACTAAATGAGGAGAAGCCCCCCCCCACCCCACCCGTGGCGGGTGAGTGAGCTCCAGGAAGGAGCTCCGCATGCTGCTCATGTAGACTCAAACCCCTGGTCATGCATTATAGATGCTGAGGGAGCGAGCGCTGCAGCGCCGCCACTCCAAGGTTTCCAGCATGTAGCACTAACAACGCCGGCTTTGATCAGAAATCTGATGATGCTTTTCCCTCCGTTCGTGGTGTGTGAGTGATTTTTTTTTTTGTCCAGAGGCAGAGTGAAAGGGTGAGCAGGGTCATTTTTAGTGTGCGAGCGTCAGCACAGAAACTTACCACTGCTGTTTACACCCCCAGTCTGTGCCAGTGCACACACACACACACACAGAAGGGTCATTAGTGTGTGTGGAGAACTGCACTGATTGTTGCACATTTTTATCATCGTTGTGTTGAATTAGCAGAGCGGTAAAGTTGCACATTTCATATCCTTGGATTTATTCAATGTGAAACATTTGGATTAATTTCAAAGACGTGGCCATAAGGTCTCCGAAGTGTCAAAGGTCACAAATGTGAACGTGTGCTCAGCTCCACCAGCAGATCAGAGATGAGGCAGAGGCTCCAGCTACACTATTCTCACCCACAAACATACGTCTGCGTCCTGGTTTGATAAATGAGTCCGTCTGAGCAGGAAACAGCACGGGCTGAACACACAACACAACACAACAGAACACACGCGTTGGTTCGTGTTGGTCTGACTGTGGCGTTTGATTTACTCACTGTTAAAAACAGGAGGATCTTTGTAGCTCTTCCAGTGACGTGGTTTTTCTCCCTCTCTTTATTTTTTCGCAGGCGATCTGCTGCACTTTGCTCAACTGTAACTGTGACAGCTTCAAGCCCGGGAAGCTGAAACGAAGGCAGTGTGAGAACTGCAAGCACGGCTGGGTCGCGCACGGTGAGAGCTCCCAGCAACATCCTGACTGTCACGGGCCAACTTTTTAACTGTCTGTCAAACTGTGTCAGAAAAGGATGGAAGCACAACGGCTGCATGTGTGACTGTGTCATTCCCACTGTACACACACAATTATTATTGTCATACATTTCAATGGCACCGACTAATGTGTGAGCGCACCACACGGTAGAATCGGTAAATATAATTTGAATCCATCATTTACCAGAAGTGATTGTGATGTTTACAATGTGACTTTTTTAGACGTTTTTGTTTAAAATCTAAATTTGAGGCTCCGTCGGTGCGTTTGTGTGTTGACCTTTTAAAAGCCAAACTAATCAGATGTGAGTCTGCAGCTCTCTCTGCGGAAGTTGTGAAAAATCTTTCGATTAGAAACCAGAGAGTGTGACGTGCACATCAGAGCGTGGACAAACACAAAACTGTCTTTGTGTTGGGAACAATTAAACTTCAAAACCAGTCACTGACAAACATCAGAGAGAGTGTGCACACATTATATCTGCACGGTCATTTAAATAAAGACGCCAAAACTATTCACCTTGATTTATTTCCCAAGACTAAATTTCCACTGATGCAGAATATTCACAAACCTTCCAACTTCTGCCTCTGTGGTTATTTTATGATGGGCAGTATAGATCCACGTGATCTGATCCAGTCGCTTTCGATGTGTGTGTTCCAGCCCTCAGCAAGCTGAAGGTCCACCACATGTACCAGAGCAGCCAGGTGGAGATCGTGCACTCCAACGTGGTGTTTGACATCTGCAGCCTGATGCTGTACGGCACCCAAGCCATCCCCATTCGCCTCAAGATCCTCCTGGACCGGCTCTTCTCCGTCCTGAAGCAGGAGGAGGTGGTCCAGATCCTCAGTGCCCTGGACTGGACGCTGCAGGACTACATACGGGGATACGTGCTCCAGGTGAGCAGGAGGAGGGAGGGCTTAGCTTGATGTGAGAGTCCTGTCCCTGTGGTGCCTCTGTCCTGGGACGTGTTTTGAGCAGATTTGTAAATCTCATCTTTTGATTCAGATTTCATGAGGAGCCGGGGCCGGGCCGGCGCAGGCCTGGGCTTCGATTAGTACATCATCAAGTATTCAAGCTGGGCCGCGTTTAATTCATGTTAGCTGAGCTAATGGCAAACGTAGAGTCGGAATCCTCGACAGGCGCCCAATGAATGCTCTGTGATGAAATATTAATGGCGGCTATGGCGCTAAGCCACTCCTCACTTTCAAAGACGTCTGAACTCACATGTGATCGCTGTTGGCTGGGGGAGGAGCCACCGGATCGGTGCGAGGCGCCGCATCATCAGCCTCCTCTGCGGCTTCATGTTCACGCACATGTTTATTTTTGCACGCCTTTGGGAGCGTGCACGTGCGTGCACGAGCCTGCTACGGCGCCTGTTCTTATTGAGGTGTGTGTGTGTGTGTGTGTGTGTGCTTCTGCTGACACAGAGTCGGCCAAACACATGATCTAAATGAAGAGCAACGACCTGCGAGATGAAACGCGGAGCGTCTGTAATGAGGCTTCTCAGGGTTCTGCTCTGCCGCCTCATATTAGCTCTCCATCTGATTCCTTTATTTAGCCGCTCTGCCAGTCAGTCTCACAGAGTCGCTCTGTGAATATGCATGAGCAACCCGACAGAATAATTATGATGAAATTGCTCTCTCTTCTTTCTCCCTTTTATCACTTTCTTGCTCCTTTTTCTCCTCCCCCCTTCATAACCTTGCCCTCTCCCCTTTCCTCTGCCCCCCCGCCCTCCCCTGCGCTGTCTGTAGGACGTCGCCGGGAAGGTACTGGACCGGTGGGCCATCATGACGTTCGAGGAGGAAATCGCCACCCTTCAGCAATTTCTGCGTTTCGGTGAAACCAAGTCCATCGTAGAGCTGATGGCTCTGCAAGACAAGGAGGGCCAGGCCGTGCTGGTTCCCAGCACCCGCACCAACTCAGACATCCGTACGTTCATCGAGCGCAACACCCCGCGCGCCGCCGCCGCCGGCCTCCCTGCGTCCAAAGCCACGAAGCTAAGCAGCAGCAGCATGCACCACTTTGAGAACTTCATCAACAGCATGGCCTTCATGCTGCCCTTCCAGCTGCTGGGCTCCGTCCCTGCACCGTTTCTCGGCTCGCCAGCGGGGACGCTGCAGCAGCAGCAGCCGCCGCCGCCGCCGCCATGCTGCGGGGCCCTGGAGCAGCAGAGCCACAGAGGAGACGATGCGGGGAAGGACCACCCTGTTTCACGCCCTGCAGAAAGCGCTCTGCGGTGTCACAGCTCGCTCCCGTTCACAGCCGATCTGGAAAGAGGTGGAGACAAGACAGCGGACAACCTGTCCACCACCACAAAGATGGAAGCCGAAGACTTCTCCACTAGTGACAACTACTCAGATGGACCGTCCACGCCATGCACGCCCTCCATGAGCTCCGACGCAATGCAGATGTCGCCCGAGGGCAAAATGCTCTCCTTGGAACGGAACGGAAGCAGCGGCGTGGGCGTGGCAGGCGGGTGCGTGGGCTCCCTGAAGAAGGGTCGTGTTTTTTGTAACGCCTGTGAGAAGACATTTTATGACAAAGGCACGCTGAAAATCCATTACAACGCAGTGCACCTAAAGATTAAGCACAAGTGTACAATCGAGGGCTGTAACATGGTGTTCAGCTCGCTGCGCAGTCGCAACCGCCACAGTGCCAACCCGAACCCGCGGCTGCACATGCCCATGAACCGCAACAACCGGGATAAAGACCTGCGGGGCAGCATATCGCCCGACGAAAGCTCCCAAGGAGAAAAGAGGTCTGAGTTCAGCGCGGCCATCCCTGTCTGCTCGGCAGAGAGCCATAAACCTGCGTCCAGCTACATGGTCAGCCACGTGGACGTTGGCTCCAAGCTCCACGGCAGCTCGTTCTCCAGCATGGGCCAGAGCGGCATTCTCTTCCCCAACTTGAAAACAGTGCAGCCAGTCCTGCCTTTCTACCGCAGCCTGGTGACCCCAGCGGAGCTTGCCAACACCCCGGGCACGTTGCCCTCTCTTCCTGTGTTGTCCTCGTCGGTGCCCGTCAAACCCATCACGGCGCTTGAGCCCTGCCTGACCGACCCGATACCAAAGAAAAAGTCACGCAAGTCCAGCATGCCAATAAAGATAGAGAAGGAGGCAGTGGAAAGAGATGACCGGATAGATAAGGAGAGGAGCTCTGAGGAAGACATTCCCTTCCACAGCAGGGAACGGGACGAGTGTGGACACATCCGAGCCGACGGGCCAACGTGTGCACGACCAGGTGGCGAGAAGAAGGAGGCGAGCGACGCTTACGCTGCCGGACAGAAGGAGAGGGACAGCCCCAAAACCCTGGTGGACCAAACCTTAGAACTAGAAATGACAGAGAGGAAGAGCAAAGACGAAACGGAGGCAAACGACCCTTCACCCCCACCCTTTGAAAACAGAATGCTGGAGAACCACTGTGAAAACCATTTACTGTGTCAGGAGGCCGACGAAGAAAGGACAGACAGGGAACATCCTCGCTCGCTGTATGCCCCCGACCAGGTGTCCCAGCGGAAGTGGGCCGAGGGCGAGCACAGGGGCAGGGAGCGAGTCGGGGAGGAGGCCGACGGCTGCGTGGACGATTACAGCGACTCAGGGTTATCTCACTACGAGCCCGATGCTGACCTGCAGCACCACTGTGAAATTTGCAGTAAGACCTTTAAGAACCCCTACAGCGTCAAGATGCACTACCAAAACGTGCACCTGAAGGAGATGCACATGTGCACGGTGGATGGCTGCAACGCTGCCTTCCCCTCCCGCCGGAGCCGAGACAGGTGAGAGGCCCCCTCTTCCTCCATTTGTTCTTGCAGAGATGTTCAGAATGACGGGCTGAGAGTGTTCAAGTCCCCCCTCCGCTCCATTAACGTAAGCTGGTGTTTGGCTCCACCAACACTGAGACCCAGTCGTGCACCATCACATCAGCTGTAACGTGTGTTTGCATGCAGACAAACAGAGAGCCCAGAGTGTGTTGAGAATATTCTAGTGTGTGAGGATTTTAAGGAGGACGAGGTTGAGCTTACGATACGTATTCAAAGCAAATATCGTTTTATTTGCAGACACAGTGCAAATCTGAACCTGCACCACAAGCTACTGACCAAAGAGTCGTTCGGCCCAGCCAGCACGCTCTACGCGCCGTCGCCCCACGGCAGAGACCCGGTTTGCCTGGACTACAGCCAGGACCGCGACAGAGACCCAAGCAGCCACACCTCCGTCATCTTCCGTGGACACAACCGCATGGGTCTGGTCTTCCCCATGAGCAAGATGTGCACGGCGTCCGACAGCGCTGACGCGCTGCCCTTGGCAGAGATGGAGGGGTTAGGAGGAGGCGGGGAGGATGGCGCCGTCCTGGACCTGAGCACCTCCTCTTCCGCCCCTGCCCACGACAGCAGCAGCGCCAGGTCTTCCTGGGACTCGGACGGAGCCGGCAGTGAGGAGAGGGAAGGGACTGAGGAGAATGAGGAGCTTATGCCCATGGAGGACAGCGATGAGAGCTGCGATGGGCTCGGCATGGGAAGGCCCGGGGCTGAGGAGTTGGCATTCGGGGGAGAGAGGACCCTCAGCGGCGTTGTGGGAGGCGGGCTTCAGGGAGGGGGGGGTGGATCGCCAATCACCTGCCACATCTGCCAAAAGGTCTATAGCAACAAGGGCACGTTCCGAGCACATTACAAGACGGTGCATCTCCGTCTGCTGCACAAGTGTAAAGTGCCAGGCTGTGACACGTCGTTCTCCTCCGTGAGAAGCAGAAACAGGCACAGCCAAAACCCAAACCTACACAGGAACCTCGCTGTGAGCTCAGGTGCCGCCGTGGACCAAGAGTAGGGTCTGAAGATCCTGACAGCATCACTGATTCCCTTTCTTCTGTCTCGTCGTTGCTGTTGTTGCTGTTGTTCTTTTCTTTTGGGGGGGGCGCCGAAAATTGCTGACCAATATGCACTTTTTAAGTCTGAAACATCCTGATGTGCTCATTTGTAAAAACAGAGAGAAATAAATCAGGATTTCACAGCGAACACAATCAGCTTTGTCTGCGGAGCAAATGAGGACAGAGCGCGACGTCCATCCGCACACATATCAGCACGTTGGTTCAACAACAACTGAAATTCGCAGTGATCTCAGTATTTCATTTAAATGCAGTACTGCTTTATCCCTATAGGTTTTCCTTCCAGCTCAGTTTAGACATAAAAAACTAGAACACAGAGGCACATCTTCATGAACCTTTACCACCACAGTTTCTCTTGCAGTTGTTTTGTCGTCAGACGTCCACGCTGTCACTGTGAAGCTGTTCATTCTGCATCGATCCAACGTGACGTGACGTCCGTCTGATGTTTCGTTCAATGGTCTTCGTTAAAAAGCTGTCATGTCGTGAACTTGACCGATCGGTTACTGTGTGGTGTTTTCCAGATCTGTCTGAACTGTTTCAGTTCCACACTGCTAATGTTTACCAAAGATTTGTCCTATTTTGTGTGAGGTGTGTTCAGTATTAAAGGAGCCGAGCCAGTCTTCTCTCTTCTACTTTGTGTTATCAGCAGTATTTAGACTCTTGGACATGTTGTAACATACGATTCAATTCACAAAATAAACCAACAAATTAACAAAAAGCCTTTGACTGATCAGGGTGAACGAAATCTCAATGAGAAACCTGCTCACGGGACGAGACTGGTGTCTCTGCGCTGTCTCCGTGGTGTCCTTGCAGTGTCTCTGCGGTGTCTCTGCGCTGTCTCCGTGGTGTCCCTGCAGTGTCTCTGCGGCCTGGACCAAAGACGTTCTACTGCATTTGGAGGCAAATACTATGAATGAGTCAGACACTGAGAAATAACAATGGAAAAAAAGACAATGATCACCTGACATGTGATCACACCATCGATGGAGCAGGTGAACAAAATGTTTATCAAACTGTATATTCTGTGAATAGAGTAATTTGTTATTTGAAAGAAACCAAAAAAATATACTGTAAAAAATAGGTAAAGTTTACCATTAATGTTATACGTTTTGACTTTTTTTCCTCTCTCAAATGAATGAACAAGACATTGTGTTGTACATGTATGATTATTTCACCATGGTTTACCGTTCTGGTTTAGCTTGATATTCTGAAAATAAAAATTAAAAAAACAAAAAAAGGAACTCTGTATTTAAATGCAGTGAACCCAATTTAAGATCCTATTTGTTGTTTGGATTAGTTTAAAAAAGGAGCAGAGAGCCACCGATGCTGACAGGTGTTCATGTTTCTTTTGATTTAATGTTACAATATTCATTCCAAATAAATAAAAAGCCATATGTTTGCAAGTCTCATTCTTTTCAATCTTCAGTTTCTATTTGTCTATAATTATGAACAAAATGTAGTGCTGTAGCTCTCACACACACACACTTTAACATCGTAATTGAAGGAGGATTATTTATGTTTTGTCGTGAGCTCCATGACCAGGAGCAGAACAGCTGTGTCTGCACTGACGTAATAATATATTCTCCCTAACAAGTTGTTTCTTTATTGATAAAAATGACTCATCTCGCCATCACATAGTTGAAATTCTATTTATGTTGTGAAGAGAAGTGAATTTCTGTGTACGTTATCTCAAAGGACTTTACTCCTTCAGAGAGGGGACAGACAAGGTGTCACGCTCTGACATTAACAGTTATTGATGACAACATTTAATACAATTATGAATTAGCAATAAGTGTTGTTGTTGATATTTGAAATGAGAGAGAGAAGGACAGTCACAGTGAAAGGTCCTGACAGGGTTCAGAGTGGATGTTGATCCTGGTGAACATGAGCGTTTGAAGTGAACAGTCATTTTGTAATTATCTCTATTTCTGGAGCAATCCGCCTCATTTTGTCTCCAGTGGTTCATGCACTCAGTCACAAGTGACCAACACGTTTTGAAAGATATTGAACTAGAAGATAAAGATTAAGAAATGAATGAAAGATAAAAAAAAATACATTTGTAGATTTTACTGCGAGAGGCAAAGGGGAGGAGTTAGAGACAGAGCGACTGGGTCCAGGTCAACCACAGCTTGACGTCTTTACTCAAAAATGAAGGCAGTTTGTTTAAAGCGTATATGTATATACACACACACACACACACACACAGGGCGGAAGCAGCAATGAGCAAATGCACACCGATCACAGAGGAAGGTTTTGATGGAGCTGAAAATCAACCACCGTGCAGCTCAGTCTGTTTAACGGCTGCTTTGATTTCATTGTGCTTTGTGATTTCATTTTAATGTGATAAAACGACAGACACTGAGATGGAAATCCCATCCACAGTTATTCAAATGTGCACACACCACATGGGCTCAAAAAAAGCTCTCACGGCGACTGAAGAGGTGAATTAATCGCCGTAATGCTGCGGTGCAAAGTCAAAGGGCACGGGTGGAAATGGACCAGGGACAGTGGAAGTGTTGCCGGGCCTGCGTTGGAAAAGCGAGGAGGACAAATCTGTTACGCAACACGCCAAAGTATTGCACTATTACAGAGGGCTGAAAGCCTTGCATAACTCAACAATTCAACCCACCCATCACATTTACTGTACATTAGCAAGCTTGCAGAGCTGTTCCCCATCACTTAGGAGCTGAAAAACACGGTTCTGACAAGTGGCCTCCATCCTTTCTCTGGTACATGGCAGAAATCTAGTACCACTCACCGAGGGCACGATGGATTTTTTGAGTCCCGCCTGTGTGTTCTATGTAGGCGACAATATTCAGCAGAAAGCCCGGCTGCTCTGCAGAGGTGGTGCACTCGCTCAGCTTCCTCCACAGCGCTGCATCTGTTTCTGCTGCGGCGGGAGTCTTCGGGGCTATTTTTGAGAAGCATGAGAAGCTCTAGTTTGGTGAAAGGTACTCGCAGCGTCCGGGACAGATTTATTCTGACCACTGACTAAACCTCCTTCTAGGACGATTCAGTCGAAACAGAGGAGCCTGTCCGGCCTGGACCTCTCTCGCACTGGTCTGCTTCTTCTGGTGCTTGTGAGGAGAAAATTACTTTTTATTGCAAATCCACTTGTTTCACCTTTACATGTTTTACATGGTGGTTCTGCTGAAATGAACATTTATTTGGCTTGAACAGAGAAGCAGCCGGTGTCATATTTAGGCCCGTTCTTCGCTGCTGGACCGGTGGCACATGTTGGGATTGTCCAAATCATGAAATGAAGGGGGCTTAAACTGTGGACATTTACACTGTCTGTTTGTTATCAGACAGACTCACACACTGTGGGAAGAGGGAAAATAAAAGACAAACTAATAAAATAAGCAGCACCTGATTCCCCTGAACGTCACTGGTGCTGCCACATGTTCCGCAGACACAGATCTGGGCCACTGACACCGGATCCCACGGCGAGGTCCTGGGATGGGGCTCAGGGCCAGTGGGGGGGGGGGCTGGGTTCAGGCAGAGGGGGATGGTGGCCGGACAGAATAGATTGTCCACGGCTGCTTGGGAAGCTGAAGAATTTAAGCGCAGCAGATGGACAGCAGATGACTCTGGTGGAGGTGGAGAGAGGAGGAGAGAAGCACAAGCTTTACAAGCAGTTTTCTGTCTCTGCTGGACAGTGACATGTTGATGTGAATCATCAATCAGGACACACGTTACACACGTTACACACGTCACACACGTTACACACGTCACACACGTTACTGTGCAGTTTGTTCTAATCAAGAGAGAAAGTTTAATCATATTCAAACAGGACAAAAGAGGGACTGTAGCACAGAATAACGTCCCAGAGCTTAATTGATCTGCACACACACACACACACACTGAAATGCCACCACGGTGCGTGCGCCAGTGCAGGAATGCGGAGCCGCCCCCTGCTGCTGGACCCGTCTCTTCCTCCGCAGGCCTGTGCTGCCCCCTAAAGGTGGACACGCCCATCTACAAGTCAATGATTCCATGTTGACGTTTTGATCTCAGTGACTGTTCCTTGATTCCAGTCACCAGAACATGCCTGATGAAAACGTACGTTTAACAAGTTTGTTTTGCAAAAAAAATATTGAAAAACAAAGTAGCTCCTTGACAGGAAAATCAGAAATAATTAGAGCACATGAAGGAAAAGAGATTTACTATTTTGCCCTAGTTGAGGTTGACGTCCACCAACGCTGGTCCTCATTTTCTTTGACCCGTACGACCGTCGGTGGCGTTTCAGTATTTTCTCCCCTGAGAGCAAGGCGTTCATTTTGGGATGACACTGATTTCCTCCAGGCTCACAGACGGTTCTCTCAGAGCCGGCTGAAATAATATTCAATCAGAATATCGTCCTCACCTGTCCTCACCTGTCCTCCTCTGTCCTCCTCTGTCCTCCTCTGTCTCATTTAGCTTGTCCTCTGTTGTTGCTGCTTATTTGAGTTTCACAGATGTGTCAACGTTGGCCGAGTTTCTGCTGCTCTGGGTTTTAAACGATCACCCTCAGCTGAGATGTGACCTCACACCCATGTGACCCGACGGCTCGTTAATATCAGCCAGAAAAACCACAAGCAGCCATTGTATCACTTCATCCAGGCTTTTATTTTGATGGGCCGATAACTGTGTGTGTGTGTGTGTGTGGTTTCATGGCATCATGCCTCCTTGATGTGAGGAGTGGTTGCCGGGGCAACAGGCCACAACAACATCATAACAGCATCAATCAAAAAAGGAGCGGCGAGGAGAGGTATGACACACACACACACACACACACGTTAGTGTGCTCAGACCTGCGGCTCTCAACAGGAAGTGGCTGCGGGCTGAGACTCTGTCCCCACCGGTTGTCCTGGTCCCCAGAGTCCCACACGCCCCAAACCACATGATGTCATCCTGAACCCCTCCCACTGTAACAGTTGCTTCCTGTTCACACGACCACTGACATGAGCTCATTTCCTTGTGTGTGTGCGTGTTCATTCACACTGTCGGCATGGAGACGAGGTGTGTGTGTGTGTGTGTGTGTGTGTGTGTTACTCTGTGAGCTCAGCAGCATCACAGGTGAGCTCTGTTAGCACTCTGGCCACACCCACCTGTGATGTCAGTGACATCAGAGCCTCGTGAGTGAGGGAGTGAGGTCGCTGGCAGCAGCTGTGATGTCACTGCCGTCAGGATGGGTGACTAATAAAGTTTTGTTTTGTCTCTCTCACAGACGATGGATGAAGGCGGCGCCGTGACATCGTCGGAGGACAACAGCCGCCATCGTCCTTCTCTGGGCCGCGGCTGCATTAACAAGTAGTTCTGCCTTTGACCTTTGACCCCCAGCTCTGTGAACTGTCGGGACCCGCTGTACGACCTGCATGCCTTCTCCCTCGCTCCCTCCCTCCCTCTACTCTGGCTCCCTCCCTCCCTGATGTTGGACAGGCTGTCGTCATGGCGACAGGGTAAACAGACGATAACAAGCCCTCAGCTCCTCAGAGCTCATTTGAGTCCTGCAGCTGCAGCTGACGGCCGGAGGAGAGACAGAAGAGGACGAGGTGAGGGACGGACAAAAGACAAAGACTGACAGACTGATAGAACAAAGACAGAGGACAATCTGAGGGACGGACCGACACGAGAAAGACAGAGGACGAGGTGAGGGACGGACTTTCAGAGCAAAGACAAAGAATGACGTGATGGACAGTGGACGAGGTGAGGGGAGGCAGATGGAGGACAGACAGGGGGACATTGGACAGAGCTGCAGATCTGAGCTGAGTGAGTTTTTGTGTAAATGCAGAAAGTTTTTCGGAGACGTGTGTGAAGGAATGTCACCGTGGACACGTGTCCGCTCACGTGCCCACTTCCTGGAGGGCGAGCTTCGGGGATGGTTTTTTTTCACGATGTCACAGACGATGTCACGGGTTGCGTTTGTGTCCCGCAGATTGTCTTGCATCATGGCGGACAGCGCGGACACGCAGCAGCTGCTGGCGGCCTTTAAGAAGTTCGCCGTGCACGGAGACACGAAGGCGGCGGGGAAGGAGCTGAACGGGAAGAACTGGGCCAAACTGTGTAAGGACTGCAAGATCATCGACGGCAAGAACGTCACCGCCACCGACGTCGACATCGTCTTCTCCAAAGTCAAGTGAGTCTTCTCTTCCTGATTGGTTCTCATCCGTCACATGACTCCACCACCTCGCCGCTGTGTTTGTGCGCAGACAGAAGACGTCCCGTGTCATCACGTACGAGGAGTTCCACAGGGCGCTGCAGGAGTTGGCCCCAAAGAGGTTCAAAGGTCAAAGCAAGGAGGAGGCGCTGCGGTCCATCCTCGCCCTGGTGGAGGGAGGAGAGCCGTCCAACGTGGGAGTGACGGTGAGAGGATCCGTGTTTGTAAAGCGACCACGGGGAGCAGGGCGTGGCTGGGACGGGTCGATTACATGTGACCAAGCGTCAGGTTACAGCTCTGCAGTGAGCCTGCACTAGCCACGCCCCTTTGTCCCTAACTGACCCTGTAACATCAGTTCATCGGAACACTCTGTTTCATTGTTGACATCTGAGGACACGCGAGAGCGTCCACCTGTCCTCCAGGGGGCAGCAGCTCAGGTGAGACCCGGCTCTGGTCTGAATGATTTCCTGTGGTCTGTGTCTCATCAGAAAGTGGCGAAGACGGCGGCCGTGGACCGTCTGACCGACGCGTCCCGCTACACCGGGTCACACAGAGAACGCTTCGACGAGAGCGGCCAGGGCCGAGGTCGCGAGGGGCGCGAGGAGCTCGTGGACAACAGCGGCTACGTGAGCGCGTACAAGAACGCCGGGACGTACGACTCCAAGGTGAAGGGAGAGAAGTAGCGAGGCAAGAGGTGGCGCCCCCTGCTGGAGGATGACAGGGAGTACTGCTCCTACAGTGTGTGTGTGTGTGTGTGTGTGTGTGTGTGAGTGTGTGTGTGTGTGTGATGCGGTTTGTGACAGGCGTGTTTTCACTGGACGGCAGAGCCCTGTTAAAGGAGCACCTGAGTGACATCACTTCCTGTCACTGCTACCGCTTGTTTAAAACTGGAATCTGACCTTTGACCTTTTATGCTTTAATGTTGAAATCATGAAAAAAAAAATCATCTTAATGTTTGTGTTGACGAAACTGGAAACAAAAGAAAAAAATAAAGAATAAAAACACGTTGTGGTGCGTCGCGTGACAGAGTGAACACTGGATGGCGCCGATGATGAAGATGACGATGAGGAGCAGGGCTCCTCAGCCTGGGCGGTGCTGGTTGCCATGGCAACATGTTGTTGTTGTCTGTTTGGGATCTTTGATCCTGGTTTCCACTCGAACGTCCTCTCGGCAGAGACACGACCTCAGACAGGTGGACGGACACCTGGACGCGCGTGTCCCCTGGCAGCAGGGGGCGCTGCGGCCTGTGACACATTTGAAATGAATGAATAAGGTTTGTGTCCTCGGCTGCGTGAGGACTCGTCCTAAAGTAGATTTACCTTCAATCACCATTTATTAAATCTCCATCCATTAAAGAGCAGCGTCCACTAATCCTGATTATACAGAGAGGACGAGGTCTCCGCCTGTCCACAGACGCCTGAACGCACACACTGCCGGGACCACAGAGGAGATAAAGAGAGGACGAGACAGGGGAGGACACAGAGTGGGAGATAAAAGACAAGACAGAGGAAAGACAGAGGAGGGGATGGACGAGTGGGAGACAGACTAGGAAGAGGCACAGACAGAGAGGGAGCAAGCAGAGGAAGTGACAGGACAGCAAGGGGACAGACAGAGAGGAGGAGGAGGATGAAGGACAGTTGAAGATCATCATGGACAGAGGTCGGAGAGGAACGAATGGATCCTTCAAACGATCGTCCCTCAAACGCAGCGCGTCCTCTGGATCACAGAAGGTGAGACTCCCCCCGACTCCCCCCGACTCCCCCCCGACTCCCCCCGACTCCCCCCGACTCCCCCCCACTCCCCCCGACTCCCCCCGACTCCCCCC